>OX424573.1:186760695-187124142 GCA_949152435.1 Gastracanthus pulcherrimus | reverse complement strand
TACCTCGCATCTACCAAGAATACGTTCGTTTTACGCGTATGTATCTCCTCCACGCCAATTCCTGCTAGACATTCGACTCCCCAAAGACATCCGAAACGTACGGCGCGTAAAGACCATGAAACCGACGTACACTGCATCTCGCTACATATACAGAACACATAACCCGACAGCCGCGGCAGCGTCAGTCTTGCAGAAATTGCGGGGGCTGTGTTATTGCGAAATCATAAAACGAAGGCTAATCCGGCCGATGCGCACAGCTCTTTTATGTCGAGGCTGGGTCCTATAAACGTCTCGGGGGGGCTGCACGCGTGGGTTGGTATATATGAACGTACGCGACGTTCGCGCAGCGGATGGTACTCGTAGAGTTGAGTCGGATGGCTCGATTCGGTTGCGTAGAATTTTTTTTTCCTGTTTTTTTAGTTGCGTTTACGTTCGTCTGAGTGTACGAGTTGATGCTTCTTGGGAAGACTGGCACATTTCATTTTGCGGTGATACTGGCTATTTTTCATGAGGTCAATAACTGACATGAATGACAAAAAGATATTAGAATGAAGTATGTAAATTAAAGATGTACAGGCAAGAAAACGAATATTTTCTCGTACATTAAAATTTTCAAACGTAGTATTTTTTTATGGTAACATAGGACAAAGTCGTGTAATTTATTATGAAACTAAAACGCGATGTTCTTCGTATGAGGCGTCAGTTATTTTTTTGCGTACGTTACCGAGAGGAGCATTAGATATACTACATTTTAGTGCTCATCTCCCCTTCTTGACCGAATTCAGCTTTCTTCGATAAAGTAAGTAATCAATTTGATAATAATGAATATTCACTTTTAATGATTATCAATGATTTATGAGTTAAACGGTTGTAAAGAAAAGAATAAAAGGAAAATACTGTGAGAAAAGTAGTTGTGTTTGAAATTACCATTTCTGCTAATTAAATAATCGTTTAGTAATTCAAGCAATAATCATTGTTTCTTAACCAAATATTGGTTATTGCATTAAAATAAAATTGGTTAGAAGTGACAAATCACATTACAGGTTTGTTGAAACAGATTAAGAGAATTCGTAAGGATTGCAATTTATTTTAGAATCAATATTCGGCATATGTAATAAAGTAAATATAGGTACTTGCATGTGCAACTAACGAAATCGCTAAATTCTACATCGCATCTAGCACCGTTCATGCAATAAAAATAGACTGTAGATTAAGAAGCTTAACTATAAGTTTCATCAATATCACTAAATTATGAGACACCCCTTGAGATAGTTATTGTAACAAAAAAGAGAATCAAGTTAAATATCCACCAACTATCAAGTTAAAAATAAGTTTATACTTTTTTCAAATACTTCTCCAACTTTAAAAATACCAGAACGTCATTCAATTCAATTTCCCAAATAAAACATCAATATACCTTCAATAATAAAATATCTTTCGCCTTTGAGGATAAACTCGCGAATCATTATCCCTCGTAAGCACAACTTCTCGCTGTTGATCGGAAATCCGCAAAAGTTTTGCCCCGCAGCTCGCAAAATACGGTATACACAAGATCGCGTTTGAAAGGCATCTCGCTCTCACAGGATCGAATTAAAGCGCGACTCGGACGACGACGACGACGACGACTGGCAAAAAGTCAAACGGCGCTCGTCGACGGCTTTTCTCCGCATTCGACTGCAGGTCTTCTGTGCTACTACCAGAGTTTACCAAAAATTGAAAATCGTGCCTTTTCTTCGTCGCGGCTTCTCGCTCAAAGTATTCGAGCACGACTCTCTTATTTCGCGCCATCGATTTCTCGGCTGCTGCTCTTTGATGCTCGCGCGGCGTCATTGATATCGTTGCGGGAAAGCGAGAAGCCTCTGGTAGCGGCAGATCAAAGTGATTTTTCTTTTTTTGGGAGAGAGAGAGAGAGAGAGAGTGAGTGAGAGAAATAGAGAGAGAGAGAGAGAGAGTGTGGAAGGAGGAAAACTTTGGGACCGAAGGAACTGTGTTTAGCGACGATTCGAAGCCGGTCGTTCGCGGCTCTTTTGAGGGCGTCCTTTTTAATGAGAAGTCGGTAGTGGCGGAAGGAACTTGCGCGAACTTCGCTTTTTTTGCGAGGTATGAAAGAGATGCTGTTTGTTAGTGCATTGAGGACGCGGGCGAACAAATGTTATATGAATTTGTTAATTGCGAAAGTTTTTTGCGGTGGGGTGCATTGAGGGTATCGAGAGCGTATCGATGCTAAGGATTTAGTGTGGCCACTTTTTTCAATATATTTTACTGGATTTGCCAAACATTTAATGAGCTATACATTTGTTTTTTTATAACTTGGTGTTCGCAATGCGCTTCGTGAGCTTCTTTTTTAGTTATGTACATTCATGCTTACTTTAAATTTCACGTCTAAATTCTTAACGAATGAAATGGCGTTTAGAATCCTCACAAGATTTCACGTCTAAATTCTTAACAAATGAAATGGCGTTTAGAATCCCCACAAGGTCAGAGAGAAAAGTATTTCCTGCGCTGCGTTGTGCCGACCGACTCGTGGAAACAAGGTGGTCCTTCCTCTTTTACGGCGTCTCTCGCGTCTAAAAAAACGCGATGCTCGCGTGCACCTCGATTCGCAAAACCTCGTGCGTAAACGTGGGGAAATAAAGTAAACAACGCGTACCGTGTCTTGAAGGGGCGAGAGACACAGTATAACCCGTGTAAAAAAATTAGTCTGGCACTAGTCTGGGATTAATCTGGCTTAACAAATCTGGCAAAAGTATTGCAAAAGTCTGGTAGAAGTCTGGTTTAGGCCACTATGCCAGACTTTTTTTTGAATCATGTTAAGAAAACTCATTTTTCACAAGTAATTAATTAGAGTAGTACATTAATTATTAGTATCGACTAGAATAGTGAAAATACGTACTTTTCGATAAAATAGGAGAAAAGTTTTTTTACATATTGCAATCTTGTTTAAAATATGAATATTTGTAAAAAAGAGACAAAAATTTAGGTTACTGGCAATTTGACATGGCGCGATGCTTTTGTTTTGCACATTTTATCTAAAGTCTGGCATAGTGGCCAATACTTCTGCCGGACTTCTGCAAGACTTTCGCCAGACTTATTGAGCCAGACTATTGCCAGACTAATTATTTTACACGGGAAGAGAGGGAGTCGGCACGCTGTTACGCGGGTCAGTGGGAATCTTGATTCAGAGGGCCGCTCGGCATAATGCAGCGTCGGGAGTACTTTTCTCGGATATAATTCTATAATGTGTTTTTATCAATATTGTTAAGTTCAATGGGTAAGTATTTACTACTGATTAGATGAAATTGTTTGATTTTGTTCACAGAGTAGCAGTCAATTATTAAAAATGCTTTTATCCCCATCTCAACGAAAAGGGGCCACTTTTTTCCCTGAAAAGCGAGACCAAAGTAACACTTTTTCCCCGCAAATGCGGGAAAAAGTGACTTCACTAGGAACTAATCCAAATTTCTTTATCTCATCAAGTTCTACCAATAACCCTGATTTTCGATTGTCTTTTAACAATATAAGTTATGTTTTACCCAATAAAATTAAAACATAGACATTTTATACAAAATTTATTAGAGTATTCAATATTTAATACGAAAAACTATTACTTAGAGAGTAGAGCAGTGCCGTCCACATCGCGCACCGACCACGTTTTCAAACATTCTACGTTAATCCATTAGTCCCGCTTTCCAAGTCAAAAAGTGGGCACAGTTGAGATGGGCATAAAGTACTATATATAACTCGAGAAAAAAGTCGATTTTTCCCTGATATTGGATGATAATTCGCTTCGCTCGCTCGGGCAGTAAACTCACCCGCGGGAAAAATATTCGACTTTTTGCCCTTGTTACATAATGTACTATTTATAAGCAGTCGTTCGATGATAATATAAGTTCAATATTGAATAGTTTCCGATGACTTTCATTATTTTGGTACACGGGAAGCTTATAAACTGACTTACTTATAGCCGATTAAATTATTCTTGCAGGAAATTATAATGAAATACCTATTGCTATAAATCCAATTATAATGTCTCATTCAATATTAAACTAATTGATAAATATATAGTAATAAAAACCTGATATCCGCTTGTTAAAGCGATATTAATAACCTTCTGCTTTATATACTTTCCACAATGAAATGTATTGCATTCTTGAAATCGGAGTAATATATTCATGGGACATTGTGTTTATATTTTATACTTTGACTTATTTGTACAACGTGTAGATGCATAATGCTGTGTTTTATCTTAACGATCGATAAAACATATATAATTATACAATATATTTCTATTTTAAGGTGCATATAACCACTTAAAGGTTGTGAGAAATCTAAATGCATAAAAATTGTTTTATTCTATTTTTTATTTTCATAACCCACGTGATTTTTTTATATTTCTCCATCAATTGTTTAATGAAAATTATTTCGAAATAAGATGTTTAAATATCTGAAATCTGTGTTGTGAAATCCCAGACTTTAGTTCAAATAAAAATTCAATTTATTATTGAAACGTCGGTCTCATTCGATCTCTATTAAGAATAAGGTTCTTTATTTATTAGTAAGTATAATAATAGAATAATGGTGTAATGTTATATTGAATCAAATAATGTAAATTAATTTATAGCGGATACTTGAATAAAATGTTGACTGCTGTCTGTAATGTTATTGTTTGGCAATATGAAGTCATCTAAATAGACAATGTACAATTAGTATAAATTGTATCAATCGCTGAACTGCTGCTAGGTAAGCGATTACATAAATCACTTAAATGTCCTAGGGCTACTGATCAATAAATATAGATTCGTTTTATTTATCTCAAAGGAAATAATATTTACACAGTATAAAGATTGGTTAAGAGGAGGCCCTGGTAAAATTTTAGCCTACTGATAGATAAATGACCGGGGGTCGAATACAAGTTTTTTTATATAGTTACTTACAACAAATCAAATGACGTATTTAAAAAAAAATCATAAAAATTCCTTCATTTTGAAATTTTTTACGCATTTAGAATTTTATTTTTCGATCTAATAAACATCGAAACAAATCCTTTCAATTCGCTTTGTCTTACGATCGGCATGCTGCTACCTTCAATTATTTTTGTATTGTGACAATCAGTTCACATTTGTCGTATAATCTTTAAATATGACTGCTCACATCTGTAGCGGATTTTGCTTAATAAATGGATTCAAAATCCATATTGGAGCTTTCATTAAAAAAACTCGAATATCGTATTTGAAGCCATTGTTTTAGTTGAACCAGATGCAGATGTGAGCAGTCATATTAAAAAATTATAGGACAAATGTAAACTGATTGCCAGACTGCGAAAAATATTGAAGGAAGCAACATTGCCGCCTGCACTAAAACTTAAACCATTCGTCTAGATTGGAATGTTTTCAGCTCAACCTTTTTTTGCAATTTTCTGATATCATTCCCAACTATCAATCGTATGAATTTGTCTCGATGAAATAAGATTCAATATGCAAAAAAAAAATTCAAACTGGCAGAAAATTTTTTTTTCTTTTTTTTTAAATACGCCATTTGATAATAATTAATTATCAATACAATATCAACAAATTGTTACATTTAATGCAAGTGGTGCTAATGGGATTACTTGCTGATGTTGGAATAAAACCATTATCCATCTATCTATATCTATCACTCAGTGCTCCCTGAAAACCTCGCTTCCATTCCAAAATTACAACACGCATCTTATCGCTACTTCGAATAATCCCTCAAACTTCTCCCAAATCAACATCATCATCACCATCATCAATCCACATCCAAAGCAAACTTCGATTCCTCCTAATAACCCAATCGATGAAATCTCAGCTCCAACAGCTTCACAACTATAACACCTGCAACTACAAGTACAACAATAACAACAACAGCAGCAGCAGCGGCGCCGTCACGTCAACCAGCCACGAAAACTTATTGGGCCGACTTATCGCCTCGCTGATTAATTGCCCATCGCGATTCCGCGCCGAGTTTCTCTGTCGCCCGCAGCCTCGCAATCGAGTTGACCGGTCATTTCCGACCAGAGCGATACACTTGCTGCACCTCCGTACATGCACAGTCGTCCCGTATTCGCACCGTAACTCGTGCATGTATGAATTCTCGACGTTCGCTCGCACCTGCTTTTCAGGTACTTTATGCGAGGTCTGTTCACCTGGCGAGCAGATGGAGTAATCCTCGTGTACGTGTGCGTAGGTGGTCTGCATTTCGTGCGACGGAAGACGGCGAAAGGAGGCTAGTGTAATCCAACGGAGGTGTAAATTTCATTCGTTCATATAGGGGGTGTTGGGGAAAGGGTCTGGTTGAGTGCAGATTTGATCGAAGGGTGCGTTTAGTTGTAGGATTGTGCTGTTGAGAATGGCAGATTAAAGTGAACAGGAAATTTTAATGGAATTGATGTTTGTACTTGCGATTTCTGTTTTACGTGCACATTTTCAGAGAAACGTAGTCTATGAACTTTTTATGTAAACATTGCAATAATTATCTCAAAAGTACATTGCAATAACTATAAATGAGATTTGAGTTTCTTACGATATGTCTTTGAGAGCTGGATTTAAATCTCTCGCTCTGTTAATTATAATATTCTGAAGCATGTAATACTTTATTTATCTAAATCACTTTTTGTGAAGTGCTTTTTTGGAGGCTAAGTAGACTCAATTAGATCTAACAATACTTGACTTATGTGCAGATAGGGTGCTGTTACTTGTTTCGCGGAATACTTCATGATAGTTTTTGCACATTTCTTTCAGACTGAGAAGTTCAAGAATACTATTTACTATGATGGAGTTAGAAAAAAAGAAAACATAAATTTGTATACATATAAACTTTTTTCACTATGAAGTTCGGCATATCTCAACTCTTATTTCGTGAAACTGTTTGTGGGATAGAAGCGTACCCATATACAACGTTATAGCATCAAAATTAGAAAACTCCTTGAAAGAATTCATTGAAGCAGGGTGTACATATAAAAGTTTGACGCCGCAAACAAAATACATCATCTCAAGTGAAATCACGTTTGCTTAGCTCTGACTGGGTCTACTTGAGTCAGTGCAAATACGACTCGAGCCCAATCGATTTTAGTTAGGTTTAGACACAAACAGACTCATCCTTAAGATATCACTGTGCTTAAACCCTAAAAGTTTATTAACATACTTAGAAAAGCTCATGACGCTGCCAACAAAACATACCTCATTGAGTAAGGTATGTTTATATCTAATTGCATCCACTTCACAAGAGCGCCACGAGTTAAACCAAGTCGAGATGCAGTAAGTTAGGCCAGGTCTACTTCCGACCCATTTAAAAAATCTTTCTATGAACAGACCCTAAGAGTGCGAAAACGAGCGGAGACACCACTCGTGTACATTACAGCGACGCTGGCTCGATCGAATGCGCGCGTCAGAAATAGAGGGTGGGGGTGTTAGAAAGCACTTGAGCAAAACTGGAGCCTGGTGTGTGCAGGCAGGAGCGAAGGAGCTTCCACAGCCAGTCTTTAATGGGGGAGCATCCGGCGGTGGTGAGCAAGCGCGACACACTTTATAGTGTACCGCCGAGCTGTACGATGCTCGCACTGTGCAGCGCGTATTTTTCGGTCGAGGGTGGGAAGGGGGTCTTAGGTGAAGCGGGGGCAGGCTTCTTGAAAATTACTTGGATTGGTGTGTATTTTAGTATTTTTTTTTAGATGTAGTTTTATGTGGAGAGGGAAATAATAAAATGCTTATTTTGGATGAATTATTTGTCAAGTTTAAAGTTTCTACGTATAGGTGCAAACCGGAATGTATCGTACTTCGAGAACAAAACCATGGCAACTGACAATTCTGTTTTTGTAAAGCTAAGCGAGTATCCTACATTTTTTATAAAAGAACATTTTTTACATGAATTTTATTATCGAAGTATAGTATTACTACCCTTTTTAATGAATCTTCATTAAGACATTCATTTTAATATCAGCTGTTTTGTCTACAGAAATCTATTTTAACAAATTTTGAATTGTGATAGTCTTTTTCTAGGGGTTGGTACATACTTTAATGCTAATTTTGGGACAATAAGAGATAATGCTCAAAATTTTGTCAATTATCTTACGATTTCTTAATATTACTAAAATATTTAAATTAAATTAAAATTAAAATTTTAAAATTAAAAAATGTTGTTTAAACACTACTATCGATATAATTCCTCTAAAAAGATGAAAATAATGTTGCTGGTACGAAATAAAAATGTTACTTTTAATCTGAATGCAAATATAAGCGCGCGGGCACTCACATCTGAATTTAAATGAATACTAAATTCTCCGATTTATATTCGTAGTTTAAATTACAATAGCACATTAATAAATCTTTAGGAATTATAAAATTAATCGTAGAATGACAAAATGAAGTTTTGACAAATGCGTTTTGCCTTTATTTCTAGTGACATTAAAAGTTTTTTTTTAATACCAGTAAAAGTGATTTTCTTCTTTTACGTGCCATTTTTTTAAAGCGTATACAATTGACAAATCTTTTTATTTGTTTCTTTATCATTATTTGATCTTTATTTAATTGATGAATAATGTAAAAAAATATTTTAATAAATAAGGTGCATATTTATAAAATATACTGTTCTCATTGCGGGTAGGATAAAGATGTGTAAGTAGTAATATCCGAGTATAGTCAAGCATGTGTTGATGGCATTAGATCAGCATATGTTTACTGCATAATTTAAAAATATTTTTTGTAATAGTAAAGCTACTATGTAAATTATAGAAGTGCACTAAAAAAGCAATTTAAAAATATTTTCAATTTTTATTAAAAGTTTCAATTTCTTGCGCGATTGCAACCGAAAAAAATACCTTCCTGCCTCAGTGGATCAAATCAGTTGAAAAAGCGTGCAAAGAGTCAAATAAAGCCATTAAAAGAGTTGGTTTTTGCGCTGAAGCTGAGGTCATTTTGGTCGCTTGTACCCGCTCACTCTTTGACCTATGAAAAAAAGTATATGTAAAAGGGATGAACTCTCGCATATTACTTCTGAGAGTCGCAAATTCGTTTAAAGAGTTTCTGTGCTGTTTAACAATGACAATTAAAATTCCGGATGTTAAATAAACAGATGTTTACATTAGAAATTAGTACAGAAGAAATTGCTGGGTTTTTTTATTGATAAATTTTTTACTGATTAATCAAGGCAAAAATTAGCGTAAATAGCTGAGCCAATAAAATGAAGAAAAATTTAATTTCATTGACATATTAAAAGCTCCCTTTACTTTTAATTAAAAAATACACCAGTTTTCAGAATCATAATAAAACATGAATTTATATTCGCAATATTTCATCATTTATTATCTACAATCATAAAGTTAATTAACATATTAATCTTACTACAACATGCAATCTTGAAAAGGCATGCAACAAACATGCAGAAAACAAGAAAACCTACTATCAAATTATTAACATTTCCCCGCACCCTCTGTCCTTTATTCTCCCAATATGCAAACACGAAGTAAAAGTATACACACCGTACATACGCCGGACAACGGCGTAAGAAAAAGCGCTTTTAATTAAGATTCCCGTCTAAATAATTTGTTGTTCGCAATTTTAATCCAGTTTCTAGCCGTCGAGCAACTAATTAAACCGTACGAACTGAACTACAAATTTCATGCAGAGCTATAACTGAAGATTAATTAAGGCGACGCCTTATGCAATCAGAGTTGCCCAATTACGCCTCCTCTACTAGCGACGCGCGCGTGAAAAGCTGCGCGCAAGCTCGCGCACGAAGGAGCTAACAATCGAATTACGCTCGGCGAGCGCCAGTGCGAGTGAGAGTGAAGAAGCCTTTGGACGATTTTGAAAGTGCCCGAGTATTCTTGGAATTCGTAGCGTGGGAATTGGTACGTATCGCAGGGGTGTTATCATTGATTGGAAAGACTACAAAGGATGAGAATGAAACAGCTTTATTGGGAGTTCAAAATATTGATTAAAGTCATAGTAACTATATATATATATTCTTAATAACTAAATCTTAATATCTTCTAGGTATCTTAGTATCTTCTGATTATATTTTATATATATATATATATATATATATATATATATATATATATATATATATATGGGCAGATACTTTTTAAAAATCCATGCGCACATGATTCACGAAATTTCTCACCAATTTTTTATATAAAATTACATATCGAAAGAAGTCTCCAAAAAAGATTTCAGTTCTGTTTATGCACTGTGGCGCTCTCTAGAATTTTTTGAATGTTCAAAATTGTCTAAAAACGAGCCATTTTCAAAAAATTCCACAGAGCTTCCATCTCAACCATTTTGAACGATTCAAAAATAGGATTTTTAGTCTTTTAGTGTACTTTCAGAAACAGATATTTCCAATCCAAAAGTATGGAAGGGATTATTTGCAAAAATTCATTCGCGCATGCGCATTTTTTCGATTTTTAGGTTATGTTTAATCATCTGCAATTTCTACAGGTCGCCATGACTGTAATCAAAACAAAACTCGTTTTTTCGCATTGAAAAACCTTCAATTTCTTTTTTGAAAATTTCGAAAAGGTCAAGTGTGATCAGAGTTACAGCTGTTTTAAGTTTATGCTTTTCTAGAAATTCGCTAAGTTGGCACCTTTGTAACTTTTTCTCGGTACTCGAAGTTTCGTGAAAATTGCCGGAAAAGATAGCTTTTTATACTAAAAACGTCTAAAAATGTTCAGTCTTGGTACATAACTTACCGAGGCTTTTTAAAGATATCTTATGTAGGCTTACTGCTAATTATTTGATATTGCATTAAAAATGAAAGTAACTATATAATAAAAAGACATATAGTAGAAATTTAAATATAAATTTAAATACCATTAGTTGAATCGAAAGGATCAAATTGAACATTTGTAAAATGAAACAATCCGTCTTCTTGAATGTTGGCGATCACTCAGTGGGAATACACAGATATTCAAGTGTTTACGGCTACGTCTTGGCAGATCAAATAAAGATCTAATATACTCAGCTTCATGTTCTGTAACACAGAAGAGGATTGCATGAGAGTACGACTTCCCATAAAATGGTAAGCGCCAGTCTGTCATTGAACAATCGTATTCCATGTAAATAAATCTGTCTATTCAAAGTATACGTTTAAAGTAACTACAGTATTATTCATTGTCAATTTATATAATAAAATAATAATATTCCTTGAGTTGATATTTGGATGTTCGTACTAAACTAAATAATAATTCTCGATGCGAAGTAATCATGCATTTTTTGCATATAATAGCGCAGTATTATGTAAAGGCATTATTTATATAATTATTTATTATTTGATATAGCATAAATTGGTAATAAAGCTAATTCATTATAAAATTTCAAATCTTAAATAATAAAATATTAACCGGTATAATGGATGTCTCGACTGCTTACAGTTACACTACTACTTACTATTATATAAATATTATAACCATTAATTGTATTAAGAAACTCATACAATAATAATCAAAATATTAAGAATTAGAAGGCTACATCCTCATTAGCCTGCTATAATGTGCTAGTAAAGTTAAGTAATAGATGTACACTGTGAGTACAATTTTAAAGATTGCTCAATAATAACTGAATCATCACCTTTAAACATTTTAAATGCAATACTAATTCTTGAACGGTATCAGTAGGTGGTGTCAGTAGTTGAGGCAGTTTCTGAAATTTTTCTTGAATTTTTTAACTTTGAGCAATTTTATTTAACAAATGAAGGGTATTGTAATGTACTGCATGAGAGAGAGAGAGAGAGAGAGGAAAGAGAGAGAGAGAGAGAAGAGAGAGAGAGAGAGAGAGAGAGAGAGAGAAAGAGAGAGAGAGAGAGAAGAGAGAGAGAGAGAGAGAGAGAGAAAGAGAGAGAGAGAAAGAGAGAGAGAGAGAGAAAGAGAGAGAGAGAGAGAAAGAGAGAGAGAGAAAGAGAGAGAGAGAGAGAGAAAGAGAGAGAGAGAGAGACAGAGAGAGAGAAAGAGAGAGAGAGAGAGACGACTATTGAAAGGGAAATGAGAAAGTGGGAGAAAGATGGGCTGGATCTCAATCACTTGAAAATTTCTGATGACCCGTAAATCAATAGTTGATACGTAAACATCTATTGTTTCCTTTCAACACTCAAAAAGTTGCCATCAAATCAGCTGACTGAGCTTCAATTCTAAAAGGCATTTTATAAAATCATCACGCACTGAATTTTTAAATAAATCCTCCAACTTCGGGGACATCAACTTCGCGTCGATGTAGAAGAACGAAGAAAGAAGCACGAAGTGAATACATGTATGTTATGAGCGTTTTATAAAAGTTGTATAATATTGATTTATAATCGACCCGCACCCTGCATCAAAATATATTTTAATATTTTTATTTCTTATAAAAAAGTTTATTTTATTTATTTCCATGAATCTCAATAATACCATTACAGCATCTATAACATTAACATAATACAATACTACGAGCCTTACACAAATAATTACCAAAAAACAAATAAAACTTCCAACCACGATTTTCAAGCTACCACTAAGCCTGGTCATCAATCCTCCACCCACCACCTCAATAATAATAAAAGAAAATCTATTCAGCAATTCCAATACAAGAAACTACTCCTCTCCTTTGAATTTCTCTCACTATATATACATACTAGGCATCGCACGCGTAGAAAGGGATATATCTATATACACGCCAAGCAAAATCAAGTTCTCAGCTTTGCGGTGCGCGACGGCGCGGTCTACAGACAGGGGCGGTGAAAAATTCAGATTTCGGCTATGCTTGCAGCACCGCAGATATATAATTTTACAATAACGGAATATCGATAAGATTCTTTTTTACAATAGCTTGATAATAACTTCTTATTTCATAATGCAGAAATTATGTAAGTATCAAATTATCAAAATAATGACATATTAATTATATATTAACACAATTTTAATATACAAATGAAATTACTGTATTTACGATATCAACCCTGATCTCTATTATACTCACATTACAAAACATTTTGAAACTGCGAATTCTTAGAATTTTATCGCGACATCATTGTTCTGAAATTCAAAGCAAAATTAATGAAGAGCTTGTAGAAGCCTGCTCCAATTTTACCTCAAGACGTCCACGTCCTCATTAAATTCCAATTAATACTCCTATAAAAAAGCTTCATAAATATGTAAACACCTTCTTGCTCGTTACAAAGAAAATCCATCGCCAAACCACCTCGCTTCTCCTTCTCCAAACAAACAGCCGTCTCTTTCCGTAACAACATCGGCAACACAAACAACCCTCGCTGAAAAATTAATTACAATAAAAAGTCCACACGCAACGCTCCTCCTTCCACGGCAAACAAAGGCCGTTCGTCTCGCGAAAGATGAACAAGAAGAAGCCTTGCCAAGGGGGAGGAAAAAACGAACGGCGTTACACACCTACACGAGAACATACAACGACGCCCGCGCAAACTTTTCTCCTTCGCGGCAAACTTGGTGAGAGAAAAAAATGACACTCGCCAAGCGCATTAACTAACATCTGAGAAGAAAGGAGCCGCGTCGCGTGCTGATTATTCCCGGACGTCGACCTGCAAATTCACGCGGGGAGATGAAACAATGTGGAAGGAAAATCGTTATCGGAAAAAGTGAGCTGTGGCCCATGAAAGAGTTGCTCGTTGGTTTATGAGTGTAGTGAGGAAAATCGTACTTTTTACTTAAAAGTAAAAGTTCAAGTGCAAGTACTTTATCGCAGGTTTGAGTATTAGTACTTAAGTATTTTACTTCAAATATTCAAGTACTTGTGAAAAGTACTTTAAGTACTTAAAAAATGTATTTTAAGTACTTTTTGCATATCATTTTTTACTTGACAAAATGTACTTTAAGTATTTTACTTAAGTACTTAAGAAAAATACTTAAAGTACATTTGGTCAAATAAAAAAGGACTTGCAAAAAGTACTTAAAGTACATTTTTTAAGTACACAAGTACATGTGTAGTGTATGCGTGATGTATATCAACACAGGCGACATTGCGCCGTATGTGTGTACTCACTGTGAAGCGTGTGTATGTGTGTAAGCGTGAGGCCGCTTTGTAAGCAGCTTCTGAGTGTCAGAAAAAAACCACGCAGCTGACCACGCAGCATATAATAAATAGAGTATAGTCTACGCCTGTGTACATTAATATCCCTGGCAAGCTTCCCTACTTGATTCCTACTATACCCACGCAAGGCGATACCTTGCAACATGCAATACTTTTCACAAGTATTTAAGAAAAATACTTAAAGTACGATTTTGTCCATGAATGCCAATACATAATTCTATTGACTCTCTCCTTTTACACACGCAAAACCAATTCAATTCGATTCATATCCACTCCCACTATCTACACTCGTAAACCAACGAGCGACTCTTTCATGGGCCACAGCTCACTTTTTCCGATAACGATTTTCCTTCCACATTGTTTCATGTCCCCGCGTGAATTTGCAGTCCGACGTCCGGGAATAATCAGCACGCGACGCGGCTCCTTTCTTCTCAGATGTTAGTTAATGCGCTTGGCGAGTGTCATTTTTTTTCTCTCACCAAGTTTGCCGCGAAGGAGAAAAGTTTGCGCGGGCGTCGTTGTGTGTTCTCGTGTAGGTGTGTAACGCCGTTCGTTTTTTCCACCCCCTTGGCAAGGCTTGTGTTGTTCTTGTTCATCTTTCGCGAGACGAATGGCTATCGTTTGCCGTGGAAGGAGGAGCGTTGCGTGCGGCCTTTTTATTGTAATTAATTTTTCAACGAGGGTTGTGTGTGTTGCCGATGTTGTTACGAGAAGAGATGGCTGTTTGTTTGAAGAAGGAGATGCTAGATGGTTTGGCGATGGGTTTTCTTTGTAATGTACAAAAAGGTGTTGAAATATTTATGAAGCTTGTTTATGGGAGTATTAATTGTATTTTAATGAGGGCGTGGGTGTCTTGAGGTAAAATTGGAGCAGGCTTGTGTAAGCTTTTAATAATAATAGATAATATTCTAAGAATTCGCAGTTTGAAAATGTTTAAAATGTGAGTATATAATCGAGAAGAGGTATGGTATCGTAAATACAGCAATTTCTTTTGTATTGCAAAACTGTGGTAATATACATATAGTTAATATGTCATTATTTTGATTGAGTAATTGCTTACGTAAATTATACATTTTATTATATTTGATTCGTATTAAATCATTATTCTAATCCAAAGGTATTAACAATTAAAGATGATCATTCAAAATGCATGAAAAATCATCGAATTTAGGAGTTAAAATTCATCGAATATTCATGCATTTTTACTCATCATCTTCAAATGTTAATAACTTTGCATTTATCTGACTACTTTGATTACCTTTTTGGTCAATATTTCTAGCGTAAAAGCTTGCAGAGTTATTGTCAAAAGAATAGGTAGTTTTTTCTACTAAAATAACGCATATTTGAAGCAGAATACCTCATATATCGAGAATAGGGGCCCATTGGAAAAGATTACGTGTGCTAGGCTTCATTTTTAAGTACCAGAAACCACCACATGAAGTTTGATAAAAAATCGTCTCCCATAGGGAGATACTCTCCTTGTAAGCACTTAAGTACTTATTAGAAGATACCTAAGTACCTCTGTACTTAAGTATAGTTGTCCAAGTACAGTAGTCAAGTCAAATTACTTAAAAATTTGGTACTTAAGTACCGTTTTCTTGAAAGTATCGTCCATTAATGTGTATCGGGCGCTGATGATGTCTTCCGGGTTGCGTAATGGATGCAATAGTGGGGCTTTGTGTTTTATTGAAGCGATGCGGAGAAATATTATGTACGTGAAAGATATATTCGACGAACTGGAAATAAATGGTCCGAGGTATCGAAATATTGTATTCTACTGATTCTATCGCTTTGATTTTTTTCAGGTTGTATTATGCAAAGACTGTGTTCCGAGAATAAAAAATGAATATTTATCAATGAGGGAAGATGAAATTCAACGTAAAATATGTTTTAAAATATTGAATAATGAAAACATTCTTTTTTACTTACAAATATTTTGTAAATATTTTATTCACGTTATTTTAATAACAGTTTTGAAAACAAAAAATTTGTTTGCTACATATATTGGAAATTAATACAGCGTTATTCGAAAAAGCCATTAAATCCTGCAAAATTTACTTTCCCCGGAAAAACCGCACCCCAAAAAAGTTTTACTGGCGTACATCACGCCAATGTGTGAGAACTTTTTTCGACTGATTTTAAAGTCGTAAAATTTTGATTTATCACCAGTGTGTATTATTGGTATATTCGAGTACAACATTAAATTCATCCCAAGTTTTAATTAAAATGAAAATAATTCACAAAAAACTGTTCCACAAACATTTTGGAAAATTGGAATCTCGTCGACATCGAGCCATGCACATCAGTTATATCAACGGCTGGGCACACGCAAAGAAGAGAAAAGATCGCTGTGACAGCGAAAAATATCGATGCAATAGCGAATATTTTGATAGCTGAGGGACAACGAAAACTTATCACTGCAATAGCTAGCGAAAAGCGTTAATACAGTTAGTTAAAACAATGATTACCGCAACAACATATTTTCGCATTGGCAATCATTGTGTGCCGTAAAATTCAAAATGCTTATAAAATAAAACAATACTTTGATTATTTCAAAAACTCTTGGACCTTAGTGCTAGTCATATAATTTTTGAACTGTCATGGATGGGCATATCCGTGATGTAACAATTGCTGATATTCTAATAAAATAAATAAATGAAAAAAATTTGTAAAATTCTTATTTTCTATTTATGTATGCGCTGTATAAATAAATATATGGTAAAATTTTAAATTGTTAGTTTTATTTTGTTGTTATTAGGATTAAGTACACCCGGTAAATAAATAAATAAATAAATTATACAAGTATAATAAATATTTATTAAATCTTTTGCAACACATATTTTTCAACTACATAAGTAAAACCGTCCTTGCTACGTGTAAATTTAACGGCATTAAATCATATTCATACAAAACCATTCTTTGGCTTTAACGATATCATTAGCGTGAATGTGATGATTAAAACGTACATTATGTAAATAGTTATCTACAAATAATATTGTACCATTGTTAATTACTAATATATATTTAATCATTCCGTCTACAAGAGAAAGATTTTGATCCATTCTAAGAATAATTACATAATCTTGAGCGTATTCAGTACCTTTATAATTAGTATTTTTAGCAAAAATGCATGTATTTTCAAGCTATAAATTAGTGGGAAAGTAGCATTTGAATTTGTATTATATATTCACATTGACATAGAGCCATCTCCTTGAAATAACTATTTTAAATTCAGGAGATATTGGTTCATGAGTGTTAAGTCTATCGTAAACACCGAATTGATGCAGTTTAGCGGCTGTTTTAGGTAAATTTATGGGTGATATCGTCTTAGTTCCTTTTTTTTATATCTTGATGTTTTGCTTCATATGTTATGCATGAATTCAACACAAATGGCCCCGACATTATAAACATACGCAGGTGAATAGGATGATGCATCTTAGGTTTTAAAGTTCTTTTAGATAGCTTAATGTAGAGTGCATTGTACTCTTCGATTAAAACTTTCAAATACTCCGGAGTATTGCTTGAGAGAATTTTTGCCATAGTGACATTTAAAATTTCTCTCAATATTTATAAATTCCAGTGCGCGTCTCCTTCTGGAACAAAATCGTCCACGAGTAAACCGAAATATCTAATAAATGTCAGAATTTCACAGGCAGTCATCTTTAACTTTGTCTCTGATAATCGATGGTCTTATATTGGTTGCGGTAGATTTCTTTTATCTACGACCCCATAGTCAAACAATGACAGTCTATCGTTGCGATTTTCCAAAGTGAAAAATTTAACTTCACGGATATAACTTCACACAAAAATACACACATGCTTACGTACAACTATGCAGATTTATGTATATACACATACACTTACCCACAAACGTACATATAAAGTGCTCATATCTTCTACGCTAAAGTAGTTCTATATACCTGGAGGAGCAATGTAAGGGGAAAGATACAGTACTTAGACACACAAACACACATAAACGTATGTATACATGTCACACATACACAAACGCATCCATACATACACACACACGCACACGGATATACACACACACATACAACAATGCACACCCAAACTCACGCACGCACATACACACACATCCACTCGAAAGCAAACAAACATGTATACATAGATGCAAAGCGGGCTTACCTCGCACGCTAAAGTAGTTACATAATATACCTGAAGGAGCAGCAGTTGGAGTAGGAGGGAGAGGAGATACAACCAGGAGCACATATGCGGGATCTTGTCGGACGACGATGATCGTCTGTTTACGCGTAAGCGGGTGGTCCTCTTGTCAACAGATATACGCGCCCACATATGTGCACACATAAAGTTGCGGGGCACACACACACACACACTCACACTCATACACACACACACACACACACACACACACACACACACACACACACACACACACACACACACACACACATACACACGAACATGCACGCACGGACATACACACACACATGAACACGCATAAACACACACACATACACACCCACACGCACACACCTTCGGATTCCAAGAGAGGTGATAAACACGCCTTAGCGAGAAAGTACACAATCTACGCGAGGGGGGTGGGGGTCAAGTTGGATGCGCGTAACTGCGAAAGGAGGCGTTCGCGTTCTTGTCCTCGAGAGGTGTGACAGATTGATGCTGCGCGAAAAGTTATTCTATTACACGTGCCTCGGAGATGTTTGATCGCGAGAAATTGGACGAGGCGAGAGCGAAGTACCGCGGAAGAGGTGTGTATACTGTATTATTAGTTTTAAGGTTTTGTTTGTAGGTAAGGTTGTTATTGAATGTAGAAGAGGTGTCAGTAGTTGTCAAGTCAATCGTTATTTGACTTTCTCAGGAATTGCGTAAGATTATTACCTTTTAACAGTGCTTCGCAGGCGTCGATATAAGGCAATATTAGAAACAAAAATTGTATTGATTTAGTATATTTGTACAGTTCAAAGAACTTTGATGTTCGTATTATTAAAACATTTTTGTGTATAACTTTGAAAAATTTCTCAGAATGTTTTTTTAAAAAGAAATGCACGGAATAATTTATGGTTTGAAGCATAAATTTAATAACCCTATGACATGGTGATTTAGAATACTTTTAAACTGATTTTTAACGGTACAACTACCTTAAAATTTAGTATAACTCATCGTATAAAGTACTTTCATCTTTTTACATCTTGTTAGCTGCGCGAAACGATGAAAATTGCTTCTAAATATAACGCACGTTAAAGTTAAGTTGATTTAATTTACAAAGTTTAATTTATTTTACGATTGCAATTTATAATTTTATGTCGATAATTATACATAGTACAAAGTAGTCTTTCATTATTTCGCTTAATTTGAGTAGCTGGAAAGTGCTCAAACGAATAATCTGAACCGTGTAAAAGTTAAATTGAATCAATAATAATAAAGCTTAATTGCTCTTTATTACAAATAATGAACAAACATTTGCAAATATTCCAATCATCGAAAAACAATTAAACTCTTGTAATATTGATTCAATTGAATTTTAACATGGCTTATATTGTTCAGTTTACAATTTTCCACCGATTTACACAGTCGAGAATAGAAAAACTCTTTAAACGACGATTGATTATCGTATTTAATCAAAATCATTACTTCTTCTACGTATCGTATAACCAGCACAACGCCAACCCAAGAAAAATAATAAATCTTTTAAAAACCTGGAAATTTCAAATTAAAAAATATAAAAATTTCAACAAAAAAATTGAGCTAGAGTAGAAAACAACGGCGTTTCATATCTCGTCCGCTGGCTGACATCCGCAGTTTTTTCTCTCTCTAAAATGGCCCTCTCTCCACTACATGCTGTACTACATACACGCGCAAAAACTATTTTCACCCAAGATACTACCAAGACTACAACTACACCGGGTGCCAGGCTGCCCTTGGGGCCTCTGCCGCTAGTTACGTCCTTGTACATGTCCGTGTGTTCCCTATACCTCTCTCTCTCTTATTCTCCTCCCTCTCGCCGTATTCTACGAAGCGTTTCCGAGAGTGCGAATAGACTCCGTTGCACTCTCTCTCTCTCTCTCTCTCTCGCTCCAAGTGAAATTGGAAGATCGGTCTCCGAGCGCTGAGGCGCGCGTCTCTGAATGAAAACTTTGCCCTGATCTGTCGCACGTGTACGCGCGCCCTCTTTTCTGTTACACACTTTATGATTCAGTGGTAAAGGTATCGCTATGGTCAGGCTTATTATTCGGCAAGGTCGAATTTATTATTGTAGCTGAAGAGCGGGGAGTAAGTGCATTGTGTTGCGTGATTACTGATGGAATTATCGAATTTGTTTTGAAAAAGACGCAGCTACGATCAGGTTTATTATTCGCCGCAGTCAAAATTATTATTCTTGCCGAGAGCACGGCCCAGTAAGTGGATCAGCTGCTACTGCGGAATTTACAACGGGCTTGCTGAGCGTATTCGTTAAATTACCGCCTTGCGTTCATTTTTTCTTTCTCCTTTCTCCGGCGCTCTTATCGCGAGAAAAAATTGCGGGAGTGTGTTCTGAATAAGTAGTGTCTGTTTTAAGAAAAGGACGGGAGTGCGGATTATAGAGTGCTCCCTTGTGCTGGGCGCGATGACTATTGAGTTCTTTGTTCTCGAGAGTTCACAGTGCATACGGGTGCAGGTGTTGATTTAACGTTTGTTTCGAGTTAAAGTGGCTATTCACGCTGATTATAAAGATATTGTTGAGTTGAAGGGCTATTAAACCATGAGTTTTAATAAAATTTAATTGCAATTACGTTTATTGATTTAATTGCCACACTTTTTAACGAAATTTGAATTTTTTATGAATATTAAAAGATTATAATACAAAATACATTATTTTCAAGAGACTTTTTAATTAAATTACATGATAAAAGTATATGATGAAAAGTGGAAGCAACGGATGCATGTCATTAATTTAACTTCACCATTTATTCTACAATTTTTGAAGATTCATTAATGAATTATGGCAGTTTCGTCTAAATATATTTATAACTAATGACTTAATTTAAATTCAGAAATAATTACCTTATGGGCTTTTATTTCTATTTATATTAAAAGTAGCATTTTATTTGATACCTGTAACATAATTTTCTTCTTTTTAGTGCAATTTTCATTTCAGAGATATTAATATAAACCGACGTACACATGCATACACGCATACACATGTACACGCATATATACTCAAGATGACTTTTCATGCAGTGAATACTTTGCTGTGATTGAATAGCCGCTCGCTAAATACTCTTATTGTATATACTTTTTAATAAAAAGTGGAACTAATATATTTTTTAAAGGCATGCTCATTCATTTTTTAAACTATTTAAACAGGGTTTTAATGTGAAACAAAAAGTACAGAGGTATATGGTATGTTAGTGTTCTTAATAAAAATTAAATCGAGAAAGACGTTGATAAATGGGCTATTTATAGTTACTCATAGATAATAATAGCAAGCTTTTCATAAATAGCCTGTTAGAACCATAGGGCAATAGGTCGATGATGAAAATTTTCCAACTTTCATGATCATTTCTAAATGTATAGCATTGACAAAATAATTTGAGTATATTTATTATTGTTATAAATAATTACTACACTAAAAATCGATAACTGTAGTAAAATTACTCAAATTACTATTTTATGAGTCATGAATAGGTAAATGATTATGAGCTCAACAAGAAATAGCTAAAATATTAATTTCAAGATTTGATCATGACAGACAGACAGCTGAATAAGTCAATTTAGATAAAAGCATTCAAAAAGTTTCAGGACGAGAGCAGGAAGAGACTTCCTTATGGGATAATAATTTTTATTAAAAAATTTACTGGGTGCCGTATGAGGTAACAATGCTCGCATTTTACTCATTGTAATTCTATAATGCTCAGATTTAGGTTAAAGTATAAAGTAATTAGTTTAATTAGTTTAATCAGCTATTTTCTGGTTTGTAACTCATTGAAATATCAGAAAATCTTTTGTGATACCTTTGACAGTACCTTCTTAAAAGATTTATGCAGTTTTATTATGAAATATACCTTAATTAGATAAATAATTTTTATTTCTAAATCCTCATATTAGCTGCATTACTATATGTATAATGAACACAATAAACAGAATAAATGATAAGTGACTTATTTTTACCTCAAAAACCATTAACAATTGATCTAAAATTTTAAGGTGTAACTGTTCCCGTGAGAAAAGAAATGAATTTGGTAACTTGACAAACATGAAATTAATAATCTATTGTTTTTAAATTATTTAATACAAACTTCAAAGTATAAAAAACATGAAATTTTAGAATTTTGTGTATTGCAAAAATAAACTACTAAAGCAGAAAATCGAAAATGTCATCGCAAAATGTGTATAAAAGAAATGCTGGCTATACCTATTTTTATCACACAAATGTAATCAAATCATCATTTGGATTTCTAAATATTTTATTTTATATCCAAGCTTTTTTACACCTGTATATAACTTCGAGTCAATGCCTACACTTTCTTTCATCCACAGTTCGAATCACCCAACAATTACTCTCACCCAAAAACAACCACTTTATCTCCATTCTCTTTCCATCTGTACCTCCATCACCCATTTCCCGATCCCTCCATCCCCCTCTATTTTCCAAAAAATATCGGCCCACAGAGCTCGCCGGAATATCGTTTTTACCCGTGTCCCCCAACAACAACCGTCCAGCACAAAAAAAACGGTCCACGCATCAGTAGATCCACGAAACGGTCTCGCTTCCCACCGATCATCCGCTCGCGCGTGAATTTTCAGCGTGTAAAATTAGTTCGATTCGCGATATCCGATCCTATCGTGAGCGGCTTTCGACGCTATCACGTATACTCTCTCTCTCTCTCTCTCTCTCTCTCTAAAAAAAAAAACACGAGAGAGAGGGAGAGGAAACTAATCACAGGTGGAAAAATGCGAGGACTCGAGATCACTGTACAGGCACACGTGCAGCAGCGTTTGGCTGTTGTAAGCTCGCGCAGAGTGGAGGCGGGAAACAAAAAACGGGAGAATATGGGTCGGCCGGGGTTGCTCTCTTTCGCATCTCCGCGCCCATTGGGAGCATCGATCTATATCTATGCTTCTCTCTCTCTCTCTTGCTCTGTGTGCATTTTTTTTCGACGTATCTCCGTGATTTAAGCGTCAAAGACACAGGTGCGCACAAAGCGACGCCCAATGGCTGCCTTTTTTTCTATGGGAGTTTTTTTTTCTTTTTTACTTCGTTTTTGGAGTGAAACGTGAACGAGAAAAGATGCGTGCACGCGTTGTTTCGGAGCTGTTGATGCAGTATGTTATGTAGATGACGGATTGTTCGGAGGTGGTAGCGCGACGTGTTAGAGAGAAAGAGAGAGTTTCTTGAATTTTTCGTGATTGATTGTGGGCGTTGAATGGAGGCTTGTGGGTTTTTATTTATTATGCTGTTGCTTTTTGGATGTATGTTAGTGAAAATTGTTTTGGATTTTGATTTTGTTATTATAGAGTTTTGGTTTGAAGATTTAAGATACCTCTATCGCGAGAGGGATGACATATGGCGATAGAATTTTTATATATTTTAAATATTGTATTTTAATGGTTTCAACAAACCGGTTTTCCAGCAATCTATACGAAAGTATGATTTCGAGAGAGTCACGCTACATCATTGCTAAATTTTTGTTAGCATTGTCGTTGTTAAAAGGTATTTTCTGAGTCATAGTAAATCGACGCCATTCTTCAATCTTTTACGATACCGGTTTTTCTGACCACTTCGCTTCATTCGTCGATGCACTACTTCATAGAAAATGAAGAGTTAATTCTGCGCCTCGCATTTGCGATTACAATCATTCTTTTACTAATAGAGAATACCCCCTCTGCATTACCCATTATCCCCCCTCCTCCACTTTTCGTACCTATCATAATTCTGCCCTCTTATGCTACCCCACCCATCTATCATCTCCACACTAATCGTCTTAGAACTATGTTAAAGTAATAATACGTTTAATTTAGCATTGCGGGGCCTATATCATTATTTTCATTATTTTATTAAAAAAAAATACCCCTTCTGCGTTCTCCATACCCCCTCCCCCACTTTTACTACCTGTCCTAATTTTGTTCCATTATACTACCTACCCTTCCACCATCTAGCCAATGATCCTAATACGTATTATTCTTTTACTATAGGGATAATAATAATTATAATCGTGTTATTCAAACCATAATTATGCTGGCAAATTTGTATTTAAAAAAATTGAGTGATGTATATAACATTTTAAATAACTATAATTGAGTGATTTTACACGGTAATTATATAATTATTTAGAAAACTACTAATGATACAGGATAACATTAGATATGCATATGATTTGTCATTATCTACATTAAACTTCAACTTAGCATTTAAAAGATTGTTATAGATAGAATCCATTAGTAATAATAAAATGTAACTGTGTAATAAGTTCCTATGCAAAAGATCTCTAAAACTTTCTGTATAGTTCAAATGCGATGACATTCTCAAGTTTCTTATGTATGTTTTCGGCGGTGGTCAGCGGCGACTTTCGGCGGCGCGTATAGCGGCTCATTCTAACTCGAAAAAGAATGACGCAGAGACCAGATGCACTCTGGCCTTTATACAGAGCGGTAGTTACAAAGCGCGTTATACTAGTAAGGCGAATGTTGTATTTAATAAATAACAGACTTTATCATAAATGGTGTGTAAATTAGTTTAACACAATCCTTAGTTTATTCTCGTCCCGAACAAAGATATTATCTAAATTTAGGTAAATTAATAGAATTTAGTGATAATAATATTTTATTATAACTATCGTTATAATTTAGTTTATATAATAATTTATTTACTCAATAAAAATAATAATGTTAATTAATATCAAATGTTGTTTTTATCGAATTTACGATGTATTTATATTAATGATAATAGCTTCATTTTAATACTTGAAAGCCATTATTTATTTAAATATACAGATACATTTATACATTTAAAAAAAACTTCTTTCATCTGAAACGTAAGTTTGATCGACGAAAATAAAACTTATTGCAAAATTGCTTATAATGGATCTTTCAAAATTTTTCAAACGATTCGTTCGTAAATGCATTTGGAAAAGTTCCTTTATGCGAATCCATGCGATTGGCGAGCATACGGACACGGCATTTACGTAATTCCAATCTCCGAAAAACGTTTCTGAGATCCCCGTCTACAGAGGCCAGTACCCAGAGTCAGACTAGAGCAAAGCAGACCTCGGGCAGCTGATCAAAGAGCGCATAAAGCCTTTGCGCTCGCTCGCGAAACTTGATTCGCGAGGGTCTTATGGTCTCCCGAAAGAATCAAATTTACTTCTCGTAAAAGAAGTTTGCCGCGGAATAAGGCTTTAGGGTACACGGCTCCGGTCAAATTAGCCATAAAATTCTACCAGTGATTCCGCTGCGCTACCATCGCCACGTTATATATATATATATATATATATATATATATATATATATATATATATATATATATATATATATATATATATATATGGGTAATTCTCTGGGAAATCGAGATCAAAAAAAATTTTTGTTTTATTTCTTTGGTAAAAATGTTCCTCTTGGTATGTAAAACGTGACTGAATATTTTCAGATTTTTTGAAACACTTATATTTAAAGTGGATCGAGGCTAAATGAGCATGTAGCAATTTTTTACATTTTTTAGCAAATTTGAACCTCTATTTACTTGAAAAAATTAAATCTGTTTAAAAAATAGCAACATAGGAATTTTTAGCAAATTTTTTGAATTTTTCATAAAATCGGTTCCAAAACTTTTTAGTGCCCCTTTCGATTAATTAAACTCATTTTAAACCTCAAAACCCTTAAAAAAGTGGGTAGGATTACTCGAACCATTGCACCAAAAATCATGAAGATAGCTTTCTTCAGTACAAAAGTGACTGCCATAGTCGCAAAATAGTAGAAGTGCAATATTTATATTAAACAAATCAAAATAACATATAATATTGTTAAAAAAATTATTAAAATGCACATTTTGGTAATAAAGTCATATTTAGCTTCAAACAACTTAAAATATATGAGCTTAAAAAAATGTGAAAATATTCACAACCATTTTACATACCAAAAGGAAAATTTCCCAGAGAGTTATCTATTTATATATAAAAATATAGGATATTATCCGAAAAATCGAGAATATATATATATTTCAGAAAAAATATTCCTGTTAGTATATAGATTGCACGTAAATTTTTTCAGATTGTTTTCCCCGGTAGGTTTAAAGTTATTCAGAGCTAAATATGACCATATTTCCATATATATATATATATATTATATATTTACGCAGGATGATTGAAACTTTAGTGTGCGGCTAAGATAATGAGTTAAGTATTTGAAACTATTTAAATTGTCGGCACATCGGTTTGCGGTGGAAAATTCACAATATGAATTGCATGTGTAAATGTAAATTGGATTATGATACAGCAATAATTTAATAACAAATTCGCATTTCCCTTCATTTATTTGAGATATTGTCTGAATTTAATGGTTTTGATACTTTACAAAATAAAATCTCCTGAATTTTTGATAAGGTTTAATTAGTAATTGTAAAGGACACAACTATCGTAAAATTGCTGTATAACTAATGAAAGTTATTATTAGAGACAGCATTTAGCATACAAATTTTAGTAAAAATTACTGAATACATTTAAAAAAATAAAACAAACTGAAACGAGTATTTTTATCATTCTCTTCAAAACTTCGGTGTAAGCTCTTCCTTAAAACATTTTCAATACCATTGTAGCCATATGGCACATTTGGTACATAAAAAAGACATTGCATTTATAAGGTTTCTATGTAATCTATGAGATTCCAGAATTGCACACTGACACCGACTTGAAGTCGTTCAGTGTCCAAGGTGCCCGCCTCTGGCATTTTCTACCGTGGAACATTCGACATCTGCCGTCAGTAAGTACGTTCAAAGCTGTGGTGCGCTGCAGGCATATTCACCTACAATACGAATATGTGCCTTGCGACAACGACTGATAACAATGTGATAATTTTAGTGTAATTTATGTAATGTAATTTGGCGTTTACTTTAACTGTAAGTTGTGCAACTGTTTAAGATATGATGAAAATGTGTAATATGAAATGTGATGACGAAATTATTTGACTGATTGATATGTGATACAAACTTAACTGTGACTTTGTACATTTTTGACTTCTAGTTCAAATAAATCTTGAAATATAAACTATAAACTATGTGGAACTTTGAGATATAGTTACATTTTAGTATGGTCAAAGTACAAACTTTATTGAGTGATGATTCGCTCTTTCTTTAAGTAGTTATTTCTTATACAATGCATTATTTAAAGAACAATCCGAGTTTTAAAAAATAATTTGTGAATCAAAGGGTTAAAAGCAATAAATTGTATTACCAATTGACTCTGTTATCTCGCGTCTGTAGACAATCCAACCCTACTACCTATCGGATAAATTTATCTAAAATTAACCAACGAACTTCCGGTTCCGGACCATCGAATCAAAGCATCGTGCGCGCGAAGCCAACCTTTCGCCAATCGCGCGCGCGCGCATCAAACACAAAGCGAGCAGCTTTATAAATCTGCTTCTGCGCCGCGGCGAAACATAAAGCCAAATATTTTCCGGAGTCCGTTTTTGTTGGGATTTCTAACAACTGCATGCGTGCAAAACGAACCGCTGACACGACCATAAAATGGTCAATTATAAAAAATGGATGAACTAAGGGAGAGGAAGGATAAAAACAGATCAGCGCGCGCGTACGTACTCTCGCATTTCAATCAAGCCATTGGGAATTCTCTTTGAGAGGCGTTTTTACGCAGAACAGTGCCGGGGAGGCAGGATTATTAAGCGGATTTTAAAATTGCGTCTGGTGGCGTATGAATTTTTTTGCCCAGGAGGGACAAATATTTTCATAGTTTTGGAAATGATGAGTGGAATTTCGCTAGCTCTGAAGGAGAAGTTGTTGCTTTTCACTTTTGCAGATTGCACTCTCAAAGCGTTCTAAAAAATGTTATTTAAATTGTTCAAAATCGTATTTCTTTCTCAAAAATTACTTCAAAATGTATATCAATGGAAATATATTTTAACATAATTAGAGGATATATACATTATTAGAAAGTAAATAAAAATATTGTATTTATTTTTTATAACACATGCATGATAAGGTCCTTTACCCTTTTTGAATTTTTTGAATAATCCTCTCATATAATAAGGTATTATACTTCTATATTATATTCTACTGTGAATCATAACTCTGCATGTTTTTACTGTAGAAGAATGCTCAGAATAGCAGATAAAAATAGGTGGAAAGAGCTTAAATTCACTTCGGATTAAAGTGCGAAGGTTAAAAAAATTAATCTCTTGCTAGACCAATAATGAGAGATTACAGTAGAAAATGCCCAAAACTAGTATCTTTGAGGATACTTTTCACCAGTTTTCCTTAAAAGTGAGAGGATGAAATTTTGTTATACTTCATGTTTTAACAGTGATCTAAACAAGTATATATGCCAGACAGGTTACTTAATCATAAGTTTTTAATATGAAGTATCTGATAGTTTCACGAAATTCATAATTTAGGTACATTAGAATGTACATAAAAAAACATATAAAATTTTTTATTATTTCCACATTTAATTACATTGAAATTCTAAACTTTGAACAGTTCTCCTGGAAAGTTGTATTTACTTTCATGTACTGAAAGATTTCAACAGTCAAACTCGTCGACTTAAACTCTACCTGGGCTTATAATGTTCAGAAAACATGTGTATACGATATCAAAGTGGGAATTTGCAAAAAATTAAAGTTAAAAAAGTTTTAAAAATTTAAATATGAAAATATAAAGCAGTTTTTATTTAGTTTCTTATTTTAATTAAGAACTAGAACACTGAGAATTTTTAATGTTTAAATTTTAAAAACTTTTTTGAACTATATCTTTTTCAAAAACCTAACATTAAATCACAATTACATAATTTCTGGGCAATATGAGTCCAGGTAGAGTTTAATGCGATGATCTGGACTCCTAAAATCTTGCGGTAGACGCATAAAAATAAAAACTTCCAGAATGGCTGTTTAAGTTTGTATTTTAAAATCTAAAAATAAAGCAACTTTTAACTCTTATAACTATTTCAATGTACATTATTCACTCAACTTCAGAATTCCACGTAAGTTTCAATTACTCTACATGAAAAAATATTTACTAGTCAAAAGTTATACTTTTTCAAAATCAAAAACACATCCGCTTCCTTAACTATAAATTCCCAAGATTGTCAATTTCATCAAAAATACCCCTCACACGTCACAAGCAAACAAAAACACCCCGTAAAATCATATCTACCCCCCTATCCTCTTCCCTAGTGTGAGAAATCTATTAAATCCTATTAATTCCTTTTTCCAAACATGAAAAGATCCTATTTGTGAATAGGATGTATATGCAATTTTTGTATCGCTGAACAGGATTTAATAGATTTCTTACACTAGGGTTCCGATCTTCTTCCAAAGCACCACATTCCCTCCATTCTCCTTCGCCCCTTCCTCCCTCTCTATTTACCATGTATTTATCCAGCACTCCCCACCCCACTCTCTCCTCGCAGTTCCCCTACCTCCCGAGTCCTCCGCTCGGCGGCAGCGGCGCTCGCGCGCGGTGCGAGGCTCTCGCACTCCTGCCTCGATCCTCCCCCGTGGCACACGCGGCCAGACTCGAGTCGTGCGTCCGTCCGCGAGCGCCAGCAGCTGTGTCTTCCGCCGTGTCGCCAGTGGGTGTTTAGTACGTCGTTTGAAAAACGCGCGCGCGAGCGGTGTCGTCCGCTAGATCGGGGGAGTGCATGGTTTGACAGTGGTGCTTTTTTGTTCTGTGGTGGTTCGATTGGTGCTTTTTGTTGTTTATCAAGGGAGTGGTGTTCCTTGAGAGATGGAATTTCACTTTGGCTCGGAATGATGAAGGGGATTTAGTTGGAGGTGTTGAGGATGGTTGGTAACCGGTGGACGAGTTGCAGTACTTTGAAGGTGGTTGAGGGAGGATTTGGAAAATAAATGGAGAGGTTCTTGTTTTAGTGTGTTTGATTGTGGCTGTAGGATGCTGAGTTATTTTTTAGGTGTGACGGGGTGATAAAATGAGTATTGAGATTCAAGGTTTCTTGGCTGATATAAATCTCGCGATTTACGAGGACGATTGCAGTAAATTTTATCTTGCGTATGAATTAAGTACTGATGCACGGTAATAATATTTAACGAGCAGTTTGCATTGCCTTGAGTTATATCATACTAAATTAAAACATTTTTAAGATGGTTAATAAATTATGTATTAATAATAATCAACGAATCAGGATTTTTAAATAATAATGCTGGATGCGAAGCAATAAGAATTACAATTTATGTCAAACCATCATTTTAATACTATTAATTATTTGTTATAGCAGAAATCGGTAGTGAATCTAGTATAATTAAACATTTAAATATAAAGCATCGTTAATTCTAAATCATATCTATCAACCACTACAAAAAAATTCTCGTTTCTGTATATTCGCTATTATTACTCCCAATAATATTACAGTTCGATCTCTTTGAGAAAGCCCTTTTTTTACTACCCAGCCATTAAATTTCATCTGTTCACTATCCAAAGCCATCCCATTAAAATAAAAAACCGCGATCCCTCAGCTACACATCAGACGCACTAAAATAAGAAATCCACCACCAACCACTTCTTTACAATCTAAATCCACCGTCGATTCAGACAGCAGCACTTCAAAGAGACGACGAGCAGAGCTTATCTCCTCCGGATTAAACTCTCTCTCTGTCTTTAAGACCACAGTACGCTGCAAAAAATAGCCGTACTGCTGCACTCAAGCTTCGCGATTCATCCTTCAAGTTGCCATTGGCGTACGGACACATGCCGCGGCGAAGGTCGAAGAAGCTAGAGCCCGATCCAGCGATGGAGACCGAGCTCGTCGAGGACGAGAACACACAGCTGCAGGATTGGGAGAGTTCGAGAGGCAGACGCCGCGACCGCACGTGAGCCGGAGCTCGCGGCGCGCACCAAGTAGCACGCGCACGATTACGACCGTAGGTTGGAATTTGTGTTTGTGATTTTTTTGAGTTGTTGGGGGGGGGGGGGGGAGTGTGGTCCGAGAATGTGGAAATGTGGAAGTGTAGGGCCACGTGGGGTCGATTTTTGAGAGATAAGGAAGCGTGTAAAGTATTGATGTTTTCTGATTATCAAGCGTTTGTCGATTTTGGCTGCGTGGAGTCTTGAGGTAGACGAACTTTCATTGCGTCTTCGTTAGAACTAGTTTATTACCATAATGAACAAATTTTACAGAATTTAGTAATATATTTTTATAATAATTAAGTAGACTTATATTATGAAGTTTTAGATATGAATTATCACACGATGAACGAGTAAAAATATTTTTGGATGTCAACGATGTCGCATTATATTAACAATTTAACCAAAATCGATAATAGCTCGATAATTAATATCACGATTGAGTGACAAAATCAAATTCTAATGTTAACATTTTTTGTCAGTGAATCGTTTGTCAGTAAATATGACATACTGTTGATTTAATAGGTGTTTTGTCATTTGAATTGTATTTGTTAACGAATATTTCGTTTTCTTAAATAATGTCAGCAAATTTAGTATGAATATATGCTGATTATTAAATATAAGCGTAAAAAATAAATTTAGTTATGCATTTGGATTTTAGTATATATATTTATCTTGAATGTACTTCTTTACTGATATTTTGTCCGTAAAATTTATGACAGAACACCTGTTAACTTGCTTTAAAAGAAAACAACTATTAACATCGTTTATCGTGCAAACTTATTATTTCTTATTAAATCAAGAATAAAATAAGCAAAACTACGTAATCTAAAATCACTAAATTCAAATCCAAGGTGAAATTTGTAAAATAAATATGTTTAAACAACGTATTTAGACAAAATATTTAAAAATTAAAGTTTATTTGAAACCGGAAATCGATTGAAATAGATTTAATAACTAATACGTAGAATTGCTTTGTTTCATCAATGCATGAATGGATTAATAGTACTCACTTGGCATGATCTCCATGGGGATTTTCCTATTTTCTTTTTAATTTTGTCTTCAGATTTTAAATCTATGCCCCCGAAAACTTCTAGATAGACATTCTTGCTTAGATTGATTCTGATTTATAAGAAATACGACTGAAGTCTAAATTGACCCCACGTGACCTTTTGATGTTTCAATCTGAAAAAATCGAAGACACACCGTTCCGAAATGTTTTGATGCTGGTTACTGGACATTATAAATTCAAGCGTGCGTCGTAGAGAATGTCCACGTGATTTTCTTACGTCGTTCTTCAGACAAACCACTGAAGTCGTTTTACGCAGATTTTTGAAAATAATATGCTAAAAAATTTATAAATATTTTATAAGTTCTCATTCCTTTTTATAACTCGTTTATAGCTAATACGTTTCTTTAAACGAATTAAACTTACTTAATTCCTTGTTCTAGAGAAAGCTTTGTATATAGTTATCGTTTTTGATGCAAAATTTATACAGTTAAAAGTGTGGTAGACTTGCAAAAAGCAAGTGTTTTAAAAATAATACATTTACACGTTTTGCGTGTGTAGTTTTATGTTACTGAGATTAATACTTTATTAATTGTCTAAATATCAAATCAAGCATATATATAACCTAGAAGTCAGCTGCAAATTAAGCTTTAATCTTCAATTCAAAAAGTCTAAGTTCTGAGCACACTGAGAAAAGTATTGTAATAAAAAATTCCTGGTCTTACTGACAGGTAAAGTAAGAGTAAGGCTTGAATTTTAGATCCTCCTGAAACTTTGTAATATATGCTTTATTATCACAAAATACGAGACACATGTCTCGGCATATTCTTTTTGCTCATTCGTTGTTTTGTAAGTAAGATATCGGCTGTTCTGCTATAAGTGTGCATTATTTAAGTGAAAAATGGTACTACTAGTTCTGATCATAACTCTGCATGTATTGACGTTAGAAAAGTGAACCAAAAGAAAGTAAAAGTAGACGTAAAGTTTTAAATTAAGTTTTGTTTCGTACAAAAATATTTAATATAAAATATCAAATTTGGATGTATTTTGCGACACAATCTTCAATTGTTCATAAATTTATAATACTATCATACGAAATAAACCTTGGATTATAACTTTTCTTACACTCTAGTTTTGTTTTGCTTCACTTTCCTGGCGTCAATATGATAAGAACCAGAGGCTCCATTTTTCACAAGAATGGAGTAGAACAGCTGATATCAAGAAAATGCGGAAACACGTTATTCATATTTTGTGTTCATAGAATATATTCCAAACTTTCAGGAGATTCCTAAACCGGCAACACTTACTTTCTTCATGATAAAATAAATATTTAGTCATTCTAACTCTTATGATTATTATTATTATCTCTTTTACTAAGTTTAGTCACTATTATAAAATAAAAATAATCAAAAGCTTTACAAAGCAAATTAATTAATTTGACTACTGCACTTAGGTAATCGCATTTTGATTACGCAACTATTGCTTTTGTATTGCAGGTTAGAATTGTAGTATTATTAAAATAGATTGAGAGCATATAATTACGAAAAATGCACTTTTAATATGATTTAAAAATTCAACAGATGATATAAATTAAACATACATACTTGAACTTTTGAGTGTAGGCAAGACTAACTTGGGTATCCGCCTAGTGTAGTACGTTTGACAAAGACAATCTGATAAGAGGCTTAACTACAAGTTTAGTCAATGTTACTAAATCATTAGTTCCACCTTTTAATAAACCAAATAGCTATTTTAACAAATAATAAAAAAGTTGCATAAAATTTTTATTACATGTTTAGTTAAAAATGAGTTAATTTTACTTGTCTCAGTGTAAATAGTTTGACTACTATTATTCATTTCATTAATAGACTTTCAGATTATAAAAATAGCAGACGAACGTTCATAAAAGATTAATAAAGGAGAATACTACCATCCAGATAACAGTATATTCTCATAGCTTATGGTATAATTTCTTCTTCTAAGATTTTGAAATATTCACGGTATCTTAGAAATAGACGACGATGAACTCAAAACTTTAAAAACGATGTCCCGTCGCTCAAACGACCTTTAATAAGCTATAACTTGCATACATTGAGTTTGATTTTATAATAAAAAAAAGTCGACTCAAGTTTTTTATCATTTGATACTATTGTCAATCAAAAAATAGAATTGTATATCTGTGGCTTCTAGGAATATTTTTCGTGTTTTCGAAATATTTAGGTCTGTATTTTGAAATTTACATTTTAACCTATGCAAAATGAAAGCATAGGTTACAAAAGTATAAAGTAATATATGACCTCTTGTGACTTTTGAGTTTTTTTTGTGTAGTATACCATGCATAGATATCAAAATCACGGTAACCTCACTTCTAAAAGAAAATGAACTCAAGTGGTGATTCCGGGAAGCCACAGATATTTTTCTCTATCCAGGCTAACAAAGCATTTCGGAACAAAATGAACCCTTCCGTTTTCCGCTGGCCACCACCACCACAAAACGCTACGCATTTCGGAGCACGCTCACCTCATCTCATCCTCAGCTCGCGTACGCGTGTCGTTCTTTCGTTCTTCTTACCACTCGAAAAACGGAGTTGCGCTACATAGAGTAATCTAAGTTGCGCGCGATTCACTTAGAAGGGAGTTTGTTTTCATTTACACTGTGGCGAGTTTGGCTTCGTTTTCTCGAATCCTCTCGCTCTCCCTCGTTTTTTATATAAAAGAAAGCACGTGTGGGTGTACGCGTGCGCGTATGTGTGTATGTGTGTATAAGGACTCTAAGAAGAAGTAGAAGAAGAACGAGGAGGAGATATAAAGTTTCTCAGAGGAGCGGGTTTTCAAAACTTTTGCATTCCGTTTTCCGGGGCGAGAAGTCATTTTTATTTGCTCTCTCGCGGAGGAGAGGGGAAGTGGTTATAAAGTGAAAAGTTGTTAGTATGAAGAGCATTAAGCTTGTCCATTGCTGGTGCTTCATTCATTTCTTTTTTCTTTCTGTGGACGAGACTTTAATTTTTGTTTAAAATTTGGAGGATGTTTGGTAGTGAGGAAGGAGAAAAGGGGTCAGGGTAAAAGGAGATAATTAGATGCTTTCCGGCCGTAAGTTTTGCAGGATTCACTTAGCGGAAGTTTGTTTTCATTTACTTTGGGGCTCGCGAGCTGGTCTTGAGATTTTTTAAAGGCTTCCTCACTGCCGCTGTTTTCTTTTTTTTCAGCGACGTGCCTTGACGTTAAGGGGAAGGCATGAAAGTCATATTTCTTCGGGGGCGCAGTGTTTTTTTAATCGAATACAAAAATAATTGATTGTAATTGTGGAATAGGGGTTGTGTGATAATGTACTTCTGCGTGAAGTTTCTTTTCGCTGCAGAGAAGAAGTTTTAATTCTAGATAATTTTGTGGGTTATGAAAGAAATATGATGAACGCTTGTTAGTAGTATTTATTTTATAAAAAATTGTTTACTAGGTAGTGGATAATTACAAAATTAATAATTGCTTTAATTTCAGTTAACAACATGCTATAACTTAGTAGTACAATACGAGAATATATAACGAATTAAAATAACATTTTAAATATAAATACTCAGAAACTGCAAAGTAAAACCATTTCATATTTACCCGGACAGAATATAATGAAATTATGAAAAGCAGTTTTCGTGGAAACAGTCATAATCCTTATTTCAACCGTGCGATTCCTTTGTGTAAAACATCAATGCATTTATTTTCCATTCGGTTGAGTAAATCATTCTCAAAAACGTTTTATTAATAGAAGGTACAATAATTTATTGTATTCTTTCACGCGAATATTTATTTGAGATGAATTATTCGTTTCTGATCATATCGAATTCGTAATATTTGTTTTAAGAATTGAGCTGTTCAGAACAATAGTGAAATAAGTGCCGTTTGAAAATTTTATCAACGTTCGTAATCATTTCTATATTTACGCCATAACTCATGGCAATTTTATTGTTTTATGGCTGTATATGCTTCTAACTGTAGCTATTATTATGTCAAACGAATATCATTTTTAAACAAATCCCAGTAAATTCGACTGCAATCGATTCCCTTGCACTTTTCACTCTTCCCTCAGCCCCGCGACCTAAAATTCTTACTCAATCTTAAAAACAGCATCTCGAGCGAATGCAAATCCCATTAATACACGACACCGCCAGACGTCATCCTCGACACCTCTGCATGATTCAATCTCGCCTGTCTATCCGTCCCCTTCCCCGACACCCTTGATAGATCACTACTGCTCCTCCAGGAAGAAAGAATTCCTGCGTTTTCGACGCAACAAAAGTACCTGTGCCTCTTTCAGCGGCAAGTCTGTTTCACTCTCTCTATATCTTTGCCGTCAAATACGCTTGGGAAGAACGACGAATGGATGTGGGTGGGGTTTTTGTTTTTGAAGAAATGATATTTAATAATGTGTATGCATTATTTTAAATTTAATACTTTGAAAAATCGGAAAAAGTTTGTTCTTACTTTGTATTGTAGCTATACGAGAAATGTGCAGATACTCTTCTACGAGGGTAGTTCAATAAGTCTTTAGAATAAAGTATAAAAACAATTTTTTTTGGGTAAATTTTTTTTTATTTTTCAACATAATCTCCTTGGAGCTCTATACACTTGGTCAATCGCTTTTTAAGTTTTTTTAATCCTTCAGAAAAGTGCGTTTTCGGAAGTTCCTCAAAATAAGCACTTACAGAGGCAATGACGTCTTCGTTGTCCGTAAATCTCTGTCCACCGAGCCATTTCTTCAAGTTTGGAAATAAGAAAAAGTCACTGGGGGCTAAATCTGGTGAATACGGTGGGTGTTCGACCAATTCGAATTTTAGTTCTTCAATTTTAGCCATTGAAACGAAGCATGTGTGAACTCGGGCGTTGTCGTGATGAAAGAGAATTTTTTTCTCGCCAAATGTGGTCGTTTTTTTTTAATTTCTTCTTTCAGCTGCTCTAATAATGATGCATAATACTCACCAGTAATTGTTTTACCCTTTTCCAAGTAGTCAATGAGTATAATTCCACGTGCATCCCAAAAAACTGTAGCCATAACCTTACCAGCTGACTTTACGGTCTTTGCCTTCTTTGGAGCTGGTTCGCCTGTGGAAATCCACTGTTTGGATTGTTCCTTTGTCTCAGGAGTGTAGTGGTGTATCCATGTTTCATCCACAGTCACAAATCGACGAAAAAATTCCTCAGGATTCCGACTTATGCGCGCCAAAAGAGCCTCAGAGGCGACCACTCTATTGCGTTTATTCTCAGCTGAGAGCAAACGCGGCACCCATCTTGCCGATAGCTTTTTCATGCCTAATTTTTCATGTAGAATTGAAACAACTGCACCTATAGATATCCTTGTGGCCTCAGCTAACTCACGCACTTTTAATCTTCTATCCTTCAACACCATATCGTGGATTTTATTGATGATTTCGGGAGTAGTTGCTTCTACGGGCCTTCCTGAACGTGGTTCGTCACTTATTGATGTACGACCACGCTTAAATTCATTTACCCAGTTATAAACCGTTGCTAAGGCAGGGGCAGATGTGCCATGAACTGAGTCCAATTCATTTTTTATCTCATATGGAGTTAAACCCTTTAAATGAAAATGTTTAATTACCGCTCTGAACTCGTTTTTTTCCATTTTTCTTAACAAGCAATTTTTTTTTTCAATTGGTTATAAAAACAGGTAAACTCAGAAGATGTGGACTGTGACTGCACCATATATCTAGTCGGGAGTGGTGCTGACTGAAAACAGATGATTTGGAGCGATTCGCGCGCCATCTGTTGGTCATTCTAAAGACTTATTGAACTACCCTCGTAATATACGTGATTTCATTCGGTTAATATATTAAACAATTATACTAATGCAATTATTGAAAACGATATACGATTTTGACTTATAGACTTCAATTATAACTAAAATACCAAATGTTTAAGTATTCTCATATCTTTCACTCGCTTTATAATAGATTATTATTATTTTTTACATAAATTTATAATACAACTAAAATTATATAATACATTTATACACACACATATATAGATATATATATATATATATATATATATATATATATATATATATATATATATATATATATATATATATATATATATTAAATCAACACTTTTAAATTAATTAATGCCTTGATTGAAGAAAATTCTTGAAGTGAAAATCTCACTTCAGAAATTTTAAAAAGTATGAATGCATTAATCATAGTTACAGTAAAAAGAATTTTTAAATTAACTTCTTTTTGAAATAACATTCCGGTAAAGTGGTTAGCTACTACTTTTGCAGTATAAAATACTGGAAATACTTTTTAAAATATGTAGTAAAGTGTTCAAATGTATGTTCACATTTTGAACATTCACTCCTGATTCTATAATTAATATTCTGTTTCGAAACTTTTGTACGGCTTGAGTACACTATATTTAAAGACGTAAATGTATTACTATACTTTCATATTCATGAATTTGTATTGAAATTCATAGAGCTGTAAAGCTTTAGCTCGTTATAAGCTTAGAAAAATAAAATTTTATTATTTTGTCATGATTCTACTTTACCCGCTGGAGACTCTCCTAAAATTAATAATTGAAATTATTCAGTAAATTTTGTCTTAAATAGAGCCTAGCAAATGTATGAATGCTATCTTAATAGTATATTGTGTACCACGGGTAACAAGTGTGTCTTTTTGACCGAGTGTGGAGTTTCGACATACGAGGTCAAGAAGGCTCACTCGCCAGTGGCGGACATCATACTTTTTTGTAATACATGTCTGGATTACGCATTTTTCTTATAGCTATAGAGCGGTACTAAAGTGTGCCATTTTTCGACGTGGCGCAAGCGTGGGACATTAGAAAATTAAAAACATATGAATTATCTATTTTACACAAATCAAGCTAGTAAAGTGTTTAGGCAACCCTAAACACGTAGCATCATCCGATGGCATGGCCTAAACACCTTTTGGCTCAAGTTTTGTCTTGTTTCCTCAGCGAGCTAAGCAGGTCTAAACGAACAAGGAAGTCAAAAGACTTTTGCGCCCGCTTTTTTTGCCGGTAGGAAAACGGTCACTTTAGGCCCGCTTTATATATAACTAGTTTATCGATAGTTTATAATTACCATTAGACATTTCTACTACAAGATATTTACTTTGTTCAAATTCGCCGCGCGTTTGAATTCGCCTCGGTCTCCCCTACCCAAGAAAGAACCGCTGTTAATTCATTGGCACTTAGCTTCCTCCAACCTTATTAATTATCCCAATATGAAATTATTTGTTCTATTTAATTCTGTAATGAAAAGTCAAAACAATAAGTTCATTCTTTTAAAATGACGAGATACATAAATTTTCTTCATCATGTTAATATGTTGTCAGATTTTGAAAATTCAATATGACGAGTCCAATATCGCGGACCAAAAAATAAAATAGCGACCCCAAAACTTGATGAGTAAATTTTAAGTACTCGTAAATCTGATTTATTTTGAAAATTTTGTCCACCATATTGATTCCACCATTTAGAATTATCTATTTTTGTTTGCACATTTGTGATCAGCGATCCCAAAAATACCCAACTAGCAACTTTCAAACGAGTACAGTTGATTTTAGAAAAATGTTTAAAAAATAATTAAATCGAAATAAGATGTTATAAAACAAAAATGAATCGATGAATCTTTTTTTTTTTATTTCAAATCTTCATTTAAAGACGAAAAATCAAAAGTATTTTTAAACAAAAATTTTACCTTAAATATCTTGATAAATAAAAGTTTTCATGATGAGTTCTTATGTGAGGAAAAATAGTATACGCACCATGGAAGGTAAAATTGCGACCCCATAGCACGTGTTTACCATCCTCGCCTTTGGCTCGGGTTGCATTTTACACGTGCTATGGACTCGCCAATTCTTTACCTCCCTAGATGCGTAATGTACTATTTTCTCGAAAGCAGAAAAGTAAGACTCAAAATTTTTACTGAATGTTCCCGCAATGTTACTAATAACTAGAAATTTTTTCAATAAATTTGCATAATATTTTTTCGAGATATAACCTTTTAAAAAACCTACTTTTTCGTGTATAACAACATAAGGGAACTTTCAATTACATTACAAAAATTTTCATTACATTCTCAAAAATTTTTGATCGGAAAAGTTAGCTAATTTGAAGCTCTTTCAAATGCACTGTATCCAAATTGATTATATTAATTTGGACCTATAGAAAGCCTGAAAAACTAAAACTCAAAAATCGAAAATCGCTAAAAAACCAACATGCATCGAAAATCAAAAATATTATTTATCAGCCTCCTTCGTATGTCAATTAAAATGAGCCCTGAAACATTAAATTTAACTGTGGATTACTCGAGATAGAGAGTGACATACACACGTACGTACCATGCACGCACGCACACACACACACACATACACACACATGTACACACACAAACATATACACACACACAAACAAACAAATACACACACATTCACACACACACGCACGCATGCACTCACATACTCACTCACGCACGCACGCACACACATCCATACAGCGAATTTTTTTGATAGTAGTTTTTTCGTACTCCCCAAGCCATATGGTATGTTGTTACGTTCAAAAATGACAAAAAAAGTTTTATCTCTGTTGATTTCTCAAGGAGAACGCAACAGAGATAAATGAGAAAATATTACATGTTTGGAGATTACATAAGAATGGGAATTACGTGCAGACTCGTACGCGATGATTTACCAAGAAGATGGTGTGCATCTTCAATACAATTTAGTGTAACTTAATATTCAATATTACCCTATTTATTTATAAAATCCGTATTTACTTTTCAACCTGTATCCAATATCTTTATAAGAGCTTATAAAGAGCTTTTTGAGAGTTTTATAGAATTCATTTAAACTACTTTCTATAATAATCGAGAGATAAAGAAAATTTAAGTTTAAGATACAAAAATAATAAAAGCATATGATTAGATTATTGATCAAATAAGCGCAAGTAACATTTTTAATATTTTAGTATCCAAGGTATAAGACACATATTCGATCAGAATAGTATATTAAAAGTGCTCTAATATCTTTAAAATGGTTCTTCTGTCTATTTTGAACAGAGTTCGGCAAATATTCGACCGCAAAATATTTTTGGATACTTTTCTGTTTTCTGTAAATATCAAGAAAAAACAACTAATTATAAATTTCTAAGCAGCGTACACCATGTATTAAGCCGATATACTCGATATAAAATTGTCGAGTTTTCGAACCGACCTATTGCAAATTTTCTGTGGATTTTCACATATGCACTAATAAAGGTGTATTTATTACTTATCATTTTATATTGCATGAATGACCCAAACTTACAGCGAAGCAACAACGAATTTTAATTTAATATAAAAAGTGTGACATAAAATACTTTTATGCTGTCTATCATAAAATTCATTATAATGATGACGCTCAAAACAACAAAGCAATGCGTATGGAAAGAAGTAATACAGCGGTGGGAGGTATTCCGTAAAACATCCAAGAAAAGTTATTTTTTATTAATTTTTTCGATGGTAACTTATATAAGAACATTACATCTTTCAACCAGATTAGTTATTAAAATTTACTTAATTTAAGAGCAGAATATAACTATAATATAGTCAATTAGACGAACTACCTCTAAAAATCATAATTAGAGCTTGATTTTCCTTTAATAACTACTCGATACATATGATAGGACGATTTTAGAAATATCAAAATACTTCCCATATATTATTTGTTCAAATAAGTACTTTAGGTACTAGTGGATCAAAACAAACATATAATAATTAACACTTCCCTAAATCATGAAACAAGTACAAACCGAATATTTGTATTCTATCTCCAACCTGTCAGTAGACACCCACCCACCCTCATAGAAAATTAAAAAATCCCATTTCCACCCACGAGAGCACAACTCCCTCCACACCATACCTCCTCCGACAAAAAGCCTCTATTACTCCGTATACCCTCGACTTGGCAACAATGCCTCGTGCGCCTCTTCCTCCGTCGGCGGAGCTACTATACGCTGACGCAACGCGACGCGGGTAATACAAAGGCGGAACGCACGCGCTCGCTCATTGATTTCCCGGCTGTCGCGCCGCGATTGACAGCCGCGCGCGGTGCTAAGGCTCGATCGAGGCATAGTGCGAGAGGGTGAGAGTTGTAGTGTGTAAAATCTTACTTGCTTTGAGAAAGAGTGCGTAGGCGGAGATTGACGAATTTGAGAGGCATGGGGTTATTGAAAGTAAGGGGTTCTAGAAGCTTTGTAGGAGCAGGAAATTTTTTTATTAAATTTTAGTAAAATTTAGTTCTTAAAATAAGGGACGCTTGTGGTAATGAAAAAAAAGTTTTGCTAAAAACATGTTAGAAATATGTTTTGAAACATTACGAATTAAAGTGCACTATTTTGGCATAGCGCGTTTCTTACACATAATAATTGTACACGTAATTATTGTACACAATTTAGCATTGGTCAAATTATATATAGATATATTTAACCAATGGTAAATTGTGCACAATAATTACGTGTACAATTCTTATGTGTAAGAAATGCACTATGCCACTATTTTTAGCAAATGTATGTATGGATTTATGTGTATGTGCGTGTATATGTGTGTGAGTGCGTGTGTGTCTGCGTGTGTGGATTTTTGTGGATATGGATCAGCATTACTCTGAATATACACGGTGAAAATTAATGTTTCAGAATTGATTTTTATTTGTTTTTTCTAGAGTATGGGGGGTCAAAGACATTCTGTTTGTATTTCGGTGCGATTTGTTTTTTTAACGGTTTTTATATTTTTAAGTTTTAGTTTTTCGGGTTTTTGATACGTTGGAAATAATATCATCGATTCAGCTAAAATGCATTTGAAAAAGCATCAAAGTACCTAACTTTCCGAACATGAAAGTTTGCATAAGGTCATTCCTGTCTTTTACTATACACGAAAACGTTGTTCTTTATTTAAGGAGGTTGTATGCGTAGATATATGTCATAAAAACAAACATTTTTTACTATAATTTAATCTCACAAAATTATATGAAAGTCAATATATTATAAATTAAGAGGTTTTTGTCAAACAAAAAATTTTTTTTTATCGAAATTCCATTACTGTAAAACTAGATATCGTCAATTTTAGACTTTGAAAAAGAGAAAGTTGACAAAACAGTGGAGACATTTTTATTTTTTATCGGATTTTAATTTTGAAGGTCTCATATTGTTCCTTGAAACCTTTCCGGGGGAGTTACCCATATACAAATTAAATAACATCGAATAACCTGCATAGTTACAGCCTATATTTTATAAATCCATACAGGTACTTTTGTAAGTTTGAGTGTGTACAAATATAAACTATAGGCTATAACTTTCCAGGTTTTCGATGTTATTTAATTTTTATATGGATAAGTCCCCCTTTAAGTATAGTTTAATTAATAATCAATTCAAAGATGTCTGAGTGCCCTCAAAGTTTTTATAAACTAATTACAGAATATAACGAAATTCTCTACTATCGATTTGCAATTACATTCAATCAAATAATTCAACCTAATTCCAATCTAATTAATAAAACCAATACTTGGCAACAATGCACATTCTCTATTCTAAGCAGAAACTACCTCTTAAAACATTCATACTCTCAATCAGTAAAATAAATAATCAAAGCCAATGCTCAAACAAAGTAAGCGCAAGACATCTCGATCGACAGCTAAGTAGTCAGTTTCTGGCGATGCAGGCTCGATCGAGTAGCACTGCGCGAGTGATTGAAAGAGCTTTTTCACGTCCCCGTGCGCGCACTCGCAGGGTTTTACGCGCGAACTGTGGAAGTGGCGCACCTTTTGTCGGATCATGGTGTTTCGTTTCGTTTTTTCTGATGGGCTTTTTTCGTTCGAGTCGGGGTGGGATTTTGGATTTTAGAGTTAAAACCGGAGGGTCCCTGAACGGTGAGACTTTATGAAATAGTTGGAGGGGGAATCGGGGTGAAGGGAGAGTCGAATAGGATTTTGACTTTTGAAACGTAGATTTTTTAGGAAATTTAATTTCATTAGTAAGGTTGTTTTAATGTACATACATATGTTATATAAGTGTTTAAGAAAAGAAAGATAAAGTTTGCCATGCCTACTTTTGTCGTTAACATAAACGAATTTGCAGAACGTTTCATAAGTGTTACGAAATTATGGTACATAATCACTTTGAGTGTATATTATAGTGTAGCATTTTGAAAAATCGACTAGTTTCTAGCATTTTCTTATAGAATTTGGTGTTCAATGCACGTCTGTAAAGGGGTTTAGCTCAATTTGAATTAGTTTCGGAGATATAGACGTAACAAGTAGTGGTAATTGTACGGAAACACGCAATTTGGAAAACTTTAAGCGCGTTTTTCTCAAAGCAAGATTTTTGTCGTCCGGCGCAAGTGTATCTCAAAAAGTGTTATGCCGTTCGACTTAATATTTGTCTAAACATATTTGAAGTATCACTGGTTATGGTCTGGAACTCGGAGAAGTTTGTATCTTGCACAGAAATATGCTTAAAAGCCAAAACCTATCGAAATTTTATGCGAAAATTGAACATTTTTCTCAAAAGTGCCACCATTTTGTAAAAAGATATTTTTATCGTTAAAAGTGGTTTAGACCATAGCTAATATCTTGACAAAGCTAATACATTTTGTTTTTTTATTATTTCGGATGAGTATAACGATCTGTAGGTGTGCTCCAATGCGGGGCCTTTTTCTTTTAAGGATACCTGCAAAATCATCCATAACGTAGTATATTTTCAATAAAAATGATTTAAAAAATTTGGAGAAGTATTTTAAATGTATTTTAATATGTTGGTAATAACTCCTTATAGATTAAAAAAAATTGTCTCACTTTAAAAAACCACGAAATTAGGCTTTGAAAACGGGGTTCTACACTATAATATCCCCTTAAAAAGTCGCTCGACATACTTTTTTAATTCGGTAAAAACAAGCGTATTTTTCGTATTTTTCCCAGCTCAGATAACTCAGAAGTTTACTTCACCTCGCTTTCCCCTACAAAAGTGTATGATCTACTGGAAATTTCATAACTATGTACATAATAAGAAATAATTCTTTAACATTCTGAAAACTTAATAAAGTTGAAAACATTAGCACGTCTAACACGACTCAAACTGTTACTACTTAAATAGTTACATTCATTTCGCTATATATGATCCCAGACTAGTAAATCAATAAGTTCTCAAACTCGATAAAATCGGTTTTCTTTGAAACTATAATTTCTTTCTCAATTCAATTCATTATACAGGTACTTTTTTATACTTTAAAGCTTCTGTTTTATCGTTGAGAGTTTTCCAAACTCGAGCTGAAAATCACTAGAAAGCTTTTTCTCGTACTTGTTCAATTCTATATAGTATTTCTGCTGCTAGCTTTCGTTTGCTCTCTCCTTTCACAAGAGGTCAGGTTATTGTTCATTGTTGCCGCGACCGATAATAACAACAATACCCCTAAAAATAATAGTAACACACCTTCTCAAATCAAAACCTTATACATTCCACATTCTCGCAATATTCCCGTTACCCCAACCATATTCCAAAATTAATTTACCAACCCTCTAATCGATCTACAAAAGATTTCTCTCTTCCAAAGCCGCCAGTGCTCTCATACATTTCACAGACGAGAGTCATTTCGATTTTCGCGTAGCCATCAAAACCTCGCTCATACACCTATGAATATCACAAAAAAAGGAAGAAATCCCGCACCACCGATAAATGGAAAGCAGCGCAAAAAGGGCTAGCGCGGCGCTCTGGCAAAAATCAGGTGGGAATAAATTGTCGTGGCCGCGGCGCGCGCTCGCGTAGTCAGTTTTTAATCGGGCGTGCGCATGTACCCGCGCGAGCTAAGCGAAAAAGCACAGAAATTTGACCGCAGCACCGGCGCGCGATTGCTTTTTGCGCTGGTTCGCTTTTTTTTGTTATGCTGTACGGATACGTATCTACGTTTTCCGCTATATCGGCCTTTGAATCGTCGAGATCACGGTGTGTGTGCAGGTGGGTGGTTTAGATATCTGTATGATCGTTTTCCTGTAATTAAAATTTGTTGGTCGAGCCATTTGCTTTGTGGCGATGAAAATTTTAGGAGCAGGGAGCTGAATGATTTTCGGTGCTTTGTGAGTTTCTAAATCGGAATGTGTAGGATCTTTTAATATTCGATGTTTAAATAGAAATATATAAGTTTGCAGTATGTGACTTCATTTCGGCAACATATATGTCATATATATAGAATTGATGAACTGTAGGAGTCGAGCGATAAAATTAATAAGATTGAAAATTATATATTTTACGAATATTTTCAAGCAATTATTGGACAAAAATTACACATATCTTACACGCATTTTTTTAATAATTAGCTATTTTTATTTTGAACAACTGCAAATAAATTATTGACACTTTGATTAAAACATATATAAAAAATATTTATCTATTTCATAACGTACACGTAATTTTATATTTCAAATATCATATACATATTATTCAACAAGTGTTATATTTTAACAAATTATAATAAACAATTTTTTGGCTCCTTGCAGTAAAAATATATGAAATATATGCATATATTCTTGAACAACTATCTAATTTGTAATTTTCGTTCAATTTAGATACTTAACGTACATTTAGCGATTTGAATAAATTATAGGCATTCTCTATAATATTCGTGGTAAGCGTAAAAGCATAAAAATTAGATCGTAGCATCGCAGATTTATTTTATTTCTTTTTTTTCACTCCACCATCCGTATCTACCAAGCACATACTTTTTCCGCTATCGCCCTTCGAATCAGTGTCGATGACGAGAAATAAGCGTAATGCATTTGCAACCCCATTCCAGATACACATACGCACACGCACGCACGTTCGACCCTTTTTTGCGTTTCTTTTTTGTTCGTTAGGGTAAAAAAAGAAGAGTTTCACGAACTCTATATATATATATATATCTCCTGACCACGTAAAAATTCTGCGCCCGAACGAGTGTAGAAGAGAGCAAAAGGAGAAGGAGATGCAATTACTTAAGTCAAGAGCTGAATTCTATGTGACTTCCATTACTCACCGAGGAGACGAATCCTGTCAAGCGCGGGACTCTTTTTTTACACGGAATGTTGCAGGCGAGAGTATTTTTAAAGAATCTTCACGGGGAAATCGGATTTCTTCTAATTTTCTTAAAACTATTATTACAAGTTCATTTGGAGATGCTTAAAGCGTGGTTGAAGTTCAGATACCTGTTACGGTATGAGGAGATTAGATGTTTAGCTTTGAAGTATCAATATTTAGCATGGGATTCCTATTACAAGTTTCTGAAGAATGGCCATTTTAATGAATTGTAATTAAAATTTTCTTAGAAATTCTCTGAAACACTAGTATTGTATGTAAAACAGTAACAAATGTAACATATGAAAATCTTGGAATGAGTAGTGGTACTTTTTTAAGATACATCTGTCTGAAGCTGTGCTCCAGTATTATTAGTATACTTATATAGTCGTATAATATGTTATTTAATGCTTTACATTGTAAATTAAAAAATAAATGTTTTGTTTTAGTATAAATATTGTCACATGATAAAGATTAATAAAAAACTTTTCAACCTTACTGTAAGCTGGTGAACGCCCTGAAAGTGTGTTTGCGTGTGCTTCTGCTCTTCGGTCCCTTTTCGCGCATTTCTAAATCCCTCCGGCGGATTATGATACCTTTTCCTACTTCTCTACTTTTCTCTCTGTCACTCTCTCCCAGCAAACAATTTCGGGCTCGGCGGTTCTACATTTTCAAACGACTCTTTGCAATGCATTTTAGAGAGTTGTTTATTTTTTTCGTTCCCACTGAAAAATATGTACGATTCTTTTGTAGGGATTTGAGACAACTGCTCTGGGCAAAGTCGATTAAAAGTTCAGCAAAATTATTTCAGGACAGTTGAAGGAAAAGCTTTGGTCTTTTGCAGTTAGTTATGCTGCTTTATTTCCCCTTTTGTTCTATGAAATAAGAAAGTGCAAAGATATTAGAATAGAGATTCGACTTTTGAGAGTCGTTTGAGAGCATGACAACCAAATTCACTTTTTATTCAGGGCAATTTGTATTCTATATAATGAGTATGTGAAAACTTTTAAAATTAATATCGTACTTTAATTTTTTAACCATCATAATTAATTTTATTAAACGTATACATTTTAGACACATACTTTTAATAAAATAATAATAGAGAAAATCTTGTTCGCAATTTGCATAACATACTTAAAAACTCTTTTTAAAGCATACTTTTTTTCTTCTATATAACAAGTATGTGAAAATTTTAAACTTAATATCTAACTTTGTTTTCTGTGCGTAAATTACTTTTACTAAACCCCATGGTTTATCATAAACATTTTTTGCCAGATTCCTGATACATTTTTGAAGTTTGTATAACATTCTAGAAATTCTTTCCAAAAACATGCTTTTGACTTTCTATGAATTATCCAAATTCCGCCACAGCGCGAGAATCTCATTCGATCGAATTACGATATTTGGAGAATGAAAATGTTTACGCATCAGATAAATAGTCGAACAATTCTAACACCGAGAAATTCTAAAATTTCGTTCTCCCGCGAAAGCGCAGAATTCGCCACGTTCCTTGAAAATGTAAAAATGAAAAATTCATAGTTCCTCGGCGTGCATTCACGCGCGTCATAAGCAATGTGCAATGTCTTCTTGGATTTTTTGCGGCTCGGGTAGAGAGACGTTTAATATTTCACGCCGTGATGTATTTCGCGAGTCTCTTCCGCCTCGCTTCTCGCGGACGCAAAAAAGAAGTGTGCGGGCCTGCCGCGAATCGACCGCTCACCGGCAGTTTTGTTTTGTGTCTCTCGCGGTACTGAATCACGATGAACATCTTTTTTGCCTCGGCTTTGTTTGCTTGAAGTCTTTTTTTTGTAGTTTAAACTGAGGAGAGAAATTTAATGTGAAGAGTTTTGATATTTTAGGGAGGAAAGGGAGTGGAGTTTTTCTTCATAGGGAACTTGATTAAACTTCTTTCAGACTGTTTATAATTGAGCCTGGAAGACCGAGAGTATTTTAAAAGAGAGAAAAAAGTTTTTTGTTGCATTCAGTTATCCTTAGAATGGTCTTAAACTTAGAATCCAACAGTTTATTGAAGTAAAACTAAGCTTATATATGATTTTTAGAAGTGGCTTTTAAAAACGGCTAAAAGTCATCCTACTCTTAAATTAGTTAATTTTGAATATCTAACATGATAGATCGTTAGTTTGAGTATCCTTACCCAAGAGTCCATCGAAAGAATCACAAAAAATGTTTTTTTTGTATTTTTATCAAAAGATCAGCAACGCCATACACATTACTTTGTTGCTATCACCTTTTTAAATTATGCAACACGAAATTATGTTTTTTTTTATTCTACCGCAAGCAGTGTCTTCCTTTTGAGTAGGCGGACGAAATCAGACCGATTTAGGGCTTTAATCTCTCGTTATCTAGCATGATAGATTTCCTTTCTGAATGTATATAAATAGTGAGTCTATTTTTGTAATAGCCATTTCATATAAACAAAAATACGCGTTATTACTAATGAATTATATTTTTACAATGAATTTTTGTAGAAAAAATCTGATATCCAGAACAAATTTGGTGATTTGGATTTGTGAAGACAAAAGGCTGGAGGTAAACAACAAATTTGACATTTATTCGCTTAAATGTTGAAGTCATATAATGAAAAATCGTAATAAATTTCATGTGTTCATTGACGATAATTAACAATAATTATCTAGCCTTACCCAAGCGGAGTTTCAAATATTTCTTAACAGTTAACAGTTGAAATATTATTCGTACGCAATTCTTTCTATCATAAATCCTCTCTTTAAATAAATAATCATTCACCCAAACCAAAAAACTCCATCGTCAAATACACACGCGATATCACCCAATACACAAAGACCGAACGGTAAAGATGGACGACATACGTACACACACACACACACACACACATACACACACACTCACGTACAAACGCACACGCACACGCACATGCACGCACGCACATACACACACACATGAACATGTATAAACGCACACACATACACACACTCACACATACACACGCACTCACACGCACACACACACGCACACGCACACACACGCACACGCACACGCACGCACATACACGCACGCACATACACGCACGCACATACACACACACATGAAAACGCATAAACACACACACACACTCACACATACACAACACACACACTCACACACACACACACAAAATCGGAGGGGTCGAAAAAGTCAACCGAAGCGCTTTTATCGCATCCCGGGGATAAAGCGCGCGCGCAGAAATCGCTGAGAGAAACAAAACGCCGCTGCGCCGCCCGTCCGAACGGGTTACAGCCCAGGCAGTAGCTATATAAAGCCCCGTCGCTGAAAGAAACGTTCTTGCGCGCGCGTATAAAGCTAAATAAATAAAAAAGACAGAAGAATCTTTCCTTTTCTTGATTTGCGTACGTCGACGACAAAGGCAGGAGGAAAAGAAAGAGCGCGTCTCACCGCGAAAAATCGTTTCGATTTTACTGCCTGCTCGCGAAGGAAAAACGAGGTCGGATGAAAGGCTCCGCAGCTCCGGTTCGCCAGTAGGCGAGTCATAGAAAGAGAATCGAACGAGTCGGAGATTCTGTTCGCGCTCAGGTCACTCTTGTTATCCGTCTCTCTCTCTCTCACCCTTTTTTCGTATCTCGCTTTCGCGTTATCCCGCGGCATGTACGGGCAATCGTTTCGATCTACCCCCGGTTACTTTCGGTTAATTGCGCGCGCCGCGCTCGCCTTCTGTATCGCTCTTTGATTACGCGATGAGGGATTTATAGAAAATGTCGGGAGGGGGGAGTTTCGTAAGAGTGGAGAAACTTTTAATTGCACTTGGCGGTTTATCGTTCGTGTTATTGGGAGAGGAGAAATTGGGAATTAGGTGGTAGCTTTCATGGAAGGCGGGTGAGCGAGACTTGATTTGAATTTAATTTCGTCGTTTGGTTCGGTTGGGTGGGTAGAGCGAGGGAAAGTTTGCTTTTTAAGTGAATTAAGAATTGCTGGGCATTTGATGTTTGTGTAGGTTTGTGAGTATATTTGTGTGTTTGTTGAGAACTAATTTGTAAGATTCAGTGGCAGAGAAGTGAACATATTGAGGGTAAATCAAACGAATTTTAGATTAGTCACGAGCCATTTTTACTCGTTTACAAAAAAAGGGCTTTATTCTAGTAAAAAGTGTTAATACATTAATTTTACTAGAGGAATTTTTAATAATATATATAGAAAATATTTAAACATAATTATAAGAAAAGGGTTGGTTATTTTACAAATATATGAGGAATTCCACATAAATTCGTCCGATAAGTGGTTGGAAAAGTGATCAAAAATAAATGATGAGACACGCCTCTGCAACTCGAGTTTTCTTATTGTATAGGTCCTACGAGAAAAATTTCCAACAAGCGAATATGACCTTGTGACATACATTTGTGTACATCAATTTTGCTTATGGGAATTTAAAGTGGGAATTATGAATTACAAATTTTGTCACGTAATAGAATGTAAAGTAGAGAATAAAAGCTCTAATTTGAGATGTACAGCGTTAAAAAAGACTAACAATATGGAAAGTTATGAACGATCAAAGATATTGAAGAAACACAAAAAATAGTAAAAAATGAGTAAACATTAAATTTAGTGTTTTTTTTTCATGTTTATTCACTATCTTTGATTGATCATAACTTTCCGTATCGTTAATGTTTCTTAATGCGGTACATCTCAAATTAAAGTTTTTTTTCTCTACTTTACATTCTATTACGTGACAAAATTTTTAATTCATAATTCCCATAAGCAAAATTGATGTACAAAAATGTATGTCACAAGGTCATAGTGGCTTGTTGGAAATCATTCTCGTAGGACCCATAAATAAGGAAACTCGAGTTGCAGAGTCGTGTCTCGTCATTTATTTTTGGTCACTTTTCCAACCACGTATCAACCGAATTTTTGTAGAATTCCTCATATACTATGCCAATCCGTAACAATTATAACATAAAAATAATAAAATGAATAACTGTCAAGTCGATTAATTAAAATTATTTAACATTAATTCATACATGAAATCATTTTATTAGAGAAATGTTAAACAAAATTACAACAAAAAATAAAATAAAGAGCGTCCGAGTCGATTAGTTAAAATTATTTAAAATTCAATTCAGAATATAATGCAATTCGATATTCTTTTTACAGTGGTCTCTTGTTATATTTCCACCTCTAGGAGCGGAAAATTCTCAGAATCGGAAATACATTCGGTTCCCTCTCCACGCGGCAGTCACCCGTCGAAAAACCACCAATATAAAGGCTACGCGCAATCGCTGTATAAGTATACCAACGCTACACACACAATGCTGCTAAGCGGCTAGACCAATCACAAGCAAGATTTTGCAACGGTCGGAGATAGAAGTCGAGTCTGCACCGTGCGAGTGCAAGTGCGTGTGACGGGAAAAAGCTCCAAGTGGAAATATATCGAGCGGAAATATAAAGAGACCACTGTATTTTATAATTGTATTCGATAAAATAATGTAATCTGAACTTCATTTAACTATTACGAAATAAGTATAAATCATTGATTATTGTAATTCGATGTTATCTATTGCAAGCTTTACGTGTTAAATCAGTAATTAAAATCAATGATTAAATGTATTAGCATAAGATATCCCACTCCACGAAATTCCGTGCTGATAAAGTATTTAATTAATGCATGACAGCGTAGTTAAGTTTATTATGTGATTGAATTTTAACTAAAATATTTCGTTTAATTAATGTAATACGTTTTCATTAACGATTACTATTTTTTAAATACATTAATATTCGCGCGAATAAATTCGTTCTTAATTAGATCCTTAATTAAATTCGTACTTAATTCGTCCACTCGATATATAAGCTTTCCGATGATTAAGTTCGTCATATTCTGCAGTTCAAAATGAATGTACATTGACAGTAATCAAAAAATTGTATAATGTTAATTTTAAAATATTAATCTATTATAAAATTAACAAAGCTTGAATATGTTAAAACAGATTTTCGCGTTAATTATTTTCCCACTTATATTTGTATGCCTCAGAAATTAACAATATTTGTTCGTTAGTAACAATAATCCACGCTTATTTCATTTCTTAGTCACATAGAACTGCCTATTATTCGTCTCCAACAATCCAAATACCTTCATTTATTCAACGTCGAGCAAACAAAAATAATTCACTTAATTTAAAGTTCGCTCTCCCTCTCCAAAAACGCGTCACTTCATTAAATTTAATAATCAAGCACCGACCCAACTCGCCCAACCCACTGTCAAATTCCGGCCGGCCAAAGTACGTTAAAATTCGCATATATATACACTCGAGCAATTAAACAAAGCACGTCTACCGCCTAGCCCGGCACTCGAACGGCTCTCGACGAATTCGCTCCCTCCCTCTCGAGTGGCCCTGCATATAGCCCTTTTGCGAGCGCACACACGGACGCAGTACAGAGGCGAAATAAAGTTCGAGAGGCGCGAGACATTTCGCAGGTGACTCTTGTCCGCTGATTCTCGTGAAAATCCGCTGCACACACTCGACAGAGAGAGAGGGAGTGCTAGAAAAGCTGGAAAAAGCTCTCGCGTGCAGCGCGCGAGTTTCGACGTATCGATGCGTAGTGAAGTGTCGGAGAGATGCGACGTTGCGAAAAATTCGGGGAATTTCAGGAAGTTAAGCTGGGTATGGGAGAGTGGATGTGCACGTGGAGGACACGCGAGTGGAGGGATGGGTGTTGGAGTGTTTTAGGACAGTTGGGCGGATTTAAGTTTTGGAAAGAATAATTTTTTAATAGAGTGTATTGAAAAGAATGTGAATTCAAAATATTAAGAATCTGTGGAAGTTATTTTATTGTAAGAATGAGAAGATATTTTTTTGTATTGAAATATATTCAAAATCTCAACTTTGAACAGCTGTTATACAAACTAATATATGTGGTACATACAGTAGGATTCCGAGAGACAAAGTTAATGTATGTGACTTTTATATATTGTCTTATTTTAGTCAGAAAATGTGTGAATTCTACGTGAATGTGGGAATTTAAAAATTAACTTAATTTCAAATAGTTATGAGCATATAATGTAATATTAAAGTTGGATCTTTTTAGCTCTTTATACCACATTTTCCTGTTGCAACGCCGTTACCCTAAGCGGGTCCTGGGCGTAGTCGTCCAGAGCGGACGGGTGGGTGCCTATCACCACTATACAGCGCGTCCTCAGGTTGCGGATAGAGGAACGACCCCTGAGAAAGAGGTTAGCTGCGAATAAAGCGAATAAGCAGTCGCGGACAGCCGATAGGCCCAGGCGTGGGTGTGATGAGCCCGCACTGGCGAACGCATTCATCTAGAAACACTACGCAAGCACCGCAACAACTACAAACACTATACAAAATCTTCTATCTTACTTTCTTCTTCTACCTTACTCTGTAATCTATCTCTTTTACCACACATTTCAAACAAAAAATGGGCCAAAAATCCTGCTGTCGTGGAGGATGCGGGAGCGATGACAACTGCCCTGAGAGGGGATGTGTAGAATGATTCGCCACCTGGTTTTACATGGCAACGAAGCCAGCGAAGGCGCGCTGCCTTGCAGGGGGGCGTTAGGATATGAGAATGAAACCGAGTGTGTCTGACGACGAGTTGACTGTGTCCTCGCCAAAGTCAGAAAGCTCTCATACTTAGTTCTAGGGAGGTATGAGGGTTATCACCCCTAGACGGATGGACTCACCTGCGATCGGAACAGGATCCAAAACGCGCGGGTTTAACTTACTATCATGGCTCAAAGAAAACAAAACCAAACCAAAACGAAAAGAAACTTGAGGGTGGGAACCTGGAATGTACGCAGTCTACACAGAGCAGGCGCGTTCCGGGAAATCATAAATGAAACTGAGAGGTACAATTTAGATTTGGTAGCAATACAAGAAACCCGATGGAAAGATAACGCGATGCTAGGATCCGGTAACTTCACCTTTTTATATGGGGGCGCGAGCGGGCATTCTCTAGGCACCGGATTTCTTGTTAACAAAAGCATCATACATTCCGTTAAAAGTTGCAATTTCGTGAATGACCGACTCTCGTATATCATCATCGACGGAGCGTGGTATAATTACGTGGTTATTAACGTCCACTGTCCCACGGAGGACAAAGAGGAACAAGTCAAAAATCTTTATTATGAAACTTTAGAGCAATTAATCGACCAATTCGCGTCTTACGACACCAAAATAGTAGTGGGGGATTTCAATGCTAAAATAGGGAGAGAGGAAATGTTTAGGCCCACCATAGGCAAAGAAAGTCTGCACGAAACCAGCAATGATAACGGTATTATGGTCATAAATTTCGCAGCCGCAAAAGATCTTATAGTCAAGACCACGTGCTTCAAGCACAAGGATATACACAAGGCAACGTGGACATCGCCGGATGGGGCCACGCACAATCAAATCGATCATTTTCTTATTGATAAGAGGCGCCACACGAATGTACTCGACGTAAGGACCTATAGGGGGGCGGATTGCGACTCAGATCATTATCTCGTAGTGGCCAAATTAAGAGCCAGATTAGTAGCCGGTCAAAATAGTAAGCGAGCGAACAAAGTAGAAACCTTTGATATTGGAAAACTACGAAGCGGGATAGAGCGAATCAAGTACCAAGTAGAAGTTAGCAACCGATTTCAGGCGCTCGAGGAAACGGATGAACAGACGGGAGTAGATGACGATCCGAACAGGTTGTGGGGGGCTATCGAAAAAACTATAAAAGGGGCCGCGAATAAAGTACTGGGTAAGAAAAAAAGGCCGAAGAGCAAACCATGGTTTGACGAAGAGTGCGAACTCTGGTTTGAAAGGCGCAAGAAGGCTAAATTAGATAGTGTACACAATGAAAGCGATAGGGCCGTAGAAGAATACCATGAAATAAGAAAGCAAGTACGTGTGATTTACAGAAACAAGAAGCGCGAGTATCAGAAAAATGAAATTAGAAAAATAGAAACTAATAGTAGGGAAAATAACCCGCGCGAGATGTACAAAGGAATAAACGCTATTAGGAAGGGTTTTCAGAGTAGATCGCAGTTAATGAAGGATAAGGACGGGAACCTCGTGACAAGCGAAAATGAACTATTGAAATTATGGAAAGATTATTTCGATAAGTTATTAAACGTGCATGAAAACTCCGAGGAAATGGGAGACGAAATCCACACTGCTGAACTCCATATGGACGAAACGACCTACAAAGAAGTAGAGGCCGCGATCAAAAAGCTAAAAAACAATAAGGCCGCAGGAAACGATTCTATACCAGCTGAACTACTTAAATATGGAGGCACCGCGCTTACATCTAAAATTTTTTATCTAGTATGTGCTATTTGGAGAAATGAAACAATACCAGAAAATTGGAAAGAATCCATCATCATACCGATCTTCAAAACGGGAGATAAAACAGACTGCAATAACTACCGGGGAATCTCACTTTTAGCTACCTGCTACAAAGTTCTGTCAAACGTAATACAGGCCAGACTCACACCATTCGCGGAAGATATAATAGGAGATTATCAGTGTGGATTCCGGCGCAACAGGTCAACGAGCGATCAAATGTTTACCATAAGACAATTATTAGAGAAAAAGTGGGAATATTGCGAAACTATACACCAGCTATTTGTGGACTTTAAGAAAGCGTACGACTCTGTCAAACGAAGCAAAATGTATGAAATCCTAGTGCTCCTTGGCGTACCAAAAAAACTCGTAAAATTAATTCAAATATGTCTGAACGGAAGCACTGGAAAGGTCCGAGTAGGCGGTAATGTATCCGAATCGTTCATGATACGCGACGGTTTGAAGCAAGGTGACGGGCTTTCAACGGTACTCTTTAACCTGACGCTAGAGCATGTTGTTAGAAAAATGCAGGCTAGCGAGCTAGGCGCAACACTCAACGGAACAACGCAAATTTTAGGCTATGCGGATGACTTGGATATAGTGGGAGATAATGGTGAAACGGTGGCGAGAAATGCGGAAATCCTTATAAATGCGGCTAAAAACACGGGGTTAGAAGTGAGCGAATCGAAAACGAAATATATGATCATGGAGAAACTGGGCATTCGCGAAGCAGAGGGGGATCTCAGAGTCGGAAATTTCACTTTTGAAAAGGTTAGCGAATTCAGATATTTAGGTACAACTATAAATGATCGAAACGAAATTAAAGCCGAGATTAATAAGAGACTTCATTCGGGTAATGCCTGCTTCTACGCTGTGAACAGATTACTTAAGTCAAAGCTACTGTCGAAAAATGTCAAAATAAGGATATATAGGACTATAATAATGCCGGTAATCTTGTATGGGTGCGAAACCTGGGCGCTCACTAAAGCGGAAGAAAATCGTTTTAGGGTATTTGAAAATAAGGTTCTGCGGAAAATATACGGGCCAAAGAAAGATGAGGAAACTGGGGAGTGGAGGAAACTGCACAATGACGAGCTACATAATTTGTACGCGTCACCAAATATTAACAGAATAATAAAATCACGGAGACTAAGATGGGCAGGGCACGTGGCAAGAATGGGCGATGATCGTACAGCAGCGCGCATAATGAAAGGAAAACCGAAAGCAACTCGACCTCTTGGTAGACCTAGACGCAGATGGGAGGATAACGTAAAATCAGACATAACTGAAATTGGGCGGGAAGGCGCGAAATGGATGGGGTTGGCACAAAATAGGGAAACATGGAAGGCTTGCGTAGATGAGGCGATGAACTTTCGAGTTCGAAATGCCATTTAAAAAAAAAAAAAAAAATACCACATTTTCTGTCATTAAGCACTTGTAACGTATGCAATTTCTTTTAGGAGCTCCATTCACTGGTAAGATTTTCAACGTATTTTAATGTATAAAAAATATCTTGTTATTTTAAGTATGAAAACATTTTTTCCGGTTTTGATAACTTAAATTTAGAGTCATTTCAATATAATTTCTTGAAAAATACAAACAAAAAATACTTTGATTTTTCAAAAATAAAAGGCGTTTTAGTGCATTGGTTCGTAGTATTGACTTTTATCGTATCATATTCAAAACTCAATAAATATGATTGACATATATATGCAAAATGCGTATCAGGGTATTGTTAAGGGTGCTCTTTCAGCTTTTGACATATAGTTTATTTATTTCGCGAATAATCCAAAAACATTTTTAACCTTTAAAAAACATAAACTTTCTTTTCATCTTTTCAAAATAATGCACACAAAACATAGAATCGTTTTTTTTCGAATTTATGGAAACTAATAAATTCTAGTTATTGCATACACATAAAGATCAACGAACGACTTTTACGTACATTGAGTACACAAACATCCTTTTTATAAATAATCATTCACTTTCTTTTTATATTTGAAATTTCAAAACCTGGAATTTATTAAAAAAATTTTACATTTAAATGAAAATATACTTTTTACACGGTGTTTTAATTTAACATTTATACTTTTGTGTACAAGACGCCATTTTAGCATTCGCATAAAAGGTTTTTGTACCATGCACACGATATTTCTTTCTAAGAAAGGATTAATGTTTTTATTCTTTGAATAATTTTCAAACGTAGTTTTATATTTATAACTTTATGTTAACGCTATAAAATACTCAAAAAGCATGTATTAAATTGTTGCTTGAAGAAAATAAGAACTAAATAGTTTTCATATTTTCCTAAAATTCATTTAAAAATGTTTACATTTCTGAAAAGTTGTAGACCCAGTATCGAGTGAGTAATTTATTTTTAATTCAAATTGTTGACAAAAATAAGGAACTAATAGCTTACACGCTTTTCGGCATTTTATTATTAAATTCTCTCATGTATGTAGTGTTAAGTACCGGGGCTACAGTAACTCTTTTGAATTTTTAATTGCGTTATTGCTTAAAAAAGTTAAAAGAGCCGTAGAATTGGTTAAAAATTTTAATTACGACATAAAAATGCAGTGCACTCAGCGGAACTCTCAGCAAAGCGTCTGTACAAATAATTCATTCAATTCACGAAACTTAACAATCCTATCTAAAAAAAAGAGGTCGCGCCATTATGTGTAGTTTATAAAAATCATTGATAAAAATCTTATAATAGTTGTTCCTTAACAAATCAAGTTTTACGGAGGAGATTGAATAATTGTAATAATGACGATTTTCACTTTTAATGTTTCTTTTTATTAACTTCTGTGTCACATACATCCTACGTTGCAAATAATCAGAAGGAAAATAATTCGACGCTATTACATATCAGTACACACAATGTGCACATATCGAGATTCAAGTCGCAACTAACTCGCTCTTATTTGGTCGTCGACGAAAGACCAACGTCGGCTCTCAGATGCTTACAAATTCCCTTCGAGAAAGTGTTCTCTACACAAACATTTTATCAGTTCCTTATGCCAGCAACCGAAGTAGTTTCGGACTTGAAGTTCCTTATCTTTTATAATTACATTTATTACATTTATTATTAATAATTTGCTTACATTTCTATAAATTCATTTAATCATATTATTCACTTTTATTTTTGCAAATAATGTACACCGTTTCTCTTCGTTACAATAGTAGTACTAGAATTAATCCATATGTACTTTTTAATTTCTCATGATTCAATAAGAACTTAAATTAATAATCCAACATTAATTTTCAAGTTGTACGATGAAAGAAAAAGAAAAGCGCGTTGTTGAATTTCCTAACTTAAAAAAATGAACTTTTTTGACGTATGCAATAATAACGTATTTGGAAATGTCATGTTTGTTAACAGGAAGATATTTCTTTATAAACTTGTATTAAGATTCTGTTGAATATATTTTCAAATTTATAAAACCAAACACCACACTTAAAACGAAAAGATAAATCACTCCGAGTTCGGTCATAATCACTAGTTAAATAGAAAAAACCTATTACCCTTCCAACCCTAACAACAAAATCCTCCCATAACGAACTTCCACCACCATCATCTCCAAAATTCAACCTTCGATATTTATATATACGATATTTTGGCACGTCTTTATACTCAGCGTCACCTCGTACTCATCCGGAATATCACCCCCTGCCAGAAAATCAAGGAAAAGCCTAGGAAAGACGGGAATGGGGTGACGAGCGAAAACTGCAGAAGAGAAGGGAGGGAGGGCAAGCGTGCCGAGAATTGCTCCGGAGCTCGCTGAGAAAGTCATAATTTTGAATCTCCCCCCGACGTCGTGGGGGGCATTCGCGTTTTCGTTCCGCTCCCCGGGCGCGACGCGCCATTTAAAAGTCAAGCGTCTCGGGTCGACGGTATCTTTTGCTTAAGTAGCTGTGACCTGCGACGCAGCCTCTCTCGGCATTGTCCTGGCTCCTTCGTGAAAATCCCAGGAGGGAAAGAGAGAGAGAGAGAGAGAGAGAGAGAGAGAGAGAAGAGAGCCTCGAGCGGTCTTTCGACAATTTTTGAGCGAGAAAGAGCGGATCGCGCGACACGATTGTTACGATGAGTTCTTTATTTTGCTTTTACTTTTTGAGTATAGGCTTCTGGTAAATTAGAAGCTGTGGGGGATTTTTTCGACTAAAGCGTATATTAGTGCAGACTTTTAACTTTTGAAGATAGGGTTTTTAATTTTTTAATAGTAAGTGCTCAAAAGCTGTTTATAATACAGTCTAAGTGCATGCGTTAAAAGCTCGGACTTCGAAAGGCTGTCGGATATTGAAATAACCCCTCTTTCAGGCATTGAAAGGGTGTTTATGCTTTATTTATATTGTACCGACCGGCTCATTATACTTATATATAATTTTGGTATTAGGTTTCGAAAACTATGTGTTGGCGTAGAGGTTAGGTCATAATTACAATACCTAAATACTTTTTTCGAGCTATTGCTATGTCTGAATACCGACTATTGTACTGGGGTTGAAAAATAAAGATGCATTCGAGCCCAGATTGGGACACTATTGGTTTCGATACATTTTAATTATATGCAGCAGTGGCGGTGTATACGGCATTTCAACTTAAATTATAAAAGAAGCCTGTTTACAAAATTGCAGGCTATTAGGTAACTAATACATCAAATTAGTCGACTTTTTATATTAAATTAAAATTCGTTGTTGCTTCGCTCTAAGTTTGGGACACCCATGTAATATAAAATGATAAGTAATAAATACACCTCTATCAGTGCATATAATCTGTAAAAAATTATTATAATTGTTATAACAAGGTAATATTTTCTTTAAAAAAATCATAAAAATGAGCAATAAAACATATTTGCGGTGATTAAACTTGGATAAAAAATAACAACATAAGTATCCCAACGTGGAGGACCGTGTCCCAAACTAGGCGACACTTAAGCCTGATCGCTACCTTAAATTACAATGACTGCAATTCCTCAATCTTAATCAAACTTTGTAAACTTAGATTTAATCAACAAACAGAAACTTTTTACACAAAAAAATGTCCCAAAATAGGGGACTCTCCCCTACATATTGCTTTATCTAAAATCTATTAACTATTTTCATTGAAAATTTTGTAACGTTTTTTTCCATGGTATTTAAATGGTAATTTACGATATTTTATATTATATTTAAAAAAAAAATATTTTTTCATAAGAATATCATAAAATATAATTTAATTTTTCATAATATCCATAAAATATAATTTAATTTCATGAAAAAACTTAAAAAATGCTGCCAAATGATTGAGCACTCAGTTTTGTCAAAGAGGCATAGGTAATGTTATATAGTATATTATATTATTATTTATAGGTCAATATCTGTTGATGGATTTGACAAAATAGGGAATATAATATTATAAAACAAATCTGCTTGAGAAGTTCATAAGTATTAAAAATACTTTAAGTTTAAATGTTAACTGTTAAATGTTAAATGTTAACAATGGTGTTTGAGCGCAGATGTGTTACACATATACACAAACATACAACACATGCGCACGCACATATACATACACATACGCACATACACACGTAGTTTCGCACTCCCCAAGCCATATGGTATGGTTTTACGTTAAAAAATTACAAAACAAAATTTATCTCTGTTGCTTTCAAAGAGAAAGCAACAGAGATAAAATGAGAAAATATTACAAGCTTGGAGATTACATAAGAACGGGAATTACATTTAGACTCGTACACGCCGGATTTACCAAGAAGATCGTGTACATCTACCATATAATGGAGTGTATATTAAATATTGCCCTTTTTATTTGTAGAATCCGTATTTACTTTTCAACTATATCCAATATAAAGAGCTTTATAGAATTTATTTAAAATACTTTTTATAATAATTGAGAGACAAAAAAATTTAAGTTTAAGATAAAAGAATAATAATAACGTATGATAAAAAATGTTATTAATATTAGCTTTCCAAAAATTTTAATTGTAGGTTATTGATCAAATAAGTGCAAATAACATTCTTAATATTTTAGCACCCAAGGTATATGAAGCATATTCGATCAGAATAATATATGAAAAGTGCTCTGATATGGTTAAAATGGTTCTTCTGCCTACTTTGAATAGTTTAATAAAGTAAAAAAAACTTAAAATATAATTTTTCTAAATTTGGATCATAAAAATGACTATAAGTCTTTTAGCTATTGCATTAATTAAATTTTAGTAAATAATCTAGTAACAAATTAGTTTGATAATTTTTGTACAAGTTGCCATTAAAAGATTTACAAAAAGTATTTTTTCGCTCTGCTTTTCTTCCTATACATTGTTTTGTTATTACAGTCACTTTGAATTTTGCATAAGGTAATTAATTTTAGACAAAAGTGACCTACTGAACTTATACGAAAGTTTTGGAAGCATCTCTAAGTGAACCTCTACTACAATGAGAGTTAAAGGGTGAAATCCGGTTTTCGTTCTGTTTTATTCTATACTATAACATTTACCGCTTTGTACAGTTAGAAATAGCTGTGTTCAATTTTACGTCAAAATTATAATATATATATAGAATCATATCAAAAGAGATTTTATTGATCTTTCCATACAATACGAGAAGATGAAATATTTTTCAAATAAATCTTTACTCGTGATAATTATTTATGTAAACCAAAGATGATAGTATTAAAATGGTTTTGGTATAATTTTTTGAGCCAATCGACATGGTATTAAATATAAATTGCCAAATAATTATCTGTATATCGTTTGAGAAACTTGGTTCGTATAATTTACGAGCAATAATTTTGAAATGACCGTATCAATAATAAACTGGCTTTTGATGATGTTCGTGCAATAAAATATTCTTTATATCTCTGTGAACGATAAATCATTCAGTATTTTCCAATAATCTAACGTTCTCTACATACTTTTTCTAACATAATAGTGAGATAATTTCAAGTTTTAGGTATGACTTTTGTATCGACTTCTATTAACATTAATATATAAATAAAATAATTAAATATAAACCTTTTACTCTGGCGTTACCTGGCTATATATGTCTTCTTCACGAAGCGGCTCTTCAACAAAATTGCCCCAATCATTGGCTCGATGAATAAACAGCCGTCTCTCCTTTTAAGCCCTCTTCCAAGATGAAATCTCGGCTCGATATATCTCTGAAATAAAAAAATAAAATAAAATCCTTGAAATTATTAGAAAACGGAAAATACGGAGTCAGACAGACAGGCTCCTCTACCTCGCTGCAGAAAATATTGAAATGAAATCAATAAGTTCCCTTTTTATACTTTTCCGCCATGGATATATTTCCGCGCGCTCGCCAAAGGCAGAAAAAAGAACGGATCGGAGTAAACCTCGCGCACAGAGAAAAGAGAGAGAGAGAGAGAGAGAGAGAGAGAGAGAGAGAGAGAGAGAGAGAGAGAGAGAGAGAGAGAGAGAGAGAGAGAGAGGAAGCAGCCTTGCGCTTTCGTCAATTATTTATGAAAATTCTACCTTATATTTTTTCTTCGGTGCATTACTGCGTCTTTTAGGAAGCTTCTATCTCCATTTCTTCCAATGACCGTTTTGTAGGTCTTCCCGCTACAAAATAAAGCGCTGCCAACTGCCTTTAGCAGAAGATTATGTCTGAATCTGTTTTTCTTTAATAATTGCACTCATAAGTGGTGTTGGAATCATGAACAAGGTGCGAGTGTCGAAGCTTTACTAATCGGGAATCGTACTTGTACTTTCAGAATATATACACATATATTATTTATACATCTTTTTATAAAGAGCCAGACAATTTTTTCTTTATTGCATTTAAATATCTTTTATTCAAAAGTTACGTGTGCGATATTCAAAAATGTATTGATACGAAGTCAGAAATTTTCTTTTTCATTTTTTTAGAATATCTATTATTTAAAAATGCCTATACGATATTCATAATCACTACATTTTTTACGATTGAAACGAAAAATTTAATTTTTAATATTATTTAATTTATTGAAATAAGAACTTTTTATTAAAATTGAATTAGTTATCTCCATTGGGTAATGATGCTCGATATACCTCTAAGATTTCATGACAGTATATGATTGTGTTCGAGAGGTATAGAAGCCACAGAATTTAGTCACACTCACGTACATACTCACACTCATATATTGGCATGTAAACACACTCACACTCAATTACATGTATTATCCAGACGCACAACACACATACATACACGCACGCACGCATACACATGTATACATGTACACACACACACACACACATTAATTTGGGTGAGGATAAATTTACCGAAAGGTAAATTTGCAGAAGGATAAATTTACCGAGCGGTTGAAAGTGCCGAAAAAATAAATAACTATGGCTGAATATGCCGAAAGTTAAAAATTCCGAAAACAAGAATCCCGAAAAAGAAAATGCCGAAGGTTAAAATGCCGAAAACAAAAATATGGACAAGAAAGTGCTTTTATTAGAATATGCACCTGTATTATAATAATGTGTTAATTGTTGCTAGATCGTTTCTTTTCAATATTAGATAATTTTAGTTTTTATCCATTGCCATTCAACATTTCGGAATTTTTAACTTTCGGCAATTTATCCATCGGCATTTTTACCCGTCGGAACTTTTTTTTTCCGCACTTTTGTTAATCGATTACTTTACCCATTGGCACATTTCACCTTTCGGCAAATTTATCCTTCAGTAAAAATTATTTCACTATTCAACAATCTCGACAACATGATCCCCATTAAATTAATTCATCAACATCTCGGATACCGAAATTTTCATTCTCGCGAAGCTTTATTTTTTCCGAAACACCAAAAAGATTGCTAGAATACGTCCGCCGTTAAGCGTGTAAAACGAAAGTAATGATACTGGCACGCGAAAAAGCCGCTGCTGCACGGAAAGAAAAGAAGCGCCAGCGGTGATAATGTTACGGTAGTGGTGCGGAGCTAAAGTCGTAACGGCTAGAAGCTCTTCTTCAACCCTTTGAGTCCCTCCGGTCTTTCTCTCATTCCCGCCACCCCTTTTTTATCCTCTCCTCCACGACGTCTTTTGCGCGGCAGTCATTGTTTTGACACATGTGCGACTCTCTGTGTGCACACACAGCTCTAACCCTTTATCCCTTTGCTTCCTTTTTTTCTTGCTTTCTCTGTGAGCAGCACGCCCCCTTTTTTACTCGCGATTTTTCTCTCAGACCCTTTGCCGCGCGAGGCTGCAGTATTTCTTTTATATATATATATATTAGGCCAGGTGATGTTGCTGCTGCTAGTGCAGCTAGTGCAATTAGGACGGGAGAGTTAATGAAGTTCGTACGATGAGAGAATTTGAGAAGCAGTGCGCGGTATACTCTTCTTTTTTATTTGGTGCGAGGTGGTCTGTTTTTCGATGTGCTGCTGTTGTGGTTTTTAGAAATAATTGAGATTGTTTTGGAAGCTGTTGAGTAATTATTTTTTGCCGAGTCGGGGTGCTTTTATTTGGAAAGTTGGTCGGTGGAAGGCTGCGACTCGTGTTCTTTTTTTTCAGTAATTTATGCGGTCACTTGTGTTCCACTCTGAATTATTAAACGTTCTTGCTCTTTCATTTTATTTATAGACTGCTCCAGAAAAACTAATTAGCGATAGTCATTGGTGGTATGGATATTTATGAGTGCATAAAGCGGAAATAGAACTTTAATGGACATACTTGTAGTGTTGATTGCTTTTCTCATATTACCTATATATGTCGTTCTGGAAATAATTTCCCTGAGGTTGCTTTTCAAATTGTAAGAATTTTTAATTTTTATAATTTATAATGTGCAATGTTATTTTGATATTTAGAATTTAATAAATATAGCATTCAAGAAGGGCTTCAATTATAGTTTCTGCATAAAAAATAAGCTCGACCTCTCTTATCCATAAAATTGTATCTTGGGCAAACTGTTTAGAAAGTCGTGTTTAATTTTTTCTTAGATAGCAAAGACAAGTATTACAACTTACTACTTTCTTAATGAACTCATTTGGATTTGATTTATAAGTAATGCTTCTTATCGTAAGAATATTCATTAGAATCAGCATTATTTGTATTACTGATTATTGTTGAGAACGAGGTACAACTTTTTAGAAAGAAACTTTTTTACGTGAATTTAAGCTGTTTACTAAAATATGCTTTGATGTCTAGACCAACATTTTTTAGTAGTCTTTAAAAAGGTTCTGGGAAAACAATTTAACTTTACTCTTATGGTAATTGGAAGATTAGAGTGGCAGATTGCAATAAATGTTTCAAGTCCTGAATAAAAGATGCGTTTCATTAGGAATCCGAATAACAGCCGTTTTAGACAGATTTTTCGATAGTTGAAAATTACAGAGAATTGTTCATATACGAATATGTATTAATTTTGCTGCTTCAAACTAAAATTAGCTTCGAATGTCGCTTGAATAGATTTGTAGATTTGCATTTAGTGACTCGTTTCATGACGTGCAAACAAATGGAATCGGCTAATTCGGTTACGCTGCTCTCTGTTAACGTTCTTTTTAGATGAAACACTGCTTTTTTTGTACTCTGACGTAAATACTTGCTTTATTTTTGTGTCCCTGGCCGAATGTTTCAAATTACTTTCAAGATGCCTTTGTTCTCCACTTTTCACCGGTATAACGCGATACTTAATTACACGGCAGTTGTAGAAAAGTAATAAGCCGTGACGTAAATCGTGTTTCCCATGAACATATATATTTAGGTCATGAAAATTAATGGCACAAAAATGCTTTCAAGCTTTTTAAAGTTTGTGAAGAAATGATTGATAGGTTTACAGAAGATTTAGCATTTTTAGTACTTTAATGGGTGGTGAACGCGTCGACTTCAATTACGAGTTGGTTCAGTACATGCGTGAGTGCACTTTGAATGAAATACATTTTCTTACGCTCATTGCTTGAAAAATATATATATTGAATGTTATTTTAAAGAGTTATTTATTGAGTGTTATTTGTAAACTGCAAAGTAAGATAAAGGAACCACTTACAATGAAAAAAAAAACAATTAAATAAATAATATTTAGTTGCCGGACGGGCGCATAATTTTTTTCTGCTCTTAAAGTGCGCGCGTGTAACAACTTTTTCATATGTAAAGCACACGTATTATCACAGGAAAAGAGAGTTAAAAATTTATCGCAGCAATTCTTTATGTAACATATTGCCTCTCCTTCGCGGATGGCATGAAATTTAAGGACACAATTTGTTTCCCATACAAAAGCGCAATAATACCGTGCATCATTTTTACCGTGTAATTTTACCGCCATTTAGAGTAATTTAAACTGTAGCCTATGGCTCTCATTTGCGGCCGGCTAGGCTATAAAGAAACAAAAAACAAAAAAACCGAGCTAGAAACAGAAGAAGAACGACAACGCGAACGATATACGCGTGCACGCAGTTGCATGGAGGATGAAACAAAAAAAATTTAGAAAAGCAAAAGAATGAAAATAAATTAAAGTACCCTGGCTCAGCTTTCTCTTCTTGTCCTACAGGAGCATCCAGTTACAAGTCCTGCAGATGCACTACGCCGAGAAGGTGATAATTGGCAGTATAATGCTTCCATTTGTACCTTCGTCGTCTGGATGGAGCCGGATGAACTGGAGTGTTGAGGGAGAGAAACAGACGTCGAAGTAATAATAGTGAGATGAAAAGTGAGACACTCAAGGAAAAACAACGAGTTTACCAGATGTAGAAAAGAGAAAAAACTAATCAACAAGACAGAGAAAGAGGTATATAAACATATATAGACACGTGTTAATGATAGAATACGCTTGAAAAAAATTGTTGAAACTTTGAACGCAGAGATTTTATGGAACCGTTATCGCAGGAAAGTCGAGACAGAGTTAGTTACATGTTGTAGAGAGGAGATACGCTATTGTAGAAAAGAGTATACGTTAGAGAAAAACAGGTTGACAGAGTCACAGAGAAAGAGACTATATATATATACACACATATACATATATTTTTCGGGACTGCAGATAGCCAGCTACGCACGCGTCATGTCTCGAATTACCATGAGCCTAGCAAACACATTGCGACTCATACGCTGATCCGACGAAAATCTCGTAACCCATCACGGCCGCGAATCTAAAGACTCCAGCACCCACTCGGACCGATGATTCTGCGAAAGACGCGGCATCACTTTCCCGACGTGTCATCGATCCTCGAGTACCGAGACGTTCTGAAGTTACGCTAATACACGCGAACCAAAGACGAGTCGTCGCGCGGGCAAGATGGCGATGGTAATATCGCCGAAGAGCAAGATCGTGACGCTGACGTTGCTGATCGGCATCATCATTGTGATCGCCCTGGTCGTCGTCGGGGTCGTGAGCATGCTGAACGGCAAGCAACAGAAGCGCGAGCAGCAACAGCAGCCGGGGATGGGGCTGGGGATATCGGAGCGAGCGGCGGCGTCGGCGTCGGCGGACTCAGATACGAAGATGATGAGCAGCCGACTGCAGCAGTTCACGAGCTACACCGCTACCAAACAGGTAAGTCGTGTGATGTGAATGTATGATAGTCCTAGGATGTGCTGGTTTTGGCTAGGGATTGGTGGAGGTGAGTCTTGGCTTGCTTTGGTTGAATGACGGGAGAAGAGAACTTAATTGTTACCTCGCTTGAGAGTGCAAAAACAATTGTGAATGATCTAAAATTTTTTTTGTCTTGAGTCGATCATTTTTTTGAGACCAAGTTAAGTCATTGTTCCTAAGCGGCTATATTGATATCGATTTCGTTCTCGATTAGACGAATTAAATTTTTATAACACGTGCATTGAAAAGACCTCATTTTTAAGAAATTATTTTCTCCATTGGCTTCTCATGTATAAAAAAGGCCTTACATGAACTTGATAAAAAATAGGGTGTGTAACAGGGGGAGAAAGAGTTTTCCATGACTCGGATGATGATTGAGCACGTGTGGGAATTGAGGGTGCAGAAGACAAAAATGCCTGTTTTCATCCTCGAATAGAAAGTCCGACTTTCGCCCCATGTTGCACAAAGTAATATTATTTTAAAAATATTTTTAGATCTTAAATGAGTATGAAAAAGATTCAAAAATTTTCATTTCGATTTCTGCATAATTTAAAAAAGAATTTGAACCTACGTTGAAGAGATTTAAAATATAAAACATTATTTTAAAATATACAAAAAATATCTGGAAAAGATTTTAAAAGCATTTCAATACAGTCTTCGTTATCAGACCGACTTATTAGGTCTCAAAAAAGCAACGAATCCTTACAATGATCACAATATAATGAGTGTCATTCAACAATGAAAGTTTAGACGAATCTCCATTAAGCTGTGGCCGGAGACAGTGCATACGTGAGGGGATCAACCGAAGACATACGCACGCATGGGTTATGTACAGCTGTATAATAGACATGCGTGTGCTCAAGTGCTCTCTGAATCCGCTTGATCGATCGATTGGAGGGCCGATGTTAGCAGACTTTAGATATTGCATTGATAAGGCTTCGTGGGCGATATGCTATTACGCTGGCTTTGATGAATCGACCTCGATCAAACTGATTTGGAGAGCGGTGGTAGTTATACTTTATTTACTATTGATACGAATGATACTCTATATTATACACGAAAACTCTTTACACTTATGCTACACGAATTTTGCATCAATTTATAATGTAAAGAAATTTTTAATTTTGATAAATATATATGGCTTTTATTTTGTGTAAGAGATAGAAATATAAATTTAATCACTAAAGAAAATATCGAAATTTAAATATTAGCGCATATACTCACAGTGTATAATTATGTCTGATATATCGGTTCAACCCATCAAGTTTAGATGAAAGAAAACATGTTCATCAGGTATAGGTGGATCGAATCCGATCTCGTAATGTGGGACTAAATCATTTTTGGTCGCATAGAAGTCGACAAAAATCGAAAAATTATAAAAAAAATATTATTGTGCTACAACTACTAAAAAGTTCTGAGCACATTTCTAGATACTTGTCAGAAGTCCTTTTCAACTTTATTTTAGTTTTTCATTTTCCAGAGAATTACCCATGTATATTTATATGTGAGTGTATAAGATTATATACATATATATAACTAAATATAGGTATATATAACCATATGTAATTATATTTAACTGGGTATAATTTTTATATATAATAATAGATCTCGTTTTCACCCGGGTTAATTTGTAAAAATCTTACCATTCCACAATCCCACAACATATAAATTTGCACCCTGTTTTATTATAAATTATTGTTTAAACCATTTTATATTAACAATAATATTTAAAAAAACCTCATGATCGTATTATTTTTTTAGCGTTATCTCAAATGCGATAACCATTGGTTTTATGGGCATAATTAAAACATACATTCATAATGTAGGCATATTAATATATGCGCATAATATATGCATATTCAATTATTGAAATATCACATGATATCGGTCAAATATGAAAATTCATGTTTATACTACAAAATAAATAGTAACAATTAAACGTTCAGTGCCGATCAAAAAAAGGTTCCAGCGATTCAGCAGTAAACCAACGATTATACACATACTCAAAAATATAAAAAATCTACAGCATAATATATATCTATATTGCACGAGCTTAAAAGAAGACAAAATCTACCGCAATATAGATTTCAATATCAGCGAAGCATATTATTTATCGCGGTGGAGATTCGCTTTTAGTTTCCAGTCCGCCACCAGTACCACCATTGAGTTATCTCAACGCAATCTCGATGTTTCTGCGTGCCGCGGTAATGGCGTCAATAAAACTTTAACACGCGCCGATAACTTTAAAATACAGTGTCGGGTGCTAGCACGCGTTACACACACACATATATATATATATATATATATACTAGGGTGGTCCCCCCTACTCGCTCCACTCGACAAACCCCCATTATCTCATTATATTTAGTTTACTGCATCAAAATAGTATGGATAATTATCAAGTTATTATTATATAATTTGACTTACTGTTCAATGTTGTAGATCGTACGAAAATAGTGTTACAATACAATTAAAACTCGATTTAATGTTTCCTCTACACCGTTATAGAGGTTTATAGAAAGTAGCGTATATTTCATTAACAAGATTTATAATTCTATCATATGGTCTAATGTTTAAGTGTGTTGTTTTAATTTTTTGCTGTCTGGCTCCTTTCAATGGCTTAAGCTTTTAAGTTTTAATTATTTACCTGTCTGATATATACGTATTTTATCTCGAACTATTCATAATACTGGGGTTTCCCTACCAGTCTGAAGTTTAAGCTTTTTATATTCAATGATTCCTAAAACTCGCATTTCATCAACTATCTAAAGTAAATTTTTAAAATTATAATTACGGTGCTCATTTAACTCTCCCTGTTATAGTTTAAGATTTTTATTTTCAATTATTTTGAAATCTCACTTTCCCCTGTCAGATTATGGGGGCAATTGCGTATAAATAATTAAAAAAGAGGTCGCTTTTCACTGATTTTTTTACAACACAAATATTTATTTAAATTAATAGAAACGTTTCATACGTATTATAATGTACATTAGAAGAAGGAAAATAAAACCCAGCCAACTTTTAAAACACGCTGCGCAGGGGGATTCAAGAAAATAGTTTCAAACTTTATGTATGAAAATATATGACAAAAAAAGCTCTTTTTCAATTTAGTGAATTTCCTAAGGTGCCCCTAAAAACGGCAATTTTAAAAGAATTCTACCGAGCTCATCTCTTTGAGTGTTTCAAAAAAGGATTGGTTAAGAGTGGACAATTAAGAGTGGTTGAGAAGGTCATGAGGAGGGACATGAGGAAGAATGTGAGGAGAGTATGAAGGGGCGGGCGAGGAGGGCGTAAATCTTAAAAGATTTACAAACAACTATATAATATAAGAATATATATATATATATATATATATATATATATATATATATATATATATATATATATATATACTTCTTAAACGTTTATACAATTATCAATTCATATAGCAATATTTATACTTATACTCCTGGAGATTTATTGTTTTTGAGTGTATAAATACATACAAAAAGTTTTGATTGATTTAAATAAAAAATTTCTTTGTGAAATCTATACTGAATTTCCTCCTTGAATAATAAAGTTTTATATTTCAGTGTGCTCCTTAATCTAATTTAAATTAGTATTTCGTAAATGTCTCTCATTAATATAATACCATATTTATAAGTAGTTATCTAATTCATTATCCTAATATCATTTTAAAGATGAAAAAGGTAAATAAATTACGCATTCATTATAATTGCCTTCATAGAGCAAAAAACGATATTATTCCAAGAATCTTACCCCACACTTCCCTCCACGATATCAAATAACATTCCCGATACATTCAACACGTACAACATTCCTCTCCCCCTTTCCAAACATCCAGAAACCCGTCATAAATTAAAAATTCCCCATACCGCCAACCTTTTCCGCATCCCTCGTCTCCTTCCACTGCAGCTCCTCCCCACCGCCGGTACACGTAGAATCGAGTTCCACCGGGAAGTCAGGCGCTAAACTAAAACGCGCGAGCGGACGGATTCACATGCACCCTCTCTCACTCCCCGGATGCTGCGCGAAATTTCGGACTTGGCCGCCCGCTCACCCGCGCAGCAGCGGCTGCGCCTAAAACCTCGGAAGTTTACGTCGATGAGCGAGGTAGAGCGGAGCAGAAGAGAAGAGCGGAGCGAGTGAATCACATTCCCCGCGCGGCTTCACCCTACATTCGCATTCCGATAGTTTTGGCGCAGATGCCTGTCTGTCTGTTCTGTGTCTATGTGTGGGTGGGTGGGTAGGTGTGTGTGGTGGAAACGGTTGCAGCTGGCGCAGTTTGTTGCAGGGTACGGGCTGTGTGTTTGCCGTGCGTGACTATGCCTGGTAGGATTGTAGCCGGGAAGCTGGAGATACTCGGCGAGCGTCTTTCAGGCTTTAGAGGGTTGACGGGCGGATGCTTGGTTGGAAGGCTTTTGCATGTTTTGGATGATGATTCGGTTTTTCGGTGGGTTCCGTGTGAACTGTTGGGTATTTCTTGTTATAGTTGGGTAAGCCTAGTGATTAGTCATGTCTATATATTTTTATCAAATCAGTTTTGGGCACGATTTGAATAACAGTAAAGCGATTTTGAAAGAAGAACCAATGCTTCGATAACTACAGATATGCATGTATTACTGCGAGAATTTTGATCACTATTATTACATATTATTATTGCAATATTTATTGCAGTGTTATTTTTTGTTGAAAGAATAACATAGTAATATAGTAATAAGATAAATTTACTTTTTTAAATAATGATCCAGTTTCTAAATATTAATTAATTGACTAGGTGTTGTTCTATTTTTCCCTCGTTTTTGATAGCTAAAAATCTTGAGTTTATTCTAAAATCATTTTTAATGCCAAAATATATGATTATCACTTTACAGATATTGAATTTTTGCATAGGTCTATACGGTTTTATACGTTTTTCATGCAAGTATTTACATTTACAATGGATTCAATGTTGAAGAAAAATAATGACTATTACCTTTGTACCTTTCAACTTTTAAAGGATTGCAGCCTTTGTACCGAGTATTTCGTAATGTTAATGCCTAACGAAATTTAATAAGTTGCGTTTTTGAAGTGGTGTAGCGCTCACAAAGGCAAAGATTCATTTAATTGTCACTCGACATTTAACTATTTCGTAGAAATAAATATACAAAAAGAATTACTTTAAATGGTAATATGTGAACCTTAAATTGAAGATTATATTACGTATGTATTTTAACAAAAAAATAAATCATTCATCATATATGACTCAAATTTTATATAAGTTTGAATGTATTTTCAATTTCTTTTATTTTTTATATTTTTAGTCGATTATAGATCCCTGTACACCGTCATCGTAAATATCTATATTTTTGTTTGTTGCATTATAATGTTTTAAAATACATATAATTAGATTATGAATGTAAGTATCCGCTAAAAATTTGATTAAAAATTTAAAATCTTTTAAAGTTAAAATTTATAATAAATATTCAAAATATCGAAAATATCAACTTTGAGAGACTATAACTTTTTTAAATAAAATTCTGCGTATTAAAAACCACATTCATAACCGACCTCCATGCAATTTTATCACTTTGATTCTCAAAAAGAGAAAAATACAGTTTTTTTACTATTGCTGTTAAAACCGACTTAACCACATCTAACTTTCAAACAGCAATTCTTTCATATTTTAATAAAAAAATTATTCAAATTTTTCTACAAATCAAGTTATAATATAATGAATCATTTATTTTTACATTACAATACATTAGTATAATAAATGTAAAATTTAATGTAGTGATGGTAATGAGTTATAAATACATTTATGCAATCTATATTTACTCGCGAATCAAAATAAAAAATACTTTAGAACTCAACGAGTGATTCTCACTGACAGTCTACTCGACAATAAGCGTCTCTCTTAAAATTCAACCCTCGTTCATCCGAAACACCTCCAGAATTCACTCATACGAAACACCTTGGCCGCAAGCATCCACACCTAACTACAAACTCACCTACAACTCACAAGAACTCTTCACCTCTGTACCCAATCATCGATTCCTTCTCAAGCCATCTCCATCCTCACTACACGCGTGCCATCTCATTCTTCTGTACCTGCCGCGCGCACTTTCATTAAACTTTGGTCCTCTCATCCGTCTAATCTGCAACTCCCCCCCACTCCCGTCTTCCTGTCCCTTGTAATTTCCCCGCGCGCTCTCTCCGTTTTATACCGGGGTACTGTGCCTGTTTACCTCGTTCATCTTGCGCCCGCGCGCGCCTAATGGCTCTGGCTCTGGCTCTTTTCCCCGGTGAGCGCACGCGACGCTGGGTTAAAGAGTGGCGTGCGTGAAAACTCGCGCGGCAGCTCGCACGTGCGGAGATTGGAATTTTGTTGGGTGGGAGGTGGAGTGCGACGCGGTGAAGTGTATTTCTGAGGAGGAGGGATTAATTGTTGGGTATGGGGGTGTCATGGTTGAAAGGTAACTTTGTATGTTTCTAGGTGTTGTACACAGAGAGAATTTTCTAATAAAAATTATAACGAAATTAAGGGTAAAAATTACCGTAAATAATTATAAAGCTGGGACACTCTTACTTTCTGGCACTTTTTACTGATATTTTACTATAAAAATTACCTCATTGACTACAAATTCTACCGCACAGACTATAAATTTTACCGCACTGAATGGTAAAATTTGCCTGATTTGAAAAAAAGAAGATAGCTGATAAAGGAAACAACTGAGCATGTACACATTTTAGGTTAACTCAAATATAAATGTGTATAAATGTACTTATTTAAGTATTAATGATACTGCTACATCAATTCAAAGAAAATCCAGATTTTTAAAAAATATTTCGTACAAATTTTATCACAAATTTTGGCTTTCTCTAAGATTCGTACAGGGAACTTTTACTCGGCGGCAGGCAACTTTTACCCTTCAGTACGGTAAAATTTATCGTAAATATCAATAAAAACTGCCGGAAAGTTAGAGTGTTCCAGCTTTATAGTCATTCACGGTAATTTTTACTGTGAATTTCGTCATAATTTTTATTAGAAAATTCTCTCCGTGTAGTTTTCTTGGGTATACTTATGCGTTTATTAGCTCTTGTGGGCATATAGTATTGGATTTTCGGTAAATTTAAAGGATATATTTAAATTGAAATTTACACGTAAGGTTTGATTTACTAGCCCTTAGTAGATGAGAATTCGCAATTCCTGCTCATGTCTGAATGTCTACTCACCTCGTATATTTATGTTATTATGAATATTCAATTTATTTTTCGCAATCAAAGAACTTCCGCAATGACTCATAATTGAAAATTATATTTCTTATGAACGTAAGTCTAACATATTAAGATAAGTCTAACATTTATTACAGCTAAAATATTGAATTAATTTAAATGGGTGCTAACAAGGAGAGTATCAAGGATTTGGGTCCCCAAATGTTCTAAAACTTTGAGGACTATTCACTGATAGCTATAAATGAAGCGTAGCACCTTTAGTTTTTGTGAATGGGCCCTTTTTCGTAAGATATTAAATATTCTTCTCCAAATATGCATTATTTCATTAGAAAATGGTACCTCTAGCTGTGATCATAACTCCGCATGTTCTTGAATTAAAGAAAACTGCATGAATATTCGTAGAAATTGAAGTATGTTAAATCCATTGATTTTTCACGTATTTTTGTTGATATTTTCAATTGTTGCTATAACTTTAGCTGAGATTAATATTTTTTAACTTTGTAGGTCTCAAATTAAAGCTCTTTTTGACTACTTTTAGGTACTTTCACACAGTTTTCTGTAATGCATAAACATGTAGAGTTATGGTCACAGCTAGAGGTACCAATTGTTAATGAAATAATGCATATTCGGATCAGAATAGCTGATATCTTACGAAAAAGAGCCCATTCACAAAAACTACCGGTGCTACGCTTCATTTCTAACTTCCAGTGAATGATCCTGAAACTTTCAGAAAATTTCGAGATCCACATCCCTGATCCTTGGAAGTGAATGGAAATTGGGACATTCACCTTTTACCATTTCGTAAACTTCTACTTCCTGTATCTATTCCTGGCTTCGAAACTGAAATGTGTCATTTTCGGTCCAGGTATGGTGAAAAATAGTATACACACCACAGGAGGAAAAAGGGCTACCCCATAGCCAATACTTTTCATCCCTACATGCGAAACCACGAAAGCCATATATTCATCATAATATCTGATTCTCAGAAAATATTCATCTTTATACAAAGTTTCCTCTATTTCAAATGAATTTAAAATAAAAAAGTAAAAAATGAAAAAATATTATGAATATTATTCATATATTTTCTCTAAATGTAATATGTAAGCTTCACATAATTATTGAAGCCATGATTGTCATTATAAAAATAATTTTCAGTACGCAATTCTTTTTACACAAATTTTGTTCACAATTCCACATTAGTTTTTTAATATTTAAAATTTCGAAACATTATCCTCAAAAATGAATTTCTACAAGAATTTTACAGAAAATATTTTTATAAAACTGAATTTTTCATGGATTAAACCGTAACTCGCTCCCTCAAAGATTCATTTTAATCTATAAAACTAAATTCCAGTCACATCTTTTCTGACTACTTCTTTTTATCCCTTGAATGTAACGCTCATTAAGCTACTTGTCTTCCAGTATAATGCGCACCTGACCCACATGCTCCCTATATTTTTTCTCCACCACCTTCCTCCCTACAGACACATATACACATACACACTGTTTGGGATGAGTGCGATTTTTAATAGTAACGGACTTGTTTGTTTGTAGGGGAATTGGATAGTTTATTTAGGAATCTGAATAGTGACTACAGTTAATTTTTTGTGTGTTTGAGATATTGACCTTTTAATGTTTGTATTAATGTGTCGACTATCAATAATATAGATGTGTTTAAGACAACATCTAAAATCATTATAATGAAGAAAATATTAAATAGAATATTGATCACAATATAAGTCGTTATTTCGGGAATAATACAATTTTATGCTTATAAATGATATAATTTATTAATAAAAGAATGTTTGAGTGGCATTAAACTTTTTATAAACCAATATTATGTCGTTAAAGTCTTATATACACATGGGTGATTGCCAAAAAAAATGAAGCTTTTGGTTTTTTGCATCATGTAAAAGATGTTCCATTAGTTTTGATAGAACATTTCTCTAATCACACGCATACATACGTACATACACACGCACACACAAACACATACATACACAGACGCACACACACACACACACGCACACACATCAATTCGCGAAATCTATATTTATTCCCGCGAGCTCGTCGCTCGAGATAAATTGGACTGTGCCGTATTTATACACATGTTCGTATATTTACCCTCTCAAATCGGCTAATGCATTTTCGACGGGCAATTTAAATTTGCCGCGCCGTTATACATAATATTGTATCTGGAGAGGTACCACCGCCGCCGCTGCCGCACGTCTCTGTGTCTGCATACCGTTGCTCGATTTAGTGAAACGCAATTAAGCCGGCGGATTAATTATGTATGCGCGATTGGAACTCGTCGCTTTCTCTCGGTTATAAGAGGGAATTTTAATATAGAGCGCGAGCGTCGACGACTTCGTTGAAATTCTCCGCATTGATGCGGCGAATCGTTCGATATTCTTCTCCGTCTGGTACGAGCTGTTTGCAATTAAATGATTTCTGTAAGTTAATAAACTTGACTTTTGAGGATGCTTGGAAATTTAAGATTTTAATTTAAACGCTGGATTGGCAGTGAAGAGAGAAACTCGTGAGATTCGTTAATTCTTTGAAGATTTTTCATTATGAAACTATAAATCCATTTATTGATTACATCATATTATATCTCTATACAAGAAGTAATAGGTAAGGATAAAGGTGATGTAAGTAGATATAGGATGGGTGTGGTAAGGCAAGGGTCAGTGTTATAATGTTGAATTTCACTATTTACGTGATGTACATACTTTCAACGCCATTTAATCTGAAACATTTTTGGGCTTATTAACAATCGTATTTAAGATACAAAATACATTTCTTTACAATGAATGATCCAAAAACGTATTCATTATAAATACCTAAGATTAACTCATTGATTAGCCGACAAAAAGCAGTAGAAATTTTAAAATTGACAAAATTATAAAGCTTACTACAAAATACTATAAAACTATAAACTACGAAAAGCTCTCCAATTTCAACCTCTCTCACGCTCATCAACACTCCACAAACGCTACCCCCACAACCATAAAAAAGCAAAACAAAATAATTTCATAAAACTCGCAAAACACGACCACCACTAAAAAGTCAGAGTCGCAAAAGTCAGTCGTCCGCATACGGGAATTATACGAGTACTCACCCGGCCAAGAAAAGCCAAGCGCGCACCAGAGATGTTGCATACCGCCGCGCCGATGCGAATCGCATAAAAGCGCGAGAAATTCTACGCTCTCTCGCCCTGTAGCTGTGCATACACCGGGACAGCGCTGAGCTTTACGCGCGCACTTAGGACCGAATGCCGTGGCGCGCGAGTTGCCGCTGCGTCGGGGCCATTCGAGCTCGGTATTGCCACGGCTACGGCTGTGTGTAGGTATATATATATATATGGAAAATTGTGCGTTGCGAGGTGAGGCTACTGGTAGGTTTGTAGAAAAGTATTGATGTGTTATTGAGGATCATTGTGGTGTTGGTTATTGGGCTTTTTTTGAAATTGTTACAGTTGGAGAAGATGGCTTTTTGTTTTTTTTTTCTTGCGCAATGTAGCACATTTTACATTTTACATCTTTGTGAGGCAGAAGTATAAAATTCGAGTACAATTTAATTCTTTAGATTTCTATTTAAGACATTACTGCGAAACTATGTCTTATATATTATTAATAATATGAGTATTATTATATATTAATCTCGTTACAACGGATTTCTCTCTAAGTCGACAGTCTTGAAATAATTTGTCCAATTTTTAATTTCAACGCGAAATCGAGGAAAATCAATCTCGTTGTTAGATGCAAACAAGATTGATCCTTTTAAAATTTTGGGGTGAAATATTTACTTCCAATTGAGAGACTTTGATTTGAAACTTTTGAAGTGAAGTTTCACTGAATAAATGATAATTGGAAAAATATTTAAGAAACATAAGGAATTCCATTTTTATGAGAAAGGAATAGTTGAAAAAGATATATTTTACCTTATTCCTGTGTAATTCTTCGCATTTTAAATTTTTAATAATTCCTATTTAAGCAATTACTGATGGATACTCTCTCTTATATACTTTTAATAATTAGTCACATTATTAATACCATTACTTCATAATGAATGAGCACGGCGTAATGGAATTTTTAGAGTTTTGGTATACTTATGTTATTGTAATAGATTCTTCTCAAATGATCAATTATCTTGAAATAATTTGTTGAATTTTTAATTTTAATCTCAAATAGAAGAACATTAATCTTGTTTTTATAATTAAAAGAAAATCGATAACACATTGCAAATGTAAGTGAGTAAAATTATAGGTGCTAAATTCGGCGCTAAATATGAATATTTATCATAAACCTGTTATTTTAGCACATTTGGCTTGTCGCAAATTTTAATCTCTTTCTCGTATTGTATTTCACATCTTATATCTTTTCATTTAATCGAGTTGGTCATTATTTTATGGGCATACATTAGTTATTTAACATAATACTTAAATTAATAATTAATAATTTGTATTAAGGTAAAACTCTCTGGAGGAATTGACAAAATCTCATAATTTTTGTAGCCACACAGTAATTTTCAGATTTCTTTAGCCTATATATTCAAAGTTATTCCGCAACATATGTTATTTATGAGTGAAAATGGGCTATATTTAAAATAACCCTCGCGCACATCACATTGTCATACTCTTCTAAGAAAATTCTATCATGTTTTTAAAGCTAGAAATAACTAATATTCAGTTTTAATTTAACTTGATTATTTATTATATAGCTCTGAAATATAAATACCGTTATTTTATTAAGAATTGTATTATAAATAAATTTTAAAGTATCAATTAATAGAAAACCCAGCGAATTTTTGTTGAAAATATCTTAAAGAATATATTCTTGAAGTTCTAATAATTTGTTTAATTGTTGTATGCTCGAGGATCTGTTTATGTCCAAATTCAGGCTTTGATAAGATCATTTATCAAAAGGTGCTTATGACTCTCAAAAAAACATAAATTTACAAAATCTTTTTTTTTAATACATATAATAGTAGTATCGAATAAAATAAATTTTTTCCAATGTTAAACAGATGAAAAAATTAATATTGTTAATGGAAAGAAAATTAATAGGAAAATTTGTCTAAAACATGAAAAAACACCAGGGAGCCACCGTAACGATTACATCTAAGATTTTGAGTAATCAAATAATCAAAAAAGTGTCACCGTGAAATTTCCCATCTATAAAGAAGTATACACATACCTTATGTCAATACATCGACAAATCCCTTCCAGGCACTTGAACCTGAAGTGTAATTCATAAGAATCAACAATTACCTTCCTAAAACGCCAACAAATATCCTACCCATTACATTCCACACCACACTCGAGATTTTCACCGCGCCTAACACAAAATCTCTCTCTCTCTCTCTCTTTCTCCCTCTCTCTCTATCGCAAAGTACCCCACTTGCCATCTCATAGCACCGCTCGATAATATCTTCTCGCGATGATATTAACCCACACTCGCGAGTAAAAGCGCCCAGCGCGGGAGCAACAACAATGTGTATACTGACCACTCGAACCAACGCTCGCTGCTGCCCCTGCTACGCGGCCCGTGCAAACTAATAAAAGTTTTCAGGGGCTTAGGAGCGTTATACCTAATGCAAGAGCGTATGCGCGTGTAAAGTGCAGCTTGCTAAGCCGCGCGAAATGCTCAGCGATATCGCGCCACCACAAGTTTCGAGGAGCGGGGGATGGAAATTTAGATTCGGCAATGAGAAAATTGAATGTTTAATTGTTGCGAGTTGGATTTTGGCGGTTCTTGTTAGGATCCGGAAGCGGCGTTAGGCTGTTTGGGATGAGTGCGATTTTTAATTGTAACGGACTTGTTTGTTTGTGGGGGAATTGGATAGTTTATTTAGGAACCTGAATAGTGACTACAGTTAATTTTTTATGTGTTTGAAATATTGAAGTTTTAATGTTTGTATTAATGTCTCGACTATCAATAATATAGATGTGTTTAAGACAACATCTAAAATCGTTATAATGAAGAAAATATTAAATAGAATATTTAGGGAATAATACAATACGTCGTTAAAGTCGTATATATACATGGGTGATTGTCAAAAAAATGAAGCTTTTGGTTTTTTGCTATTAGCTGTCCCTTTAAATGTACTTCAAAACATACGACAGAGCTAAAAAGAATCTCGAGTGTTATAATACATCATGTAAAAGATATTCCTTTAGTTTTGATACAACATTGTTCTAATCAAATAAATATTTATTAACAGAAAAGTATGATTTTATAAGGGATCGGTATTGAAATAAATATTTATTCAATAATATCTGCAAAATCATCAACAATTTCATATGCACTCAAGAAATATCTATCACGAAAAGAAAAATATTCACTAATAAATAAATCATCCAGCCCGTCAAGAATCCAAAAAGCCACGAGACTCCTCCTCCACAATTCAAAGAGACGCGAGAAACCGGAAAGCGGAAGCAGACCGCTTCGAGCGCACGAAAAATCCGAGACATCCGCCATGGATGCCTGTGAAAAGGCGCGAGGCGTCCAACAAGAAGCGCATAAGTAAGTTACGAACTCGTGGCTGGGTCGAGAAAGGAAAAGCTCTCGGACAGAGAAACCGCCGAAAAAGAGCAAAGTGCGAAGGAAAAAGAGGCGGAGAAACGCAAAGTTGAGCAGTGTTAGAATAGTCACCGCATGCGGAGGTGCTGGTATGTATGCGGAGGTGAGATCTGCGACGAGTTGGCCTGTGTGTTTTGGGTCGGTGGACGGGGTTTCGTTAGGTGTGATCCATAAGGATTTACAAGTGAATGTGTGTTTTGAGGGAATATGTGAATCTTAGGATGGAAAAAGTTAAATAATGCCTTATTAGTTTTTAAATTGTTATTATTGTATGTAACGATTTGTTAAATTATTATATTACTTAATACCCATACGCATATCTCTATTGTATTATTAATTCATCATTTCATTTAATTCACTTTGATACTGAAATCAAAGGATCTGAATATTACGGCAAGGACCACCACTTTAAAGAACTTTCTTGATCTATTTTGCAATGTATCTATATCGAATCGGCCATTATCTACATTTCTGACGGATACCCCTATATACTTGTTGCAAAGTATATCAAGTATATAATTACATATACCACCACTAGCTCAATCATAAGAATGTTTGAAATCCTCTCGTAAAATCTTCCATTTTAACAATTTTTAATAGATTTTCATAAATTATATATGAATTTTTACACTTTCATCAACATAAAAGTAAGAAAGAATCGATATTTATGTATGATTGAGCTTGTTGTATGAAGTGAATTTAGATTTCGAAGAGAAATAATCGAATAATGCTTATGTCAAGTGTGGAATAGGAATGGTTTATATTACTTATATAATGGTTATATACGTTCATAAGATAATTTAATAATTTAACAAATTGTTATAAATAATGAAAATTTTAAGATGTATGTAACCCTTTATTGCTTTTACGTTTTTCATTACATTATAGCAATGTTCATTGCAAGAAGTAACAGTGCTATCAAATGTCAAATGTGTAATAAAAATGAAAACCCTAACATTCATTTTTCAGAAAATTATTATCTTTAAAAACGAAATAGCTACGGAAATGGATTTCATTAATTCTCTTTATTTACCAATTTTTTAAATTTCTTTCCCGATTTTGTTGTATTTTATTAAAAACAGCAGATATAGTTCGGAAATGAAACGTGTGATACGTTTCATAACCAACATCAATACTATAGTATGAGAAAAGAATAAAACCATACAATATATTCATTTAACATTCTCTTCGAACCCTTCATTTAAATACAGTTATTATAGTAAAACAAATGCTTTCTAAAATAAAAAACACAACTTCATTCCCGAACAAAACCCGAGAAATTCGAGTGCATAAGGTCAAAATACATAAAACAAGGTAAGGTGTCGCCGTCTACCTCCAGTACTCGACACGCCAACGCCTCTCTATTGGATTTCAAACAATATTGAATTTCAAACGCATCCCACGGCTTCCGATCTTGAAAACGAACGAATTGACCACTCTCTTTCTCTCGAATCCAACACTTTTTGTTCTCTCTCACTCTCTCACTATTTCGTTCCAACGAGTGCACAAACGCCTTTGACGCGCTGTACCGGAATGGAATTTTTTCACCCCGACTGCGTACGTCTATTTATTAATAATTATGATAGCTGGCTTTTGATTCAGCGCTACGCTGTTTTGCTTTTTATTTCTAGTGAAGGGACGCGTGCGTGTAGGCCTTTAATTTTTACACGGGATTAGTTTGTCGGTACTCTTTGAGCACTACTGCGATGCAAAATCCGATATAATCCAGTTTGCAGTTTGACACTCAAAGTCTATAGAGGGATTTAGGCGAGCTTCCGGTGTATCGCGAGCGAATTAAAAATTAAAGCGTGTCTATTTGGATGAAGTTATTGATTTGGCGTTGGTTGTATTCGAGACGTTGGAGGCAGTAGCAGATCAATTCGCCTTATTTGAAGATAAAATCTGACGTTGTTAATTTAAACGATGCAGAATGCACAAGGCCTGCGGGAAGACCAAGACGAAGGTGTGAAGACAATGTCAGGGCTGACTTGTGAGAAATAGGATACTATGAGGAAAACTGGATTAACCTTGCAAAGAATAGAGAGTAATGGCGTGATTGAGCTGCGGTCTTTTAAGCATTATCACAGCATAACCATTAATGGCTGGTCACTGTAATAATAATATAATGATATGATGCAAGAAACAACATTTCATATGCTATATTATATTATTATGCATAGATCAATATCTGTTGATGGGTTCGGAAAAATAGGTAATACAATATAATAATATTATAATTATAATAATAATAATTATGAAGCAAATATGTTTGAGAAGTTCATAAGCATTACAAATATTTTAAGTCTAAATTATAACTGAAAAGTTAAATTTTTGCACTGAGATTGATTAGAGTATAGCCACTGGTGTTTGAGCTCAGTTGAGTTACACATATACAAAAATACACAATATATGCACACGCACGTATACACACACATACATACATAAAGCGTAATTATTGTAAAAGTACTATTTCACTCCTTGTCATATATTCTGGTTTTACGTGAAAACGATTGCAAAAAATGTTATTAAAACCATGCTAGTAGGCTTATATCTCTATACTTGACAAATCATCACTGTAACTGCCAGAGGAAAATATAACGCTTCCCAAAAAATTATTTCATTATAAAAACACACACACACGCATGCACGCACGCACGCACGCGCACACACACACACACACACACATACTGTGGACAGTTTTTGGGCGTAGTTTATTGGAAGTCCCCTAACCATATAATTATTTTTTACGTTAAAAATGACAACATTTTTTTTCATCCAAACAATACTTTCTCTTTGAGAAAGGAATATCATGTACTTATTATTAATTGAATATGTAATTATCTTATTACAATTATACTTTAATAATTTACTTTAAGCTTATATTTTAATATTTTACGACGAGACTAAATTTAATATTGTATGTTTATTTAATTTGAAAGAGCTTGTGTGCTTTAATTTGATTGACAATACATTTCATATAATATTCAAAATGTTCAAAAGTTAATAAACGTGTTTGATTTAAATTTCATAAATTATGGATATACCATTTATTTCCATTTAAGGAGGTTCGATAGTAAAGTCAAAATGATAAGATGTTTCTGAAGATTTAATATATCATTCTTCTATAAAGTTTACGATATCATGTGAAATTTGAAAGCATTAGCCATTGCCAATTTAAAGATAATTGACTTCAAAGTTTGATTCTTATACACGGGCTCTTATGAGAGCAGCTTGTAAACTGACAATAAACTTAGAGCGCGATTGTTTAAAAATAATACGAAAAAAATGAAAAACTATGCACAATATTGGAAAAGTATTAAAGATCGTGTACATGAGATTTTAGAGCGAATGATAGCACCGATTCCGAGTACTAAGCGAAAAGGTAAATAAGACCATTAGCTTGTTGGCTACGTGACTCGGTAAGAGGGGAGCCGCGCGGGAGATCTATCTAACCTCCTTAATATTTAATATTATTCATATTTATAAAACCTACAATTCAGATATCAGGTTATTTCGATATTTAATATTGATGTATAATGAACGGATATCGCATATCTCTATTTTATTATTAATTCATCATTTAATTAAATTCACTTTGATACTGAAATCAAATATATTTTGGATCAAAAATATTGTATTTTAAATGTTTATATTGAATATAAGTATCAATATCACGGCAAAGACCACCACTTTGAAGCACTTTCTTTATCGATTTTGCAATGTATCTATATCGAATCGGCCATCATCTACATCCTTGATGGATACGGATGATATCCACGTTTAATATAGATTCATGAACGGATCTTTCATGTATAAATTGCATTATTTGCGTGAACTTAAATGTGTATTCACATTTACGAGAGTTTATAAATTACGCGTTTAATTAAATGTACTAACAAATGTACATATTGTTAATTTTAGAAAAAAAACGTATAGCTATTTCATAAAATATTTAAATATTGAAAGAAATGAAAAATTCATGTGCTACAATTCTTTATTTGAATAAATCAATAACTTTATGTATATGGTTAAATATTTATTAAATTTCCAAGACATGTATATTGATTTAATAACATTTTATAAAAATCTGGCTTAGTATAAAGCTAAGGTCCTATAATCAAATAAATACTGTACTACATTATTTATTAACAAAAACTTCTTCATATCTACCACATTTCCATAGCATTCTATTTAAATATCACGACCTAATTAACCCATCCAGAATAATGTAATTTTCACATGCACGTCATATTATACAACGCAACTGCATAAAAGTCCATCCTTCAAGTTTTCATTAGCCGGCTCTAATAATCCTTTATTTTTCGTCTAAAGACTTTTTCTTATGCAATAAAAGAATACTCACAGTTAATTCTAACACTCCAACTTGAATTTTAGTATCTTCCAAAAGTTGGTTAATTTCCAGTTTTTTTTAAATATATTTAAATTATTTATAGTTAGATAGATAGATAGATATAAGTTTCATTTTGATAAAAATATAAAATACAGATACCCAATAAACTACCTTTACACAAAATTACAGATGCATTATTTAATAAACCCTATTCCGGCATGGACCCTATTATGGACCAGTGCCTCTATTATGAATCATTAAGTTCTAAATCATTATTATGAAAGTTTTGCATTATTTATTTGTTACTTTAAAAACTCATTTTCTGATCTTTCAAACCAGAAAAAGAAATAATGCAAAACTTTCACAATAATTATTTAAAACCAATTGCTCCACACTAGGAACACTGATACACAATAACGTTCGTGACGGTAAGGAATGAAAAAAATCAAATCACCATTCAATCAAACATTATCAATATACCCCGCATATTTCCACGTCACTGCCGCATAAAAATCTCCCCATTTAAATACCACCGCACCGTACAATTAACCCACCCAGCCCAACGACATTCTCGCAACGGCATAAAAGCCCATCCTTTAACGTCTTCATTAGCGGGCTCTAAAATAATCAACAGCTTCCATCGCACCCCCATTTTTACACTGTGCGCGCTAAGAGCACCTCGCACTGCCGGTCCCGAGATTTTACGACTGCCGGACTCGGGCTAGCGCAGTCCAAGTGTATATACACACACACACACACCTACGTATCGCAATCTCTTTTCCCCGGGGGTAATTTTAGCAGGTTGCCTTTTACGAGTCTCTATATATACGAACCCGCGCCTTCGAAAGGTCGTATACGACTGGGCGCGAGCGAGCCCTCGGACACCTGCTTAATTAATCATTACCGAGCGAGCGCGCGTATATAAACTCGGATGCGCGGTAAACTGAAAAGTGAGTTTCGTCGTCGTCGGGTGTAGTGCGTGGGTGGATGGATGGGATGGGATGCGTATTTTCTTTGGGATAGTTGGCCTTGGGTTTTGTTGATCCTTTTAGTTGGCCGAGGCTGTTCGTGCAAGGGTGTGCGCGGTTTGAGTGATTTTTGGAAGGTCGGAGTTGTTAGATTTGTTTGTTTGAGCTAATTGTTGTGGAATTTATTGTTTTGGGTAAACAGGGTTGTCAACGAAATCGTGTAGGCAAATACATTTTGCAATTTTCATCTCAGTGTTGTTATCAGTGACCTCAAAAATGATATTATCAATACGTTCATCCTAAGGTCAATGGTCATTGGCCAATAAATGATTATTAGTCATTTATACCTTAAATAGATTTTTGTTTTCGATCGTTCGTAAGATAATATTTAGTACCTTGCAATAATTTGATTAAATAAAAGTACTATGATCTCGGATTTGTCAAGTACTTAAACCATTATATACTTTGTGCAGTTAATAACTTAGTTTTGCATAATCACTAATTAGTATTAAAGAAAGAAATCGATAGGTTATCTACAGTCATTATAGATGAAATGTTCTTTTAGAATTCATTCACTAATTTGATTATTTTATCGACTTTCCGAGGTAATGAAATTATTTGATTTAGTTGTGACAGCTAACTATTCGCAAGCATTATACATCAGGATAGACATGTAACTACTGGGTACAGTGTGTATACGTATATACTTTAAAATAATGTGTCTAATTGGATGATAGGGACTAAACTAACTCTGATTGATTGATGTTGGTAATTGATTGATAACATTAATCATCGGTATTGATATCACAAACTTATTGAAAAGTAAAATATGATTTTCAAATATTAAATATTTACCGTAAGCTCGATATTAAATACGTAATGCGATATAGAGAATTTCCGTTTATGAAAATGACATTTGATATTTATTAAACATTCATCTGGATATATTGACATAACTATGATTATGATGATTTGTCACTCATAAATATCATAATCATTAAAAACGTCAGTACTCAAAATCTATTAGCTGCATATATATAGCTTGTTTCTAATTTCTACACGAGAGTACACTAGTCAGTAAATGGTGAGTAAATAAAACCTTTTTTTATTCACTCTAAAATTTTTCCAACGATTTCTATAACTTCAAGCAGATATATGTATACATATATAGAAGTATATATTTTCAAAGTGTGCGTAATTCCTAGACGACTTATATATTAAATAATGAATCTAGAACACTGTTAAAATTGGATTACATGTTTTTTATATACATTTCTTGATGACCGTGCATGTGATAATTAAATTATATAATTTAACTATCCAAACTTTACATACTAATCTAAAATAGCCATATATATAAATAATTCACATTCATAGCAATGACTATGTAATTTCAACACGCCTAATAAAGCGCAGTATTTCTACATCACCCTAGAATCTCGCGTTAACAATTAAGCGCACTGTATTTTTCATCGACTGCCTCGTTACGCGCCTCTTCAGTTTCTCCGCAATTCAGGTCGAGTTCGCATTAATATTGGTCCGATCAAATTTAACACTCGAGTGTACCTACGTCGACGACGTCAACGACGTCGAGTACACCTTGGAGACAAATGCCGCGTAATGGACACGCGAATGTATATACAGTTGACTCTCGATAATTAGAAGTCGAAGGGATTGGGAAAGAATTTCGAATTGTCGAAAAACTTTTATTTTTAGGGTGCGTTTAGATGGAGTCTTAAATCCTCAAGTATTTGAGCGGGAGGTTTAAATTGTGTTGAATATCACACCTCTAATTACATTTGAGGCGCTTAGTTGCCAAGGGGTACAAGTGATTTTTCATGCTGGCCCCTGAATCAATGTGCAAGCAATATTTTTAGGGGCTAACTCAAAAAATCACTTGTACCCATTGGCTACTAAGCACCTCATTTGTTATTAGTTTAGTGTATTTTATGACAGTAATTATCGATGGCACTTACGAAGACTAGCACAATTAATAATTTTCCCACGATGACAAGTACTTTTCAGGATTTTGCCGCAAAATCTAGCACATTTGAAAATTTGCCACGAAGACTAGCAAATTTGGCGATTTTCTCCCGCCGGATTTTTTCAGGGTAAACCGATAATTTTTTGAGTACCAAAATGGTCTAGTACCCTGTCCGAACCTGATAAAAAAAGAATCAACCGGATTCACTGAGAGTTTATCAGTACAACTTAAATTTAGATATTCTATACGAAATGTGCTAGTCTTCGTGGGAGAATGGCGAATTGTGCTAGTCTTCGTGGCAGAATTACGAAATGTGCTAGTCTTCGTGGGAGAACGGCGAAATGTGCTAGTATTCGTGGAAGATTTTCAAAGGTGCTACTCTTCATGGCAAGTGCTGAAATGTGCTAATCTTCGTGGCAGTTTGAAATGTGCTAGTCTTCGTAAGGGTCGTCGTTGTAGTCTCTACATTAGATTTAATTTTTTTTGTATAATTTTATAATAATTTACTAATAAAATGGTAATTAGAGTAGCCCTAGTCAGCCCATTTCAAATCTCCTGCTCAAATACTTTAGGCTAACTTTGAATTATCAAGACCTAAATTCATAAAATTCATAAAAAAATTAATTCATTGTGAGGGATCGAAATAGAACGAGGAGCTTCCTGATAGAAATAAAAGAAATATTAATAGCCAGAAAACTAAAATCTAACTTGTAAAAATAAATAATATTGCATATTTAGTACATTTTCATGGTCAAATATACTGGCAAAGTAATACGTATGAACTAGCCTGAAATGTGTACTCCAGTAAATGTTAGAAAACTACAAAGAAAGCGTTGCAACAATGCTCAAAATCTAATAAAAAAGCAAGCTTGTTTCTAGTTTATACACGAGAGTACAATAGTCAGTAAATGGTGAGTAAATAAAATCTTTTTTTATTGACTCTAAAATTTCTCACAACGATTTCTATGACTTCAAGTAGATACATGTATGCATATATAGAAGTATATATTTTTAAAGTGTGCGTAATACCTAGACGATTTATATATTAAGTAATGAATTTAGAACAATGTTAAAATTTGATTACAGTTTTTTTATATACTTGATGACTGTGAATGTGATAATTAACTTTTTATTTTTTTTTTAAATTAACTTATATAATTTAGCTATCCAAACATTACATACTATCTAAATTAGCTATATATAAAGTATTCGGGAATATGATTTAAACTGTTCTAGATCAATTTGTGACAATTTACATTGTAGTCTAATTCTAAGAATATTTGAAATATTTACATTGTCGACTAAATCTAAGAATATTTGAAATGTTAGCGTAAAGCTAAATTTAATATTGATTATCTTGATTTCGACCGAAAACACGATTTCAAATTATTTCGTGATTACACTCCGATTTTATACTGACTTTATAAGGGAAGTTTCGTGATTTCACGGGGCCCCGGATTAGTAGGTGCGAAACGCCGTATTATGTAGCTAGTGTTCAGCAGTGCGCGTGGAACGCGCGTTATGTAGATGTATTTAAATATTTCTGCCGTGGAGGGAGAAGCGAATGCGCCGGCGTACTTTCGTTCGATTTTACGCGCGAGCGACTCAGAAGAATATGTTCTTGGGGTGAATGAAACTTTGAGATTTGCGAGTGAAATGTTGAGGTTGATTTTGAAGGAATATACCACAGTAGATTTATTAAAATAAAGTATATTTAATTAAATAAGTGTTTTTGGAATAAATAGCAATTTATTTTTGGCAATTGATGAATGTTTTACCGGCGATTTTAGAATTATCGAGGAAATATATATTTAAGTACTATTTGATTAGTTGAAATACATATTTAGGTATTTTTTAGAGGAATTATGGAAATTTAAAAAATAAATTATATTTTATTAAATTGGTTTTCCTAGAATAAAAATAATTTTTTTTTTTGATTTATAATAATTATTTTAGACGCAGTTTTTAAATTACTGAGAGAAATATATTTCCACGTATCATTTGATTAATTAAAAGCATATATTGACGTACAACAAAAAATATGTTTTTAATATTTTCAACGATTTCCAATGTATGGTTTTACATTAAATTCATTATTTGCTCGTAATTTATTAAATGTATAGATACTCTTGACATTCTCAGAATATTTCTTGTCTCTTTTTACTTTGAAATCTGTTTTATGAAATATAAATATAATGACAGGAAGGTTAAATTTATATTATGGTGAAAAATCATAGCTTGTACACAACATTTTTTTAATTAGTTGTTATATTGTATTAGGCTCCTTTTTATTCTTGTAATTCTGAAAAGAAAGTTTTATAAAACAATCCTTATTACAAAGAAAAAAGTAAAGTCTACCCTTACAATTCCGCAATAATATCAGTTTCTCTATCCAGTATATCTAGGGTTTTTTCTAGAATTCTGAATTATCTTTTTACACATACTTTTAAATTAAAAATTATTTATCTAATACAACGGACGTCAATCAAATTAACACAAATTTTCGAAAATATCAACCTCCGAATATTTTCATCCGCCATATTAAAACTCCGATTCTAAATATAAAACTAGCGTCCGAGAAAACCCATGAAGACGCCCTCAAGTCATTAAGTTAACCGCCCGTTATAATCCAGGGCACAGCGAGTTAAAATAACCAGAACACCGGCAAGCCGCAAAATTCCGTCACACCTCTCCCGCTTTACAATTTATACATATGAATCCAGTTAACTTCCACACCGCGAAAAGACTCGAAAGGTTTCCGCAAGAGCACCTCCTCCAAAAAAAGGAACCTCCCGCAGTCCTCAGACGCACGAGCATTATAACCAGCGCGACGTCGCAATTTTCCGCAATACGAGCATAATATGCACACGTATACCGAGAGCCTTCGAATTACCCCTGCACATCCTTTGGGAGAGCTTCGCAGCTTCGAGCTCCAAGCTTCCGCTTCGACTTGGAAGCTCATGCAGATACGGCTCGTTATAACCTTCCAGTTCCTCTGTCCAACAGAGCACGGTACAATAATAAAGTCCGCCCACGCAATTATTATAATAGACCTCCCGCAGTGTCCATCCCGGAGATAACTGCATTCGTCTCGGGACTTCTCTGCGAACATACGTATATGTACCTAGCGTTTCTCCGCGACCACGCGGCGATTCTCGACGAGAATCGATCCCTCGAGGGTCTACATTTCCGCGCGTGATTGGCTGTATACTGCCGGATGAATGCAGAGAGAGAGAGAGGGAACGCCCCGGCATTTGATTATAACGCGGGTTTTACCCCCACGTCGCTCATTTGTACGCCCGCGCGTGCACTGGATTCTCTTAGGAAGTGGAAGTACGAATGCTTCTGCGTTTTACGAGACGGAAGAGCGGACAAATGAAAAAGCAAAGTTGCCGGGTTTGGAGGTGACACTCGTTAAAGGCACTCGGCCGTTCGGGGAGAGCTGATTTTTCTTTCGCTCTGTGCGTCGAGATTTTGTCGTCTTTTGTAGGGGGGTAGGAGTGAGTTTCTTTTGTGGAAGGGATAGAGAGCACTTCGGGTATTCATAGAAAGAAATCTCTATAGGGATGATGATAGTTTTTTGAAGATGAGTAGATGTTTGTAATTTACTTTATATACACTTTAAACTGAAATTTACTGAAATAAATTTGTTACAAGAGGATTCTCTGAAAGTAATTATGTTTAGAGCCGGTTTTAGCGTGAGGTTTATATCAATATTTTGCTAAGTAAATTCCACTCGCCCTATGTCTGGTTATACCCTCCTACTTTTCTCACCTTTTCACATTTCACTCCTTACGCTTCCATACACTTCCATACCCTCGCCATTAACTCTCTAAGCACTGCATCTTAGTAAATTCACGCTTATTTCTACATGACGGTTTTAGCGTCAAGGTTTTCATCGTGACGATTACAATCATTCTTTTAATAAGAGGTTTTTATAAACTACTTTAATAAAAAAGTTATTTATTTATTTATTAGAGTAAATTTAGTAACAAACACAATATTTTATAATAATAGCGTACTATAATAATAAGTTTCAAACATTATAATAATTTATTGAGACAATTTTTACAAGAATTAATTAATTTTCTATGCATATGATTAATTTAGTAATTAAAATCTACATAAATTTTACATTATAACTAAAAAAGAAATATGTACAATTTTAATCATTCTAGGACAACTTTAAGAATATATCAGCAGCGACGGGATGGGTACGACCAGACATGGCTAAGAAAATTTCTTTCAATTTTTTGTTAAATAATGTAACTTGAGAATCTATTTTCATAGCATTTTAATAAATCAGCGTCAGCTATTGCCAGATGCCCCTCTCTAGTTCGACAGATTTACGAGTAGTATATTCCACTCCACGGAGCTTTTTTATACTGACGTTTCATATCGTATTTCATGCTAATGTAACGTAAAATGTTCTAATTAAATTACTTCTTCGCTTTGAATCTTTCTATATTTATTATGAATCAGCTCCTTATATTAATGAAAATTATACTGATAATTTTCATTGAAGTTATGGTAAGTTATACGAATGATCAATTATAATAAGCTTACGAATATTTATTAGCTAGTGAAGTGAAGAGAACAATTAGATTAAGTAGAAGCACCCAGACGTGTATTTTTAATATTTATGAATTACAGTAGAATCTACCGGCACTGTAAAACTCGGGGCAAGCTATCTCTCGGCTTTGTGAATTGGTACCAACCAATCAGCATCGAGCACGAGGGCCAATGTAGGTTATAATATTAACTTTCCTCCGTAGTTTCTCTATAATCAAATATGCTCCGTACAAATGATTTTCATGCAGTTTATCTAAAAAAAACTTTTCATAAAAATCTATATAAAATGATATAATTTTTTTTATAAAATTTTCTATTTTTACATTTTGAATATTTTATAAAACTATTTTATTAAAATTTTTGGCTTAAAGCTTTTCATAAAACTTTTTCAGCAAAGTTGTGGCGCGTTACCCCGCACATGCATAGAGCCAGTCCTAGAGAAATCACAGTGCCGAGATACGCCGCAGTCACAGTGCCGAGAGGTTCATAGTGTCGTGAGTCACAGTACCGGGAGAATCCACTGTATTTTCAAACTATATGATTATACAATATCTAAATGAACTATATGATTATGACTATTCTTAGCTTTTAAATTAAAAGTAGCCATTAGTTTAATGTAAGTAGAAACGCCCAGACATGATAAGATATGCGTTTTTAATATTTAAGAATTATATTCGAACGTAAATGTTAAAAGATAAAATTTGTATAGGACTCTTCCTTTTTATATTAACTACGATCAGTTCGTTGAAAATTCAGCTCATATTACGAGGGTAGTTCAATAAGTCTTTAGAATGACCAACAGATGGCGCGCGAATCGCTCCAAATCATCTGTTTTCAGTCAGCACCACTCCCGACTAGATATATGGTGCAGTCACAGTCCACATCTTCTGAGTTTACGTGTTTTTATAACCAATTGAAAAAAAAAATTGCTTGTTAAGAAAAATGGAAAAAAACGAGTTCAGAGCGGTAATTAAACATTTTCATTTAAAGGGTTTAACTTCATATGAGATAAAAAATGAATTGGATTCAGTTCATGGCACATCTGCCCCTGCCTTAGCAACGGTTTATAACTGGGTAAATGAATTTAAGCGTGGTCGTACATCAATAAGTGACGAACCACGTTCAGGAAGGCCCGTAGAAGCAACTACTCCCGAAATCATCAATAAAATCCACGATATGGTGTTGAAGGATAGAAGATTAAAAGTGCGTGAGTTAGCTGAGGCCACACGGATATCTATAGGTGCAGTTGTTTCAATTCTACATGAAAAATTAGGCATGAAAAAGCTATCGGCAAGATGGGTGCCGCGTTTGCTCTCAGCTGAGAATAAACGCAATAGAGTGGTCGCCTCTGCGGCTCTTTTGGCGCGCATAAGTCGGAATCCTGAGGAATTTTTTCGTCGATTTGTGACTGTGGATGAAACATGGATACACCACTACACTCCTGAGACAAAGGAACAATCCAAACAGTGGATTTCCACAGGCGAACCAGCTCCAAAGAAGGCAAAGACCGTAAAGTCAGCTGGTAAGGTTATGGCTACAGTTTTTTGGGATGCACGTGGAATTATACTTATTGACTACTTGGAAAAGGGTAAAACAATTACTGGTGAGTATTATGCATCATTATTAGAGCAGCTAAAAGAAGAAATTAAAAAAAAACGACCACATTTGGCGAGAAAAAAAATTCTCTTTCATCACGACAACGCCCGAGTTCACACATGCTTCGTTTCAATGGCTAAAATTGAAGAACTAAAATTCGAATTGGTCGAACACCCACCGTATTCACCAGATTTAGCCCCCAGTGACTTTTTCTTATTTCCAAACTTGAAAAAATGGCTCGGTGGACAGAGATTTACGGACAACGAAGACGTCATTGCCTCTGTAAGTGCTTATTTTGAGGAACTTCCGAAAACGCACTTTTCTGAAGGATTAAAAAAACTTAAAAAGCGATTGACCAAGTGTATAGAGCTCCAAGGAGATTATGTTGAAAAATAAAAAAAAATTTACCCAAAAAAAATTGTTTTTATACTTTATTCTAAAGACTTATTAAACTACCCTCGTAGATCACTGTAATATTCCATTATTACTCTCTGTAATTAAAAACTATAATTTTTGATTGTAATTAAATTATATCATATCTTAAAAATAATATATACGTCGAGCACACACACCGTCGCTGAATAAAATTTTCTCTCATAATATTAAATAGATTATGCGTATGATGAATATAACTGCCATTCATTATCTGGCAGAAATCATAAGTATATAATATATACATGATCTCCGTATCTTCTATTTGCCATTTCTCCGCTTGCTTCAACATTACATCAAATTTAACTGAAAGTTGTTGCACTTGAATAATTGATATTTTTTGAGGCCAGTTCTATAGTATATTGTGTACCAAGGGCGAAAAGTGAGTCTTCTTTGACCGAGTGTGGAGTTTGCAGTACGAGTCGCAGGCGAGCGAGCACGTGTCGAAGGCGAGTGAGTATCGCGAGCCGGAGACAATAACAAGGGGAAACGCGCCGAAGCAGAAGAAATCGCTCGGCTAGATCCTTCTGCATTCACACAACTCTATACCCTCCCCTTCTCCTTCTTGTTCTCAACTTGTTCTCGAATCCTGCCTCGATGAGTCCTCGTGTTTCTGAAATTCTCCAACAGTCACGCTTGCAAAACTTCGCGCCTATGACTGTTGTCGCAGCGTCAGTAGTAGCGGCGCTCCGGCGCACAGTCTTACTCTCGTAATAACAATTTATTAGGGAAGTTCGGTGCTGGAGTTTGCCTGCTCCGGGCATGCTGTAATACTGGGACGCTTAAAACCGGGAAATGAAAAGCGGCACAGTGTGGCGCAGGGTACGGCTGAATGTGAGAAGAGGGATGCTTATGTGGATGTGGGTGTATATCTCCGGATCTGAATGTGCAGTGCAGTCGAGGGGTGAGTATCTGGATATATTTATATACATGCTTGCTAAATGTTGGATAGTGACATTTTCGTTCAAAAGTAGTCGAGTGGCACGCTTAAATATGATTCCCTTTAAGTGTAAATTCACTTTTTTATTTTTATTCCATAGTAAGTATTATCTTTAAAAAGTATTGTGTTTGAAATAGGCGACAAAATTGACTGCAATAATTGTAGGGGTATCGCTCTGCTTTCACCATGCTATAAAGTTATCTCTAACATCATCATACTTCCGCGAATAACTACATCGCTGGGGAAATCATCGGGGATTACCAGTGTGGATTTCGAAAGAACAGATCTTCAAACGACCAGCAGTTTACCATCAGACAACTGCTACAGAAAAAATGGATGGGAATACTGTTATATCGTAAATCACCTATTCGTAGATTTTATAAAAGCATACAACTCGGTCATAAGAACAGAAATGTACCACATACTCGGTATGCTGGTATTCCCAAAAAGGTAGTAAAATTAGTACAAATCAGCCTGAATGATAATAATTAAGGAAGAGTAACGATAGGAAATAAGCTATCCAATCCTTTTAGCATCCGTGATGGATTGAAGCACGGAGATGCACTGTTATCTCTTCTCCTTAATTTAGTATTAGAATATGTTGTGAGATCTATGCTAGCAAGTAAGGAAGGAACTTCACTAAACGGACTAATTCAATTACTAGCTTACGCAGACGACCTCGACATAATAGGAGACAACAAAGCGACTATCATAAAGAACACGGATCTTCTTCTAAAAGCAGAAAAAGAAGTAGGCCTAGAAGTAAGCGAAGGAAAAACAAATTATATGGTAACAGATCGGCTAGGTGTCCGTAATAGGGACACATATCTTCAAGACCTAGACAAAACTTTTGGGAAAGTCAGTGAGTACAAATACCTAGGAACAATAATAAATAGCAAAAACAGTCCTTAGGAAAATATTTGTCGCAAAGCATGATAGACTAAGCCTAGAGTGGAGACGACTCTACAACCAAGATGAACTGCACAATTCTCCGAACATCGATAGAGTAATAAAGGTACGTAGACTCAGATGGGCTGGACATGTAGCTAGAATGGGACAGGAGAGAACATCATTCAGAGTACTAGTACGTAAACCAGACAGTTAGAGACCGCTCGGCAGACCCAGACGGAGATGAGAAGATAACGTAAAACCAGACCTAGATGAAATCGGGAGAAACCATGAAGGCTGGATAGACCTGATCCAGAACAAGGAAGAATGGCGCACTTGTGTCGATGCGGTAATGAGCTTCCAAGCTGCATAATACCACCATAAGATGTCAATATTAATACGCTATGTACATATAGGTATGCTGAGCGTACTATGTCCAACAAAACTCAATAAAACACAACCCGACAAAAACCTTCCGGATGACTGACTGATAGTCCCCAACTCGGACTCCCAAACTGGGACTACTCCGGGTAAGCTATAACATCTGGCATGTTTGTCCTGCGGCGATAATGGTATTGAACTCTCGAGCTCGTGAAAACCAGACTAATAATGAAACTAATAATTTATTCAGACATTATGTTATCCAAGAAATTAATGGTTCAGTCAATGTTTTATCTTGTTAAATTATTTTTTATAGCGCTTTTCTATAGAACTTTTATATAAGAGTCTTATCTAGTTTCTAGCCCTGAAAATGAAGAAGATTTTCTGGGTTTAAAAGAAAACTATTGAGCCAAATATATTAACAGGGGTTATATTTATCATCATATCATACAGTTAAAAACATTTTTCACTTAAAATATTAACTTATATTTGCTATATGAGTAATTTTTCGGAGCTCCATAAAAAAAGTAACCCCACGAATGCGGCTGAAAGTGACGTCAGAGTGCCTGAAATAAAAAACAAAACGTTAAACTAGATAATATTTCTCATATCATGAACTAGGATTTTGAAAAGATAATGAAAATTAACAAAAGGGCAGTGTTTTCAAAAAGAATGATTTTTTGGCAAAGAAACGTGACCGTTTTGTGCATTGCAAATTGGCATTTGTTAACGGATTTACAAGATCTGAGTTCATTGTATGAGCAAACATGTACTCAATATGCCCTAAAGATTTGACTACAGCCAATTTGAAAAACGTTGTTGCGAGAAAAACACGTTTAAAGTTTTAAGTACTGATTTTTTGTTATAAACAAAAAGGTATGTCGACGCCTGCCGTTTCAAAAATATTTCAGTTCGGACTATAATACTTGTAAACTATAATACTTGTATACTATAATACTTGTAAACTAAAATACTTGTAAACTAAAATACTTGTAAACTATAATACTTGTAAACTAAAATACTTGTAAACTATAATACTTGTAAACTAAAATACTTGCAAACTATAATACTTGTAAACTATACTACTTGTAAACTATAATACTTGTAAACTATAATACTTGTAAACTATAATACTTGTAAACTAAAATACTTATAAACTAAAATACTTGTAAACTATAATACTTGTAAACTAAAATACTTGTAAACTATAATACTTGTAAACTAAAATACTTGTAAACTATAATACTTGTAAACTATAATACTTGTAAACTATAATACTTGTAAACTAAAATACTTATAAACTAAAATACTTGTAAACTATAATACTTGTAAACTAAAATACTTGTAAACTATAATACTTGTAAACTAAAATACTTGTAAACTATAATACTTGTAAACTATAATACTTGTAAACTATAATACTTGTAAACTAAAATACTTGTAAACTATAATACTTGTAAACTATAATACTTGTAAACTATAATACTTGTAAACTAAAATACTTGTAAACTATAATACTTGTAAACTAAAATACTTGTACACTATAATACTTGTAAACTATAATACTTGTAAACTATAGTACTTGTAATCTATAATACTTGTAAACTTTAATACTTGTAAACTATAATACTTGTAAACTATAATACTCGTAAACTATAATACTTGTATACTACTGTAAAACAGGATATTATTCTATGGATAGTAAACTATTGAGAAATGCAAAGAAAATTGATTTTTTGAACGTGAGAAACTCGGTAAGCCCCTTAAGAGGAAATCCTAAGAATATAATTTTGACTTTTTTAAGAACTCTATGTCAAAGAAACCATGTTATGTAAAATTTTCTGTTTTCTTTATATTTTTTAAAAGATAAACATTTTGTTCATGAATGCTACAGTAAATTGCGAATGTATTGTAACGATTGGGAGATTGTTATATACAGGGGTTGAGGGGTGGAAGAATTCGCGAGCTGTGGAAGTGTACCTTGCTCGCATTCATCGGCGCGAAAGAATATTGCATGCTTTGGAGCGTTTATGCTGCTTAAATAAATAGTATCTGAGTTTCTTTTCAGTTTTTAGCTTTCGAGTTGTTAGAGCCCAGTCGACTGTAAGAATTTAATTATAAATGTAGAAGCAACGAAGAATGTATTGAAAACTGATTTAAATTTGTTCATTATCGATATAAATAATGGACAGAGAATAATTTGTGTATAAAGAGAGAGAATTTACTAATAAAAATTACAGAGAAATTCATGGTAGATTTGGGATATTCCAACTTTCCGGCACTTCTTACTGATATTTACAAGAAAAGTAAAATACTAATGAAATTATAAAATTATACAATGGAATAGATCGTTAAATCTGTGTAAAATATATCTTATAATATAGACGCAGTTTCTTGCGGTTGTTATTGTAGCGCCATTATCTTTTATATGCGTGTCTTTATTTACATTTACGTTAAACTCAACCTAAAATTTGTCTATAATGAACTGTCGCTTATTAAGCAAATGTTACTGCGCACTACAGTTAAATTTTTATTGTAAAATATATAGGCAAAAAGCGCCAGAAAGTCGAAATGCCTTAGAATTACTATTATTCACGGTAATTTCGACTGTAAATTCTCTATAAATTTTATTACAAAATTATAGATATATTTTAATAGATATATATTATTTCTTTGTGTACTAAATGAAATAAATTGAAAAACAAATGATGAATTGGTCTTATTTAACCTAATGAATATAAAACTAGATTTTTCAATTGTTTTTCTTAATGTATTATTCAATAAAATAAACCATGTTTTAAAAATATGACTTGATAAAACCTAATAAACGGAATATTAATATTCAGCAAAATTCACTTTTAATTTAAATGCTAGTAATTTTGCGCGCAATATATTAATACCAATCGATAACCAATCAGACAAGTTGAAAGATTAACATAAAAAGATACAGAAATAAAGCTGTTTTATATTGATCATCTACTGGATTAAATTCATTAAAAGCTACGCCAATAATAAATGAGATAGAAATTATATGAGAATAATGTCTGATTTTATATAAAAGTAAATTGAACCAGTATTCACTCATTTTTAAAACTCAATTGCTCATTACATTTTTGTTGTAATTCAGCAAAGTTCAGAAATGAAGTCTTTTTCCATACTTTTGAGATATTGAAAGTTTAATGTTGGCACTAATGTGCTGGAAGTGAGAGATAATAAGTAAAATTATACTTATTCAATATAGGTGTCAAACATAATATGAATAACAGTTACTTGTCATTCAAGAGAATAAGAACAAGTCTGGACCAATGAGGCACTTGCCATATACAAGTGCAGATGGGCAGGATATTAAAAATTCTGTACTTAAGTACGCGTGTACTTGTACTTCATAAAAAGTGCTCAAATCCTTTTACTCAAGTAGTTTTGTACTAGACAAAAAGTACTTAAATCTTATCTTTCAAGTACAAAAGTACTTGAAAAAAAGTACTTAAGTATTTTTTCTCAAATACAAAATTACTCGAAAGAGAGGACTTAAGTACTTTTTGACTAGCACAAAAGTACTTGAAAAAAAGGACTTAAGTTGCATATATTTGAAACGACCATTCTTTAGTCTTTCCCTAGTGGAAATGACAATAATTGAGAGTAATTGTAGGAAATTATGAAAAAAAAGTGAGTATGAAAACATGTAAAAAAATCATATAAACATTTGGAACATCCTGTTACAAAATACGTGCACATTTTTCACACTTCTTCATAATTTCTCACAATTTTCATTGCATTTTCTTTTAAGTAAAGTGGAAATATTACAACTGCGAGAAATTGTGAAAATGTAATTGAAAAAAGTAATTAAGTCATTTGCTCAAGTACGAATGTACTTGAAAATAAAAGGACATAAGTACTTTTTGAAGTACAAAAATACTTGAAAGAAAGGACTCAGTACATTTTTTCAAGTACTTTTGTACTTAAGTGCAAGAATTTGAAAGGAGGTAGACCTAAATCTGTATCGATTTCATAAAATGACAAGCAATCAAACATAACCTAAAATCACAAAATTTTAGGTTTATATTCAACTCTGTTGGGGTGACCCATTGAACTGTCAAGTGGGTCTAGAATTTTTTTTTAAATTCGTAAAAAGATGAAAAAATATTTTTTGGGTACGTTCAAATTGCTATTAATAAACTCTCTTGATTTTTTTTAAATACCCGTTTATTGGCCACTTTTGAAAATTCAATTCACTCTACTAGATCGCAAAGGGGACCTTAGGGGAAATGTATTTTCACATAAAAAATCGAATGAACCAACCATAATATTGTTAATCGATTTTATCACCAACTGAATTTTAATTTATAATTAAAAATACGTCTATCGATCTGTCCCAGACAGTTTGGGATGAAAGAAAAGAATAAATAAATAAATAGACTTTCCTGTTAACGTTTCGATGGTCAATGTTGTCATCATCAGAACCGAAAATTTGGTTTTAAATGTATAAAATAATGTTTTTTTAGTTATAAAAAATTGAACAATTAAGAATGATAAGGTTATACAAGAAGCCTATTTCAGCATATAAATTTTGAATATAGACTTAATTTTTAATAAATTATTCACGTCGTTAATTCAGATAGATAGAAATAACAATGATTGATCTACCAATTAAAACATGCCAAAGATATTAAATCACAAGTATCCCTTCTCAAATTTCCCGATCCCATGCCGAAACGTCACACCTCCTCCTTCAAAAATAACGAATACCTCTCCACCCAAGAACACGGTAGTAGGGGCCACGACGATTATGAGTCGCGCGTAGACAGCTTTACGAGCAGCGCTGCCACTCCAGCCATTGGATTGTCCCCGCTACGCGTTTAATAATAAATACGGAAGGAATTTATCGGGGGCAATATCGCCTCGGCGCTCGTGTGTTAACTCTCTCGGACGTTGCCGCTACTGCAGCAGCAGCAGGAATTCGCGTATTTCGCGGGCCAGCAGCAGGAGCAGCAGTGCCAGCTTGCCTTAAGGAGGTCCAGACCATATAGTCTCAACCACAAATTTTTTTGAGGTTACTTTTTTAATTTGTACTTTTATTAGTAATTTTGTATTTATGAATTTCTATTGTTATAGTTAAATATAAACATAAATTAATTAATTAATGAAACTTAAATAGTGTTATTTGCATATTAAAGGCGTGTGGAATTAGGTTTCGTAACCTTTGACTACTGTACTCAACTCGAGCTCTGTAAGAGATCGTTCTCAACTTTAGCATACCGCGCAAATTAATAATGAGACTTGATAAAAGATAAACATTTTACAAAAATCATTGATTGTACTGTATATATTATAATACTTCAAGCTTGTGATAAATTAAGATAATATTTAAAAATATGAGAAATATTAGAAAAACGGCTCACTTATAAAAAAAGTTAGTTAACGCAAAATGTGCTTTTATTTGGATGTGCCTCAAAATTTAATAGCTTTTTCTCTGTTTTGAATTAAGACGTAAGTACTTTTAATGAAAAAATACTGTTCTCCATAAGAATGCATGTAATTTTGATATCAAATATCTCCGAAACAATATTCCTAAACTTCATCAAATTTTAACAAATTCTGTTCGTTTTGAATTTGGATTTCAACCTCCTTAACGCATTTGACGCGCAGCTTGTATTAGACGTGAGACGGGATGTAGGGAAAAAATAGGGGGATGGGAAATGAGCCACTATCGACGATATTATCATAATAAATTCGAGCCTCGGGTTACGCTTCTTGAGACGTTCTTTTTTTCTTTCTTTCTTGGAGATATCGTTCAGAGAGTTGGCAAGTGGATAAGTGCAAGCTCGGCGGGGATTCGTTATTTATCGAGGGCTCGAGACGGTGATGGGAGAGATCGTACTTTTTTCTTACAGGCTAAAGTACGAGTATGAATACTTTGAAGAGTATTTAAGTATATTTTCGTAAGTAGTTTTAAGTAAGAACTGCAGTGCAGTGTTTGTAAAATGTACTACAAATACATTTTTCAAGTACGAAGAACTTAGAAAACGTACGCATAATACTTTTTTCAAGTATACAAGTACTTGAAGAATAGTACTTCAAGTACTATATATGGGTACAAAAATTAATATTCAAAGATTTAATGAAATATAGTAACAAAACTTTTTAAGTACTTCTATACTTAAGAACAGTACTTGAGGTACTTTTCTTCGAGTACGTTTGTACTTACAGTACTTTTCTTCGAGTACGTTTGTACTTACAGTACTTTTCACAAGTACTGTAATATTTATTTAGCAGTATATAAGTTTTCTGGAGTACTCTACATAAAAGGTAATACGTACTACGTTTTTACTTACTTGCTCAATTTGATACGGTAAAAACAAAACTTCGAATGTCAAGCTCTGAAAATGTAATTATTTATATACACGCGAGTGAGCGTTAATTTTCGTCCCTTGTCCCTTCCAGATTTGTGTGTGCGCGCCTGACGCAATTTTAATCAGCTTTCAGGTGGAAAATTCAATTTTCAGCTGATGCGATAATTCCTTTTTCGGCGTACAAAGGAAAATTGTTCGTAATTATTATTATTTTTTTCTTTGCGTTAATTTTGTACTGCGTGATTTTCTGTGACATGGCAAGGCAGTCAAAGCATGTAACTGTTATTAACTTTGTTTACACGGCATATTTCCAACTTATAAAGCTATTTTTGTTCAAAAGCGCGTACTCGTCTGTTTTGGACAAAGTGTAACGTAAATTCATTTATGTAGATTCCTTAGTTAATAATTTTTGGAATTTAATATTTTAAAAATTTAATAAAATAATTTTTACCAAAATTTTCATGTAATTTTCACACACGAAACAATATTTATATAAAACTGTATTTACTAATGAATTTTATAAAATAATCGAGAATTTCATACGATACGAACGAACTGTTACAGTTTATTTATAAAAAGTATGCATACTCATTTAGATAATTTTTAAAACATTTTTCTTTATACATACAATATTTTAAAAATAAATCAATATATATATATATATATATATATATATATATATATATATATATATATATATATATATATATATATATATATATATATATTAGATACATATCGCCTAAGATAGATCAATCATCAATCCCTCGAAATATGAGAATCTCATCAAACATTATACCATTGAAACAATCACTTTTGAAACAACTATAATTCATAACAACAGCATATAACAACCAGCAACAGCAAAAATAAAAACCACGCCCTCAACAACTCGAAATACGCTATGACGGTATGATCCATGCCCCGTAATCCTCTCAAAGTCGCAATGAAATTTCCATCAGCGCTGCACGTACATACTCGTGCTCACGTACGCGTGGCGGTGCGCGATATTAAATTGCATATAGCGCGCCCGCCGCCTTCGATACATCTGCGACTAGACTGCGACACCGCATCTGCATCGCGAATGCAGTAAAGTGTGCGCACGCCTACAGGCGCCGGATGTTCCTTCGTGGGCGTGAGAGGGAGAGCGACATTGCGCTGTCTCGGACTCGCACGGCTTTGTGGAGATGTCGAGATGCGTTCAAAATACGTTGCGGAGTCGCGAATATGTTTGTACTTGTTTGTCGCAGTAGGAAGATTTTAGATTTTGTCTTTTTGTTTGATTTTGAGAGGGGAAAGCACCTTGCTTCGGTAAATATTCATTTTGAAGAGTTTGTAGAAATATGTTACCTAACGTGGATTACTCTGTAATATTTGTGTGTCCGTGTGTATGTGTGGGTGTGTGCGTATGTGTGTGTGTTTGTGTGTGTGTGTGTGTGTGTGTATATGTGTGTATGTATGTGTGTTTGTGTGTGTGCGCGTGCGTGTGTGTGTGTGTGTGTGTGTGTGTGTGCGTGTATATGTGTGTGTGTGTGTGTGTGTGTGTGTATGTGTGTGTGTGTGTGTAGTGATAATTAAATAATAAAATTATATTTGGATTGGTTTTAGTTTCGATAACATATTTATTCGAAATCATAAATTAAGAAAAAAACAATAAAACGTTAATTTAATCTTGATATACTTTAAATTTTATAAAGGAAACGAACGTTACTTAATTTTTAACTAATTTAGTATTCCTGTACTTATAAAGAGCAATGCTATTCTTATAAAAAAATGATGTTGCTAAGAATTGTCGCTTAAGAATGGATTATTACTCTTGAAAGGTGTAGGTATATTTATATACGTGTGCAAGCACAGTAATGTACCTGCACATTTGTTCTTACTTTTCTTTCACGATGAAATGATAAAAGTTCTTTGGATTGGCCTCTGTACTCCCTTTTATAAAATAATTTTAAAAGTAATTTTTATAACGGCAAGGCATTAATAGACAAAAAATTTTGTATGAAAATTAAATTAAATATTTCAATACAAACATGTCATAAAGACTGAATACTTCACGATTTATTTTTTTTTAAAGTATATCTGTATGACAAAGTTGTGTAAGACACAAAACCACACATTTCTCGTTAAAAACAAATACCCGTAAATTAATCACTAAACAAAAATCGCTGACAGCGTAATTCCGAATCCGCCGGACATAATGCGCGCATCGATCAACGCGCAGCTCGGTACACCGCCAATCATCAAAACTCCCGGATCGCCGAACGCACTAAACACGCTCTCTCGCCTTCCGCACTCCAGTTCCCGCTATGAAAAAATAAACACGCTCATTATGAGGATTGTCGTGCTATAATCGCAGTCAAAATTGGATATTATTCTTAATTATTATATAAGAAGGTTGTTAGTGCTTCAAAGTGTAAATTATACGATATTTGATCACAAAACAAATATAAATAATGAGACATAATATTCGATAACCCTAAAATCAGATCATAATATCAACTACTTTATTAGATTTACCATTCTATAGTTATAGCGATAACATTGGGCACAAATTTGCGAGGGTTATGTATTCTTCAAACGAGATGGCTAACGATTATTTTACATAATATAAAAATCGCTAATATAAATATAGCTAACTAATATATTAGTTTTTTAAAAAACGTAAAATATTCGTTTTTTAAAGAACTTCTAAGAATATATTAAAAGTAATACGTGAAAATGCTTAATTAACTCTATCATTCCCGATATAGTCATATTATATGGCACATTAGACGCATACAAAAGATATTGTATTTAAGAGGTTCCTATGTAGTTTATGAGGAACTTCGACACATACTTACTTGTATTTTGATATGTTTAGAGAACATATTTTTTGAATAGGAGAGCATTTTTTAATGAACTTTTTGCAGTCAAAATCTGATTTTTAAAAAAGATTTTGGGGCTAAAATGGTTAATGCGTACTTGAAAATGGCATTGCATTTTAAAAATTTCTAGAAAAGATAATGGCGTGTTCCGCGTACCGAAGTTATATTCCCACACATTAAATTTTTTTTTGTTAATCAAAATAGCGAAATTAGAAATCGAAAATTCGATACATCTTTTTAGATTTGATATCTCGCGCTGGCTTTTAATATAAGGGAAATCATTAGCAGACGGTCAAAAATTTAAAAATATTATAAGAAAATTAACTATCATTACCTTCTTAGCGCACATCCTCAAACTACCAGAATTACAACGTCTCGCTGCAATTCTCACGTAAAAGACCCACCAGCTTCTCACTCAGCACAGAGGAAAAATAAAAAGAAATGCGGAAGAGGTGTTGATGAAAAAGAGCAGTTTTCGCACGCAGTAATTTAAATGCCGCGCCGCGAGTGAAATAAGAGACAGAGGAGCCAAGCGGTAAGAAAAGTAGTAGTCCAGGGGCGACGCGGAAAAAAAGCAGCTGCGGCGCCTTCGCATAGTTGCATATTCCAGCCGAAAAAGAGAGAGAGAGAGCGTGAAATAGCGCCTTGGATTAATGCACACTGCGCGCGTGGCGCATCCCCGTATTATTATACCCGTGGCTCTCGACACTCTTCTGGGGTGTGTATATGTATGTGTAATGTGTGCGTGAGGATACTCGCGTCGTATATACTTTTGTCAAGCTCGGCGAACTTGTGTCCCGCGCGCATCCTGCCTCGGGTGTGTATGGGACTGGACGTAGGAGTGAGAGAGATATTCTTACGAGGGTTTGTGGTGGATGCGCGACTGCATGTATGATAGAATTAGTTGCCACCGAGGTTGGATTTACTTTGCGTTACGTCTAATTTTGTATGCGTGTAGGTGAAGAGAATGTAATGTATTGTGAAAAGGGTTACTGTTGGAGGTTTGAGTAATATTTTGGCGTGTATGTGACTCGTGAATAAAAAAGTAATGAGTTATCAATTAAAGTAAAATAAAATATTTGTTTAACTTTTTGAAAATCACTGATTGAATTTTCTGCATCGTATACCTTATGTTCTGTTAAATATTAACACTATCCTGGTAGAAAATTATCTAGTTTTATAGAAGCCCTCGATTATTTCTATGGCAAACTACATAAATCTACATAGTTCTAGATTAATTTTCCACTAGGGTAATAGTATATTTATTTACGAGATCTAAGTTCATTGCATTGTATGAATGTAAAATGACGTCAAATTTGTCATTTTTGTGTTCAATCTGTATTAAAGAATCATTTTAGATGAATATCATTTATTTTCTTGTTTGTTTACTTGGCGAGGTCGGGTGTATAAGCAGGGGCATACTAATTAAAATAAGCGAAAAAGTCTAATGTGAAAATTGCATACTAATTAAAATAAGCGAAAAAGTCTAATGTGAGAATACAACAAGACGGAAAGAGAAATAAATAGTTCAAAATTGAAAGAAAAGAAAGAAAGCCAGAGAAACTGAAATTTGTGGGAGTAATATGTCATTTTCGTGCCACTTTTCAGGTCAATAGTCATTAATTAGTTGCCGTGGTCTTGATTAGTGGCTATTTAGTTAAGCCGGGAATAAAATATTATTTTCGGTATTCATTATATTGAAACAACTACTCTTCGAATTTTAATAATCTAAAGAAACATTTTTATAAACAAATTAAAATGTTTATGTATCATAGTAACATCGTTGTGTTTATTTTTAAAAATAAACATCATCTATTATTCTTTTCTCTAATTTAAAGGATTAATATCAACTGCCATTAAAATTTTACATTTCTAATTTGAAAACTCAATATTAGTAACAATGTGACGAGTCAGGAGAAATCCAGGAATAAAATGAGATATACATAGTCGAAACGAAGCACGGCGGCAAGCACATATAAATAACGCAGTGGTAACGAGTCTTCTGACAAGAATCAACAACGAGCTCGTAGTTCGTTTTTATTGCTACGGGAAAATTCGTCTGGTTTTCATAATATCAAATAGCTGAATGTTAAAACGTAGCATATCTTAAATTTTGATATTACGACTCATTTGAAAGTAAAATTAAGCTTTTAAATTAACGAAAACATTAAAAATATGTAGAAAGCATAAAAAAGCGCGGCTCATGGAAAATAGACTTTTTTTAAATTTTGTAGATGAAACAGTGAAAACTGTAAAACAAATACGGATTTTATTAAAAAATATCATCTGTATTGTGAATATTAATGCATTCATAATATATTTCAAAAATGGAAAATATTTTTAAATCAATTATTAATATTTATTCTGTAATCTGATGTTGATAAATACATTAATCTATCTTCGAAATAAATCAAAGGCAGAATCAAAGAGATTTTGATTTAAACATTATATTTTAAATTGTGGTAAAATGTATATCATACAGACTAGTAGATATTTGTATTACTGACAGTCTAAATAGATGAGAAATCCAATTACTACCACTTTTTAATAAAGTGATAATAAAAATTAATAACTCAACTAGCATTATGATATTAATAGCAAACTGTCTTCGTACTCACACCTCCAATTATTTTATAAGTTAATTTTTAAAACTCAGAACCTCTTTATCTAATATAAAATCTCAATAAATGACAGTCAGGGTTTCACTACCAATACTCAATTGAAAGACATTTATCCTAGTATAAGCAGACATCTTTCTATCCGAAGCTACATAGTAAATTAACTTCGTTACATTCAGTAAAACACGCGTCACATATACCACTATAATCGCCTTGCATACATCTCTTTTCCGTCCCCCTCTTCATCTCTCGGGAAAACTGCTCGACTGAGATAGAACCAGCTCCGAAAACGCGTAGAGAGTACGAGGGGGCAATTTTCCAGCATAACAGCAGCAGCAGTTCTGTCGGTGTTTTATCGCGTCCTCTCTCTCCTGACACTAAGAAGTTTGCTCGCTCACGCACAGAGGTCAGAGGAATAGAATGTGTTCGCGTGACGAAAATGCCGCGACGTTTGTACCACGTGATACGAGATTTTTCATTCTGATGGATTCATATAATGCGCCTCTTGGGAGAGAGACAGCGTGTGTGAGTAAGAGTGCGTATTTGCTCAGGGGTAATAGAGAGAGACAGGAAAAGAATGGACAGGAGTGAGCGATCGTTGGAGTAGCTGCCGCGGAGAGTCGGAGTTTCTCGTAGAGGAAATGTTTATTTAATACCTGGGTGGGTGTAGTAGGTGCTTTGATCTCTTTATGGAGGAAGTTGATTTTGAGGAGGAGGCGGGTAGTGAATTTATTATTGGGTAGTAAGATTTTGGAATACTTCTCGGTAGGAGGTCGTATTGGTTTTGCATTGGCCTAGGATTGGACGAAAACGGTCGTCAAGTATTGTACAGTGAAATTTTCCTGTGGGTGAATAATTTTTCACCTTATAAATATGCAAAATTTCATTATGATTTTGTTAACCGTGTTTAATGCAATTAAACAAAAGTTCATTTTGTAAAAAGAAATATAATTTTTATATTGCTGCAGAGTTCTATAATTTTAAATCCTACTCATATCAAACTGAAGTTTATTATAAAATAAATTATTTACTCCTCAAAAATATTACGTACCAATACTGTAAAAATCTCCTCTCGCAGTACTTATAATGAAGTCGAGAATAAACGTCAAAGTTTCTTATAGTAAAAGGATTTTAATACATAGCTCTAGGCTGCATGAGCTTATTACGAAAGAAAGAGTTCATACTGAAGATGAAACAAGCAGTGGATTCCGTAATACTATCTAATTGCAACCGAATCTCTGACGTAAATTATGCATTTTTATTTTTTTTAAGAGGAAATGACGTGCGCAATTAGAGACAGCTCAAAATATCCACTCTATGACTGATATTTTTTGGTAAAGTCAAGAATAAACTTGATTTAAAATGAAAGAATATTTTTAAATGCATTTAATAAATTGTAGCTATTTAAAGCTGATATTAATTTATATATCTTACGATTAGAAAATAAAGTTAATTCTGAGGACACAGTAGATAGATAATTTACTAATATAATACTTTCTAAATGTAATACAATCTTTGAAGAAAGCTCCGCAAGATACCTGTGCATTTTTCATCTTATTTTAATAAGAAACGAGATGTGATTAGAGACACCTAGAAATATCGATTCAATGACTGTTATTCATTTATAAAGCCAAGAGGTTAAACGTGATTCAAAATAGAAGAATATTTAAATTTATTATAGAAGTTTATAAGTAGAATAGTTCCCGACTAGTAAGACTTGTATACATAAAATAAATTGCATTTACTTGAAGTTTGATTTTTCAATATTTAATTTTATTTTGCTTCCTCATCGAGCTAATCAAAGTACACTATTTTTATAAAATGTCTGTATGGTTGTGTGTGTGTTTGTGTATGTATCCATGCATGCGTGCGTTCGTGTGTGTGTATGGGTATGTAAACGGATGTGGATCAGCATTACTCAGAATATTCACGATCAAAATTAGTGTTTCTAGACTCATTTTTTTGTTTTCTTTCAAGAAGTGGGGCCAAAAATATTTTTTTATTGTTTTTGATGATTTTTGTTTTTGTAGCGTTTTTTCGATTTTGGAGTTTTAGTTTTTTGTTTTTTTTGTACGTTAGAAATAGTATCATCGATTCAGCGTGAATTGATTTGAAAGAGCATAACATTACTTATCTTTTTCGACCCGAAATGTTTGATAAGCCCTTGCTTTGTTATACACGAATACGTCATTTTTTGTTTAAACGGTGATATCTGTAAAACTAGAAATGGAAAATATTTTAAAAAATTTAAGATGATTAGGAATATGGAAAAAAATATTCAGTAAAATTTTTAAGTATTATTTTCTGTGTTTTTTTGAAAGATGAAAGAAACAAGAATGAGGAGAAGGAGAAGTTACAGGAGAAGGAGAAAGAGAAGAATGAGAAGAAGGAGATGGACAAGGAGAAAGAAAAGGAGAATGATAAGGGGAAGGAGAAGAAGAAGAAGGATAGAGAGAATAAGAAGGAGAAGGTGAAGGAAAAGCATCATGACGAAGAAGAAGAGGAGGAAGAGAAGAATGACGAGCATAAGGATGAGGAGAAAGAGGAGGAGGATTAGGTGAGAGATGAGAAGGATAAAGAGAAGGAGTAGGATGAAGAGGAAAAGGATAAGGAGAATGAGAATGAGAAACAAAAATCAATTCAGTTCTATTTGAGTAAATATAGGACTAAATTAAATGCGGCAAATTGTAGAGCTTTAGATAATTGTTAAATATAATTTTGAAATATTTATGATCGCTCCAGTGGAAATGCATTTGAAAAAGCATACAAATATCTATCTTCTCCGAGATTCTCCGCTTCAGTCGTCACTCAGTCGCGGATTCAAATGCTCTAGCAACGTAATATTATATCTGCACGCATATCCGGATAACCTAACCTCAACTGGAACAGCCGCGCCATAAGATTTGACTAACTCTTCCGCGCTGCGAACTCATCTTTCCATTATCTTGCTGATTCTGAAAGATCAGTTCAACTTTAGTGACGTGTGTTTATGTGTCTTCACCTTAACTACACCCCCCCTCCCTCCGCTCTTTCACACACTTCGAATCCTTAATCCTCTCATAATTTGCCTGGCTAAGACCTACCGGTGGCGCCACCCGTGCGGCCAGTTTGGGAAGCTTAGGTAGTGGGTTGATTAGCATAAGAATACGTAGTAAAAATTAAAAATATCGCAAAAAAATAGATTTAAGACAAAAATAAGTACACATTGCATTATTATTTAATATATTTAAGAATTTTCATTACATAAATTACTAAAAAGATACTAATTTAAATTTTTTGTTTCTTTTTGCTTATTTGTATATCCAAAGTCTTTAAATAATTTAAATACTAGTTCAATGGCTGAATTTTATGCCTGAAGCCTCTTTTTTGGTAATATTCTCAATTTTTACTATGTGTTCTCATACTTTTGACCCACTCTAAGCTTCCCAAAGTGGCCGCCACGGTGGCGCCACCTGTAAGTCTTAACCAGGCGAATCCTAACCACAATCCTGCAAAATCCAATTAATATCATTAATTTCCTCTCCCTCCTTGACGCCGTAGATTCCCATAACCTATACCTCCGTCAATTGGTATGATTAATACTTCATATATGTTTGTTGTCTTACCTCCTTTGTATTTCTCAGTGAATGTTGTGAGTATCCAAAATAAAATGGATTTCTAATTTCCGAAAGTTAATTGTTATAGTTATAATAAATTTATTCTGAATAAATCCTATTATAGCAAACTGTAATCATGTGGATTCAGTTTTCAAAAAGATAAATCTGAATAATATGTGTTAATGTTCCTCTAATTAAGAATCATACTGAAACATCATACTATATTCCTAATGTAAATAACGTTTTAACACGTAAATTAGTAGTATACTACTAATAATACACATCGCACGAATTCTCCACGGGAATCAGAAATCTCCTGCCCCAAGGCACATCGCTTCTTTTCCATAATTAACGATACCAACCAACTATAACCTTCATCCCCTCATAACATTATAATTCCAGAAAATGAAGCCTCGCTCACGATACGCCTCATACACAACAACGATAACCCTTACGCCAAATTCCTCCGAATCACTACAACTCTGTAGCCTCGATTCTTTGCACGCGCATCACACGAACGCAAACACAGCTGCCTGGCAGTGCTATTACACACAGACGCTCGTCTTTGCCGGGTTAGACGTGCGTGTGCAGCCGAGTGTGTTTGCGCGTGTAATTTATTTAGCTGACGTGTGCCCCCGCGAGCATCATGCCTGCACAGCGCGAATACTTGTAATTAACGGCTTGTGTTTACCGCGAACAAATTAGCGCAATATCGGAGCAGGGAGGGAAAGATGGGCAGGGGTGGTCGAAACGAATTGTCGCGATGCATCACGCGTGTGGGGCTGATGTGTGTGTTTGGCGATGGGGAAAAATGCGAAGAAAGTGGGTTGCATTGACCTAAACCTCAAAGTTGATTATGCGGACGAAATGGATCGATATGCGCTGAAAGTATTATCTCTGGAATTTACAAATTGTTCGCTATATCAGTGACTGACTTTGCTGAAACGACAGACGAAATCATGGCTACACTAGCTAAAAGATATTGTTAAAAGTAAATTACTGAAATTTTCCGTCTAGAACAGCGATATTTTGTAGTTTTTGACAAGCTAAATGCGGTAATGTATCCGAATCGTTCATGATACGCGACGGTTTGAAGCAAGGTGACGGGCTTTCAACGGTACTCTTTAACCTGACGCTAGAGCATGTTGTTAGAAAAATGCAGGCTAGCGAGCTAGGCGCAACACTCAACGGAACAACGCAAATTTTAGGCTATGCGGATGACTTGGATATAGTGGGAGATAATGGTGAAACGGTGGCGAGAAATGCGGAAATCCTTATAAATGCGGCTAAAAACACGGGGCTAGAAGTGAGCGAATCGAAAACGAAATATATGATCATGGAGAAACTGGGCATTCGTGAAGCAGAGGGGGATCTCAGAGTCGGAAATTTCACTTTTGAAAAGGTTAGAGAATTCAGATATTTAGGTACAACTATAAATGATCGAAACGAAATTAAAGCCGAGATTAATAAGAGACTTCATTCGGGTAATGCCTGCTTCTACGCTGTGAACAGATTACTTAAGTCAAAGCTACTGTCGAAAAATGTCAAAATAAGGATATATAGGACTATAATAATGCCGGTAATCTTGTATGGGTGCGAAACCTGGGCGCTCACTAAAGCGGAAGAAAATCGTTTTAGGGTATTTGAAAATAAGGTTCTGCGGAAAATATACGGGCCAAAGAAAGATGAGGAAACTGGGGAGTGGAGGAAACTACACAATGACGAGCTACATAATTTGTACGCGTCACCAAATATTAACAGAATAATAAAATCACGGAGACTAAGATGGGCAGGGCACGTGGCAAGAATGGGCGATGATCGTACAGCAGCGCGCATAATGAAAGGAAAACCGAAAGCAACGCGACCTCTTGGTAGACCTAGACGCAGATGGGAGGATAACGTAAAATCAGACATAACTGAAATTGGGCGGGAAGGCGCGAAATGGATGGGGTTGGCACAAAATAGGGAAACGTGGAAGGCTTGCGTAGATGAGGCGATAAACTTTCGAGTTCGAAATGCCATTTAAAAAAAAAAAAAAAAAAAAATTCAAATTTACTCGAAACATTAGGTTAGAACAGCTGTATTTTGACTAAACAGCCATTTAGCATGCCTACATAACTCGATCAAGTAGATTTTTTTCGTATTATGTTCATTTTTATATAACATCTGGACATTCTCGAAATAAATTTTATAGTTAAAGATCAATTTTTTTTTGGTTAATGCCAAGGTATATCCAGGTAAGGGGTACCTGGATATACCTTGGCATTAACCAAAAAATTGGGGATTCTTTCTCTACATTTTCTCTGTGAATTACGATACAGACACCTGAAAACTCGAATATTCCACTCTAAAATAACTTTTAACTTTTTTATCACAAGCAACTATTAATCGAATTTAATTTTACTCGCATTCATATAATTCAAAATAGAAAAGATTATTACAGACTGCAGTAACTCATTTTATAAAAACATACTCAATCTATATCTAGCAGTCGTACTTATTTCGGCTGCCTCGCGCATTGTAATGCAATAATTACAGATTGCAGTGCGATTTTTGGCGGCGGTGGATGATTGTGCGAAATTTTGAGGGAAAAGTGATGAGAGTAAGAGAGTAAGAGAGAGAGAGAGAGAGAGAGAGAGAAGAAGAAGAGAGCATCGTGAGAACAGAGGCACATCGTTAGAGCTGCATATTCATGACTAGTTAGCTAATCAAACAGTACTGATTTCAGCCCATGGGTTAATTCGGCGAGCAGTGGTCGCGGTAATTCTGGAGCGTTTTATCCATAAATTTTAGGGCGGGTGAGACTTTTATTAGGCTGCCGACTGCTCAATTTGAACTCGATTAATTTTAGTTATTATAAAATCAGTGATAATTAACTCCGTGGCTTTCCGGAATTCCTTTCGTATAACAATAGCAATTAATTAACGTTAAACATAAGTCTATGATTAAAATCACTTGTTACGAAAATGTAGCCCAGAAACATCATTCTAGTCCTTTATGAAACTGATATTTTATGAGACTTTATATAGTTAATTCTTAACATAATATTGGTCTACAAGTACTTTAATATCCCTCAAATATTTATGTATTAATAAATTAAATCATTTACAATAACGAAATTATGGTATGTCTAGGACCATTTATGTATGCCTACCTGCATTCAGAAAATTAGTAACTAGTTTTAATACTTTTGTAATTGTACATAATTTTTAAGTATTTATTATGACACCAATTTATGTTAATTTATTTACTTCAGTTAATTTACGTTTACTTGTTTTCTCGAATAAAAACCAATTATTTTCTAAATTTGATACATTGATTAATACTCTTCAATACGTTGCGCAGCAAGTATGACTCTCCATTACTTATGTTTCGATCTAGCTGACTACTGCAAGCATCGAAATCCAAATACCCTGAAAACGTGAAAAACGGGATTACTTTGTTGTTCCGAGAAAGTACAAAGTACGTACACTCGGAATACTAAATAAGGATAATTGCTTTTATTGTAAGAGTTGAAAAAAAGGATTCTACACGTTAAAACACCGGGCGCACATTACCTCTAGCACAGCCATTAAGTTAAGTGCTCTCGTACGGGAGGGATTATCGTGTTCTCCTCCTCGAGCGCGCGTTCAGCTCGTCCGTTCAAATCAAAATTTCAAGCTTGTTCCACTTCTGCGCTCAATTCATCACAGCACACAAACGAACATTCTTCTCTCTCTCTCGTTCTCTCTCCCTCTCTCTCTCCCTCTCTCTCTCTGTCTCTCTCTCTCTCTCGTTCTCTCTCCCTCCCTCTCTCTCTGTCTCTCTCTCACTCGTTCTCTCTCCCTCTCTCTCTTTGTCTCTCTCTCTCTCACTCGTTCTCTCTCCCTCTCTCTCTCTCTGTCTCTCTCTCTCAGCCTCTCTCTCTGACTCTCTCTATCTCTTACTCCCTCTCTCTCTAAATAAACGAACTATACAGTCGCTTGCCATGCAGATATCCGCCGTGACGTTCCGCTACGTGAAAAATTGACGATTGGCACTCGCTGGTCGGCAGGTATAAAAATATTAGAGAGAGTGCATTTTCTGTTACCATGTATACGTATTTTTTCTGCAATCTTAATCTTTTGCACTAATTTAGGTATTGATAATTCAAGTTGAGATGTATAGCGTGAAGGAGATGTTCTAATGCGGTTTTATTGACTTTTTTGTAGATTTTCAAGGCAAATCCAATTAAAGTTATTTCATGAGCATTTTTCTTATATATATTTACAAACATTTCATTAACTTACGTTTTCAAACTCCTGCAAAATATTCCTGTAAAATTCATAATGACGAAACTATATTGACAAAGCAGTTCATATGCGCTACAAATTTTTTCTTAAAAAAATCAAATGACATTACTTTTCAGATTTTAGTCGATAAATCCTTATCTAAGAACACCAAACTCAATAAATTATCGTGTTAGTTATTTAAATATAATTAATTTGAGAACAAAACCACATATATTCGTTCTTTAGAACAACATTTAGAACTGGGGGTGTTAAAAATTTCGAATGTGTAAAAGTTTCGAAAATAGAAATTCAGAAACTCTAGAGTACCGAAAGTAAAAAAATTGAAAGTTGAAAGTTTTGAAAATGAAAATTCAGAAACTCCAAAGTACCGAAAGTAAAAATATAGAAAGTTGAAAGTTTCGAAAATTAAAATTCAGAAACTCTAAAGTACCGAGAGTAAAAATATCGAAAGTTGAAAGTTTAGAAAAATTCTTACTTTCAACTTTTGATATTTTTACTCTTAATACTTTAGAGTTACTGAATTTTCATTTTCAAAACTTTCAACTTTCTATATTTTTATTTTCAGTACTTTGTAGATTCTGAATTTTCACTTTTATCTGTCGCATATTTTGACTTTCGGCCCTTTACACATTCGAAATTTTTAACACCCCCCAAAACAAAGTGTCCCGCGACATTTCTGGACCCTCTACGACTGCAAAAGCCTGACAATATTTTCTCTCTAGGTGCATATGCTCGCATAAGAGTGCACGCATGTAATTGCGCACTCTCGCGATTTTTCGGTGTACGTATAGGCTGAAGAAAACCATATACCGCATAATACCTGCGCATAGCATACAGCCTCATCAGTTAATGACTAATGAACACACTATTACCCGTGCTCATGTTTGTTTTTTTAGAGGGGGCTGCGACTCTTTTTGGTTTTATTTGTTGACGAGAGCGTTGTCACAGTCGCAGTTTTCGAGAAATTTAATCACTTTAATGGAGGAGGAGTGGGGGCGAGGTTTGTATGTGGGAAAAGTGGAAAATTTGCCGGTGAATTGGTTTTTTGTAAACATAGAGATGGAATATTGCGTCGATGTTGAATGGCGGCTGGGAAATTTCGATTTACTAAAGTTGATAGGAACTTTTAATATTGCGTAAAATTGAAAAAGAATTGATAATATTGTTAAAAGCATTCTTTATTGAGGCGTAAAAGTGTATCGTAAAAGTGTGGGGAATATAAACGCCAGTGCGCACACCTCTATATATAAACACAGTGAAAAATATATGTTATAATTTAAAAAATAATTTTATAAAGTTTTATTTTTTAAGAAAAGTGTGCGTTTGACGGTTTATGACATTTTAATATTTTTTTAAAGTGTGCTCGCATATACTTGTCGCATTATTTAATAAACGTATAGAATATATCTTGGGTCAATATAATTAACAATAGCCTTTTGAAGTTTTCAAAATCCGATAGTGTTTATATTACCGTGAAATAGGTCATAATTTCAATCTATTGTTTGAGAATCTTGCTAGTTAGACAATAACTTAGTTGCGATAACTTGTATTAACTGACTTACCATGCAACGACTAAGGATACCTATATTTCCTCAAACATAAATAAATTATTAACGTCACAGTTCATATGAACATGATATTGTTTCTATCAAGGGAGTAAGAGAATATTATCAATATAAATATTTAACGTTTAAATTTCTTTTTCATTTTTTACCTGCACTCTTGAAAAATCTTCACGCAGAAATAGGATTATTTTAAAATTTTTTGAGGTACGTCAAGATTATTTACTTACCTTTCTGTTAGTTCATAGTAATTGGAGAAGTTTAGATGAAAAGTTCAGCATCGACGTTAATGCGCTATATGACTGTAGTAGCTACTTTTCATAAAATGACTTGAAAATTTATAGCAAACTTCAGAATATCATTCTGTTAAAAGTGATCAAAATAGAATTTGGAAGATTAATTAAAAAACTTCTGTATCTTAATTAATCTAAGCAGCACAAAGCAAAGTTTCGACCTAAAGTTTTTCCAAATTCTCTTTCGATTATTATTAAAATTTGCTTCTGAAATCGTCCATCCCATGAAGGTTAATGATCAAATTCTCATTTGATCACTTAAATGACTATAACATTCAAAATTCCTTAAAAGAACCATATACATTATGTAAAACAAAGAAATAGTTGACCTTCAAAGATTTAAATTATTTCTCGCATCCCAGAAAAGTCTCGCTCCATTAACGAACGCTCCACCAGCGCCAAAGATCCAACCTCCCACAAATCAGTAGAACAAGTCAAGATGCGCTCAGAAGCCCTACTTGACAAACTTGTACAACCGCGTTCCTTTTATCCTCCGTCCCCCTCTCCAAACCTCTTTAATTTTCTTCCTTCAAATTTCATATCTTTCTTCGGCTTTCTCTCTATACCCTTACTGCACAACCCAGGAAAGGACCGTGGCAGCCCGCTAACGAGCTGCGCGCCAGCGAGCTTACGTGCGTCGTGCGCCTTCCATCCTCTTATCATCGCGCGCAGTCCTTTTTCCCTCGGAACCCCTTTCCCCAGAAGGCTTTTTGATATACTCAAAAGCAGCAGCAGCGTCTGAAGTCTAGCTGAAATTCGCCTGACTAACAAGCGCCCCGGCAGTCAGTCAAATTATTCGGCCACGCCGCCGCCGCCTCCGCCTCTGTGTACGTGTAAACATCGCGAACTCGTTTTACGTGATTGACGTAACGGTTATCACGTGTGTGTATGTGTGTGTGGGTGGGTGTACGAATCACCCGCGTTAACAGGCTCGCGTGCCGCGAGGGCCAGTGCCGGGAATCAGCGGCTCGTCAAGATGCACTCGGCCTACCGACAAGTTACTGAGGTGCTTACGTTGTGTGTGTGTGTGTGTGCGGGTGTGTGTGTGTGTGTGTGTGTGTATGTGTGTGTGTGTGTGTGTGTATATGTGTGTGTGTATGTGTGTGTGTGTGTATGTGTGTGTGTATATGTGTGTGTGTGTATGTGTGTGTGTATTTGTGTGTGTGAGTATGTGTATGTAATATGAATATGTATGTTTATGTATGAGTATGTATATCAGTAAGTTTGCTTGTACATATGTATGTGTATTAGGGTGTTCCAAAATTTACAAAGTTATTAATTTTATGAGTGAAATGATTGAAAATAGTGGGAAATATAGAAAAATTAAAATTAAAGGAATACGTGCTTTTATTTGACTTGAGCATATTTTAGCACGTTTTAGCACCTTTTAGCACATGATAAATGTGCTAAAATATGCTAAAGTCAAATAATAGCACGTATTCCTTTAACTTTTTTTTAAGTAACCTCCTCAAAAAGTAGAAAATAATAAAATAAACATATTTCGAAAAATGTTTCTTGAGATTATTTACAGATGGCTGCATCGATCTGAAAAAACGAGTTTTAGAAACTTTGGGTCTAAATAAATAGCTGCTAAAATTTTATAATAATTTTCTATATTTTCTACTATTTTTAATCATTACGCTTAAACATTAAAAAGTTTGGAAATTTTGGACCACCCTAATGTGTATGAGTACGTATGTTTGTGTATATGTATGAGTATGTATATTTGTGTATGAACATGTATGTTTGTGTATTTGTACGTATACGTCATTGTCTAGAAAAATGACTTAAGTCGTTTTAAGACTGCGAGAAAAATGTGGTTAAAATTTTTAATGTATTTTACAAGTTCTTATACAAACATTAAAAAACTCTTATCAATGTGTATAAAGCTTATTAATAATTTTATAATTTTTAAAGGCATGTTTACTGATAAAATGTAAAAAACCACTTAAGATGTCTTAGAGGCTCTAAAATGAACCAAAGTTTAGGAATTTAATGTGGGTAAGTAGAAAGCTTTATTTAAAAATAACTTTGATAACTTTATTGTACATGTACTGAAGTATACACAAAATACCCATCCCATTTTCAAAATATTTTTTTTTTCAAATAGTCAGCTATTTTATGAAAAAGTTTATTTTTACTATAAAATATTTTAATTAAATTCTAATTGAAAGAAGAGTTTTCAACTTTTTTAAAAAAGCATGTATACTTCAGTGCAGATATTGGCCAAATTTCAGGCCAAAGGGATACATACTGTAAGAGAAATCGTGCACGCAAATTTACAAACTCATGTTTTGAGCAAAACGCGTTTAAAGTTCTAGTAACTGATAATCAGTAGCGCGTAGATTAATGCTTCGCTTAGTAGTTTCTAAAAGCTATGAAATAATTAAAATTTCGATTTAAATTTTTCAGCAGCATATGAAAACTATTGAAGTAAGCGAAGAAAAACAGATTTTTTTAAACGTTCAAAGTGGCATTACCCCTTAAGTCGTAATTCTAGAGAACGACTCGAATGTATATGTATGTGTATACGTATGTACATGTGTTTGTGTAGGTACATGTGTATACGAGTATGTGTCCGTGTATCTGCATGCGTATGTGTATAACATGTATCTATATGCACGTGTATGAGTATGTATGCGTGCCTGCATGTGTGAATGTGAGCGTATGTGTGTGTATGTGTAAATCTCGGTTACGTAGAGTAGCTTAATAAGCGCAAGAGTGACGATGACGATGACGACGATGATGATGCGTCAAGGAGCGACGTGGAGATTATAAAGGAGCGCACGCGAATAGCTAACACGCCTTTGGGAGCCGAGCTGCAATTCTTTCGTAAGGAAGTTGCCTCGACGTAGGTTTTATTAAATATTGAAGAGGAAGGCGCCGTACAGTCTCGTTGATGGCTGACGAGTCTTGCTGAACGGCGCTGGAAAGTTACGCGAGGAGTGAGTTGGCTTTGAAATAGTAATAGCTCGCGCGTTTTGTGTTTTCTTGATGGGAAACCTGAGGGATATTTTTAAAGGAGTATAGTGAAAAATGTAGTTAGATTAAAAGCCGCTGCTAATTTAACGTTTGTATAAAACGGTAATCAATTTATGTAATCTTCAATATATTAAATAAGAAATCTTAAAAATATCAGAAAATATCTATAAAATAAAGACAAATTTAGCCTGTTTACGGGCATAAAACAACCGTTCAACCGTTCTTAAGGTATGGAAGTTCATTCATACAAACACATACGCACACATACTTATACGTACAAACACATACGCACATATACTTATATATACGCACACATACACATATGTATATTATAAAAGACAAGCTGTATTGAAAAGAAGTTGAAAGTTATATAATCCAGCCAAAGAAATGAATATTTACGCGTGAGAACTGAATTTTGTTGAATATTAATCCGTCGTGAAATATGGATTTATAAGATACTTGAAATACGACTGTAGGTCCTTTACCCATAAAATGTTAAATCTATTTTCGTTTTTTACGTTTTTTGATTTAATCTTCAAAAAATCATGCATTATCGTTGGCTCATAATTCATACGATTTGATCCTCAGACATGCAAGACATTCATTGATATACCTAAGAATGATTTATGTCTACGAAATACGTTAAATCGCTTTTCTGCAAAATTAGAAAAAGAACTTGTTGCTTATGAAATTTATTTTCAGCTAATCGAAATATTCTATAATAAGACAAGTTTGACTGTTAGAGAGTAAAGGGTAATTACTCTAAATTGGACATTTTTACGTTTCATTTTTAGACCGTTGTACGTAATTAAAAAAAAGCGTGACTTCTATTTATACGAAATCCAGATCGAATTGTCTTCTTACTATTTATATTCGTTACGTTATGAGTAGTATTATTGCATTTTTGGAAACGAATATTAAACTTTGTTAAATAAACACATTCGTTATTCCGTTTATTAACTTTTCCAGAAATAACATCATCAATAAGTATATTATTACAATTTTGAACTTTTCTCTTATTCGAGTGAACAGATTTATTTCTTTATTTACTTAGCTTATTTATGGTACAACACCGATAAATAATTACTAGTATAAGTCTTATTTTCTCTTACAAATTATTGCAAAATATTCATTAATACATATCGATTTTCAATGAAACGCCGTCAATTGATTTCCCACAAACACAGAAAAGCCCGTAATTGATTAAATCTACGAAACACTGCTTTTTCATGCGTTCGTATAGTTACAAATAGATCAAAACTAGTATTCCTTTAATTTCTGCAAATTAATACTTCATCGCTCGCTGTTAAATCGCGAACTATGCACAGAAATGCATAAGCAAACTCTCACGCGACCCAGAAGTACAGTTTACATCGCTGCCGAGGAGAGAGACACGAAGAACGTCAAGAGAGAATCGTATATACGTATTCAGAGAAACTTTGATAGTTAAAAATGCACTGAGCTCTGACAGACGGGTATCGATAGATTTTTCAATATTCCGCGGTATTGTATCTACGGATGGATGCCACTGCGGTGGCAGCTCGCCACCGAGTTTCAATAGGGCTTAGAAATAATGGCAGCACGTCGGCGGACCGTTGAAGACGAGGAATGATACCGAATGTTAATATCTCCATATTACTTCGCACGCGAAACGACGACTTCCTTTATATATATATATATATATATATATATATATATATATATATATATATATATATATATATATATATATATATATATATATATATATATGCGTTCAATCTTGAATCGACGGACAGATGCATTTTAAATTCGTGATATTGGAATTTTCGCTGAAGTGCGCTCTTCTTGGTGAACTTGATATGCGAAAACGGAAAATTCAATTTTCTATTGTTGAAATATTTTTCCGTAACCTCGATGCTCGTTATTTATATACTGTTTATACCTTATTTCGATCGTTACAAATATGTTTATATGATAAACCAAGATTATATCATTTTGATTTAAAAATAATTATTTTAAATTATTTAACAATGTATGTGCACATCGTAATTCGAAATACAAATCAATCACGAGAATTTATAATGGGAATAACGCTGCAAGAGTGTCTATTTATAATTTATTTATTTATTTATTAGGGATTATTTCACATGTCTACATGAAAATACTAAAATGCATAAGTGCTTATACACTGGTCCGCAACTCTTGAGCCTATTATAGCGGAAATTAAATCTAACTAAAGAACTAATAAATTTGCTTAATATTAACTTAAACTAGCTTAGTTTTAAGCCTAATATTAATATCTTGAAATTATGGTATAACATTGTGATGTGAGGTATTAACTTGTTATCTGTTTTAGCTTCTCCTCGTTAATGCTTTTAAACCATTTTTTTTATATCTCTATCAATTAGTTTGTTACTTATTGAATCGCTGTTTTGTGTTGTTCTGAATTTATTTCCAAGATTAAGGATCATGTCGAAGGGTTTTCTTATTTTGATATTTGTGTATTATATTTATTGACTGTGCACTCAATTTGTTTCTATCACATACATTGTAAATAAGTATATATGACTTTAAATATAACCCTATATAATTATATATGACTATATATAAACCATATTTACCCGGGGATGTATCAATACTGGACAATACAATACATTAAAAAAATTTATATTTCTACTTTACTTTTAAATTAAACGTTAAAATAACCCGATTTTTCGTGTATTTCGATCACACTACGAGCACTCTCACCTCATTCCACCTCTTCCCTCGATAAATCAACAAGCCGTGCATTCGCAACTTCTCCTCCCACCTCCTCCAAAAGCACGCTCAACTTTAATCCTCGTTGCGCGCGCACTCTCCTTGTAAACGTCGCCGCGCATCCGCCCGGCTCGCTCAGCTATTCGGAAAGGCGTTTATTCGCCGATGCGGCCAACTAATTAACGTCAACGCTACCATCGATCCCCGACCAAACTTCTACCATGTGTAGACGCGCGCGTGTGTGCAGATTACACACGCTGGGAAGTTCCGTAGGGGGGAACGACATTACAGATTCCGCGCGGTGTTTTATCCCTTCGACGTACGCTGCGAATCCTCGGGTCGATAAAGCGTAGAGACAGAATTCAGTGTTCCACGAGCAAATTTAGAAGAATCCCGCGATTTCCGATGCAGCTGATCGCGGTTCCATATGGACGAGAGCGCGGCGTTTCGTTCGCTCGTTTTCACCATTCGTTGGAGAGAGATAGAAAGAGAGAGAGAGAGCGTGGTTGAACACGGGTTGAGCTCGCGAAGATGAACTCGAGTGCAGAGAGACTAGACTGCACGCTGTCGCTGTTTGAACTTTCAATTTTAGGAGGGGAGAGGGTGGGGTCGATTCTTCTGCTGCTGTAAGCTTTTTTGGGGCAGAGCCGTGGATTTCGAGGGCTTGCGCTGACTGCGGTGTACGTCGAAATAATGGATGAATGGATGAGAAAATGTAAAAGATAATTAAATGAAATTTTACGTAGTGTTATCTATTTTTATATAAGTGTCTAAAAAGTTTGACAAAAATATTTGCTAAATATATTGGCTTAGATGAAGTCTCCTTTGAATTATAGTGTAAAGAAAAACTAATTATTTAGATAGAAGATAGATAAAAAAGTATCTAGAGAGCATATATACTCTACATAAAGTGCCTACTTTTATGAAGATAATAGTATGTTACTAAGTTCAATATTTATCTTAAAGAATTCGTATACAGATAAGGAAGATCACTATCTTATCTATTTTTTAATAAAGTTAAATTATCCATTGTAGAAGAATATTAATATAGATGAACATGTATATAGATAAATAAATAACTTTTTAAAATTTTTTTTTTATATAATATAAAATTTACTTTTATTGTTTATTGAGATATTTATGTATATACGTTTTCTTAAAAATATTTGATTATCTAAATAAATTTGGTAATCTAAAATGTTATCTTAATTATCTTTATAGCAAATTTATCTATATAGCTTAGAAAATACTTGTTACTGAATTTAGTTTAAAACTAAAACCCTTTTTGAAAAATATTGTCAAGAAAAGATAATTTGTGTAAATCACAAATAAGCGGCATAGTATCTAGACAATTTTAATAAAATTGTCTAATTTTGTTTATCTATTATAACCAATTCTATCCAGATATAAATCTATGTATCCTAAATAAAAAGTCTTCTTTAGTTTTTATTAAATATAGTTCAATTTTGGTCTAGATAAGATAAATATTTAGATAAATATTTATAACACTGTGTTTACATAACAAAATTAAGAAATTTTGTTCTGAATTTTAAGTAAGTAGAAATAAGCATAATTAAAAAAAATCAACTACCGACTTGAAATTGGACCCCGATTTTTATTTCAGCTAAGCTTGCACAGTGCAGATACATTTTATCTAGACTCGCATCTAGATAAATTTATCTACTTACTTCCTCATGTCTGCATATATGTATCCGGTTAACAGGACGGTGCGAAAGCGTAAAAATTTGATCCTCTCCGAGTGCTGCGCTCGCTACATTTGAATAATGCATCGTGTGCGCGCGTGAGAACGCGAGCGCGAAATCGTATAAAGTTATTGATTCCGCGCGCTGGGGTGATCACATTTCGACTGGCATCACCGATGAATAATTAACGATAATTAGGAAGTTGTAAAAGACGGCTTGGTGCGCGCTGTAAATTATTATTATATACATTATTATACGCACGGGGGAGGAATAGCGAAAATTTCCGAAATTATATACGCGGTGCGTTTACGGATGCGATAGCGATAATAATGTAAACCTGTTAAACATATCGACGTGCGCTGATTCCCCCGGTAGTAGTATATCGTGTATCGCGATAATATTGATGCTACCGCCGCTGCTGTTACGTCGGATCGGTTGGTATATTTGATACACCAGAAATTGTTGTTTATTGATGCACGTATACGCGCATATGAACATTAGGCATTCTATGTTGCAATAAAATTCAGTCTATTCCTAATAAAATTATTCTAATATGTTCACCTGCTGTCGTTCGTGTTGTATGATTTTCGGTTGTAAAGGAACTATAAATGTCACGAACAATTATTGCAGAACTGTAATATTAATTTTGATTTTACTACTTTTAGAAGAAATATGACAGATTATATAATTGTTATGTATTAAAAGTAACTGTCGAATTTTGGAACTATTTGTCAAACACAATTTCTTAGACGTACAAGTATAATTTATCAATGCATTAGACCCATTATGCCTCGTCTTCTTTGGTAGTTTAATAGAGGCTCGTTTTAACTTTCGACACAAATAACATTTATGTTGTTTAGAAAAGCAAAACTTTTTTAGTATGAAATAATAGAAGAAACAAATCTCTACACAATAGAACTCTTTAAAATTTACGAGCAATTATCACTGTAATGATATTTAATATTAAAAGTTAAAGCGAGACGCTATGAAAGCCAGTGAAGACGAGGCATTATACAAAATAACGTTTGTATATATGTTGATTCATTTTCAGAATACTAATTAATTTTATTATAATTTTAGTGTAACGATAAATTATTTATGCTTACTTTTCTAAATAATTTCGTTACAAAAAATTCTTACTAGTTATCATTTAAAAATTAGCATCTTCTACTATGGTTTACGGCCTATTTACACTTTCGTAAACATGTAATTTTTACACATGTATAACTCTTATGCAATTATAGCATTCTATAAAGGAATTTTGTAAACATAACACGCAGTTTTACGTTGATTAAAGTGATTTTTATAGGACCGACATGGCGTGAAAGTTAATTAATTACTTTCTGAACCAAATGTTACTAATGAGAAAACTGCGTGATGAGTACGAATCAATCTGTGTTGGCAATATAGAATCAACAAAACATTTTTATATAGTTAATCATTTTTCTACTCAGAGCAATCAATAATGAGCCAAAAAATCTAAAATTGTAGAATATTGTTTTTTGTATTAGGGCAATATTGAACATATTATTTAGCTTTCTATTGTTTTGTAGCTTACCATATATATAATAGGAGTAATTGAGTTTTTGTTTGTTCTAAGCTGACAATAATAAAGATATATAATAATGATTCTCCGAAAGGTTCAGATCTAGTAAGTTAAGTCATAATCTGTATGATATAGTTTTTCTATATAAAATTTTAACATTAATAAGTATAAAACTTCCTCAAGTAAGGAATCTTTTTGAATATAGAACCTGTAATTATCCGATTAGGCAAATAAGACAGTTAAAAGAAACTAGAACTAACTACTAAACTTGGTAGTTCTGGTACAGCTGAGTACAATTTCACATTAACTTTCAATTATAATACGAATAGGTTACGAAGATGTTGGAACTTAATAAACATCGATGTTCTGTGTTATTCTAATATATCAGCGTTTAAAAAATCAATGATAAGTGAATTAATGAAATTCCATTAAATTGTTAACTTTTGTGTGCTAATCATCCGATTATTCTCTCAAACTATTGTAAACCGAACTTGGGTACATACATTGTAAAAGGCGAAACCCGTTTATTCAATAGAATAAATAAAATAAAATATAGAGAAATGTGAGCTGATTAAATGAGATAATATTGACCTTACTGAAACTTATAAATAGTGTTTCACTTAAAAAGATTTTTGAATGCCTGGCTTCATAGAAAAATTCTCATGAGGCCTCAAACATATACAAGCCGGGAAATTTAATAGAATTCGAGTATGTGTCTGGTTTCGTTACGAACGTAGAAATTTTATCGTTATTCCAATAAAGTTACGTCGTATACTGTTGCGCCTTGTTATTTTTTGTAGATGGAAATAAATTTGTATGCAATGGTTTACATAATCAGAATTGAATCGCACGTATTTCGGTAAGATTAAATTGATATACAAGCGTGTGAAAAAAAAAAGATTTCGTTCAATTTTACGAGTTTATGGATCAATTTTTAATTGTGTAAATATAATAATACATCAAATCAATATACAAAAAATAATATCGAATCGTTTCTTTGGAAAATGAAATAATCACAGTATGAATCGCAAATATCGTGTTCAATTAAAATTATTCGTAACGCGCTAACAAGCTGGATTAAAAGTTCAGGTTACATAATAACGATTCACCACTCAACAGCCCGAAAACACGAAAAATTGGATTCCATTAACGGTGAGCTTCGCCGTTGAATGTTTTTTATTAAAATTTGGTCGTCGGTTAATGGTCACCCGACTACGACAAAGAGCATCGAGTAAAACAAAATCGAATGGTCCGCTTCCAATTTTTATTGAGTTAATCCCATTTTAGGAGCGACATGAAATTTTAACTCGACTTTTTAATATGGCCTTGGAAAGAGGGGCGATTAATTGACTGGAGGGCGATTAATTTTTCTCTTTGGCGCACGCTTGGACGCACTCTGATGGGCTTAAAAAATTGAATAGTTCCCGGAATACCTTATAATATACGACTAGGTACAGGCAGTACTCATAATCAGCCGTTTATGATTCAGAGTGAAATTATACAATGAAATGAAAGATATATTTATTCGGCTCTATTAATAAATATGATTTCCATTGCAGAGATTAATTTGTTAATAACAATATCTTTATAATACAAATGCTTTTTAATTACAAGCATTCTTAAATGAAAGAATAACACCGTTAATTTATTAATTTAATAATTGTTTATTATTTGATGTGTAATTTGCGAAATGCTGCATTTAATTTGCATGAGTAGGGTTCATTATTCTAAAAGTAGCTTTTTGATGCAGTAATTTTGCTTCCGTTTGGTTATTTTTTACCGGTTTATATTTTAAACTCTCCTGTAACGACACATCTCATTTTCATTATCTTAGTGCTTTAATGTTTTAGAAAGTCCATAATCTTTGTTTTATAAGGAAAGAGTCCTACTTGTGAGAGACAAATTTCTGTGAGGTTTTGGGAGGTGGTTTCTGGTACCCAAAAATGAAGCTCAGCACTCATATATTGTTCTCGAGATATGAGCTATTTTACTCCAAATATGCGTTATTCTAATGAAAAATTGTACCTCTACTTCACACCATAAATATGTAAGTAAGTTTAAACGGTAACAATATAAAACAAAGGTTACATTAAATCTCCTTCTGATTACTTTTTTTTTTACTTTTAGGACAAAAGAATTACCATCAAAATTTACGTATCTGTGCTATGAAGTACAGGTACCATTTTTAATTAAAAGAATGTGTATTTATAGTTAAATACCTCATATATCGATAATAATGGCCCATTGGAATAAAATACAGGTATCGAGTTTCGTTTTTGGGTACCAAAAACCACCTCTCAAAGTCTCGCCGAAATTCGATCCCCATAGGTGGGACACTCTCCTTGCTAGTTTTATAATAATTTATAATATATATTAAATCTGTATTTGACACTTCCTGTAGTGTTCAATGAGCATAATCCAAAAACCAATCGAGATATATATATATAGCTGTATATACGAAACTCGATACCTGTATTTTATTCCAATGGGCCATTATTATCGATATATGAGGTATTTAACTATAAATACACATTCTTTTAATTAAAAATGGTACCTGTACTTCATAGCACAGATACGTAAATTTTGATGGTAATTCTTTTGTCCTAAAAGTAAAAAAAAAAGTAATCAGAAGGAGATTTAATGTAACCTTTGTTTTATATTGTTACCGTTTAAACTTACTTACATATTTATGGTGTGAAGTAGAGGTACAATTTTTCATTAGAATAACCCAATCAATGTTTTCCTTATGAGAAAGTAATAAAATATGAATATAGATAAATAATAGAATGCCCATTTATTGTACAGTTCTTTACATTTAACTTTCAACCTTAAGAGGTCTACAATCTGAAAGCAAACAACAATGTTAGCATTAATCTAGCTTACCCGGCGAACCCACTCATTTTCCCCCTTCATCTCGCGTCTAAACAAATCCAAACCCGTGAACAAAACCCACAGAACATAGTTTCTACACTTACAACTACCTCATCAAATCATCGCGCAACCATGAATTCGAAACCACTCAGTATCTACTCAGTTTCAGTGTTTATCGATGAAAATCATTACTGCCACTGTTTACTACACACGCCGAGGAAAACGGGCCTTTTAGCGAAATTTACCGACGTATTTATCTTTACCGGCTCTCGTGTCTCTCTATAGGTACATAAATCGACGGAAACTGTATAGAATCAGCCAAAAGAGAGACGGAGCATAGGCACAGACGTAGCGCCTCGTACCTCGAGATAAACCTTTCTCTACTTATCGTTCCAGTGTCTTATACACGCAGCCACCCTCGCGCTTCAAAAGGAATACGCGAAGCTTCCGCAGCTTCGACGCTCCTCTGAATGCATAAAGTTAAATACCCGAAGGCGCATAACCTTCTCCTTCTCTCCTTCCATGTCTGCGCGCGTTTCACCCGCTACTCCGCGAGTCTCTTCTCTTCCGCTCTTGCGGAGTGTGTATATACACAGAGAGAATTTTCTAATAAAAATTATAACGAAATTCAGGGTAAAAATTACCGTAAATAACTATAAAGCTGGAACAGTCCTACTTTCTGCCACTTTTTACTACAAATTTTACTGCACAGACTATAAATTTTACCGCACTGAATGGTAAAATTTGCCTGATTTGAGAAAAAGAAGACAGCTGATAAAGGAAACAACTGAGCGTGTACACATTTTAGGTTAACTCAAATATAAACGTGTATAATGTACTTATTTAAGTATTAATGATACTGCTACAACAATTAGAAGAAAATCCAGATTTGCAAAACATATTTCATACAAATTTTACCACAAATTTTGGTTTTCTCTAAGATTCGTACAGGGACCTTTTACTCTGCGGCAGGCAAATTTTACCCTTCAGTACGGTAAAATTTATCGTAAATATCAATAAAAACTGCCGGAAAGTTAGAGTGTCCCAGCTTTATAGTCATTCATGGTAATTTTTACTGCGAATTTCGTCATAATTTTTATTAGAATTATATTATATATTTAATCCATTTGTGCGCGAGGGGCCGAGAGGAGAGTCTCGCGGATCGCTCGAGATAGCGGGTTGTAGCTAGAGGGGAAGGGGCTGTGGAGATGAAGAGTGGCGGGATTGCGTTGATTTGGGTGATGTGAGATTGTGAGTGATTAGCAAATTGATTATTGTCGTGTCTTATCTTTATGTTATGAAGAGAATTTTGTGAACTTCGCAACGAGAATTCAGATTTACGTCTTACTATTATTATTGTACGTTATTTTAACGATATTTTAGGTTATTTCACGTTTTGTTACCGTATTTTTGCGCTTTTCAACGTTATTTAACGTGATTTTGTGTTACTCATCACGCGTTATCTCGTTATTTCACGTTATATAATTATTTTAGCGTTATTTTAACGTCAGTTTTACTTTATTACACTGATTTTGCGTTACTTCAACGGTAGTTGACTATATGTACCATTATTAAGTATGTGTTACTTAACATTATGTTACGTTTTTCACGCTGTTTTGCGTTATCTTACGCGATTTTTTTGATATTTCATATTATTGTATGTAATTTTTCTTTATTTAACATTATTTTAACGTTTATTTTACACTTTTGCGGTGATTTTACTTTATTTATCGATATTTTAAGTAATTATTCAATTACCTCTCATTTTTAACGTTATTTTACTTCATTCATTGAGAATTTTTCTTTGTCCTTGCGTTATTAAGATTTTTGAACGTGGTTTTACGTCTATTTTCTGTCATTTTATGTTTTGTTACGTTATTATTTATGATTTGCTTTTATATCAGGTTATTTTACGTCTTTTTGGTTGTTTATTGTATGCTTGTACTTTCAGAAACTGTAAAAAAATGAATTCATGGCAACTTTAAAAGTGTTAAAAGTAATTACAAAATATTTCTTATTTACAAATACTAGAGTCAGTTTAAATAGATTTTGTTAGTATAAACGTTAGATAGAATTAGTTTAAAATCCATTCTTTGGAAAGAACGAACCATTATTTAGGAAAGAACAAATTGTTAAAATTGATTTACTTCGGCCATAATACTTTAAACCCCAATTCTACGCATAAGTCCTAGCGTTAGTTAACATTTGCGATTCTTCTGTGATTTAACGTAATAGCGTTAGATTAGCTGCTCAGTTAAGGAGTATTAGCACTCTTGTAAATTACACAAACGCTTTCATATTGAAACAAAATCCACAAACAATTTACTAAAGCTAACAATCGCGTTTCGCACCGCAACTCTTCACATACTTTAACAGTCAATAAATCCATTTTTTCATCACTCGCAGCAGTACCAGCAGCAGTTCAAAATACCGGAACTATCGTCGCATATTTCTATTTTTTTTTCATTTACACGTTCCGCCCGATCGCGCGATATGCTCGCGTTTACTGCCCGTTAAACTCTCGATTCGAGAAATATAATTCCTGGCGCATCGGGCAAAAAAAGCGCGCGCAGCTCGTAAGTGAATTACGCGATAATCCTTCGCGAAGATTTACAGAGACAGCGTATAACTCCGATATGATCCAATTCAGCGCAAGAAAAAAGGGGAGAGAAAGAAAATAAAATCAGAGTTAAAAATTGATGAAATACAGAACTGCGCTGGGTAAAATAAAAATCAGTCGAACGGGAATTCGACGCCAAAGGAATGCGATGTCTATATATACACCAGACACAGAGTCCCGGCGCGTTTCTACTTTAATTACGTATAGCCGATCGATTTTTCCGCTATCCATCGTCTGTAATTTTGTCTTCATCCTCTCTCTCTCCGACGTGACGCGAACTTGGCTTTTCAATAATCTCTTTTATATTTTATCTCTCTCTCTCGCTCTTTCTTTCTTTCTTTCTTTCTTTCTTTCTTTCGTGAGAAAAAGTGGATCTCGCACCGCCTGCTCCATTATAAGATTTCGCCCGCGGAACAATGCAAGCGCACGTATGGGGGCCTAAGAGCCACAAAAGAGAGAGAGAGAGATTTTTTAGATTTATTTGTTTATTTCCACCCTGGGACTGAAGTTGTCCCATAGGGCATAAAGAACAATATATACATTAGCAATATACAATATGTAATAATATAATAATATAATATGTAACGTGATCGGTACGCTCGCAATAATAGTGTTTAACAATAGTATGTACTGGTTCGAACAATATTCGGTGTATAAAATAAAACAAGACATAAAGTAATCTGAACGTCTCTTTGGCCGCAAAATATGACGCAATAACAATATAAAAATATAGAGATATATAAGTATAATTAAAGCTAAAATTAAAATTAAAGCAGCAATATGTACATAGCATTACTAGGAACCTTTATATTTAGAATTTTTGAGTTTACTTGTGTGCAGGATCAGACTGAACATCACAACTGTTGAGGTAACTTAGTAATAAGGATTTGATGGTTTGGAGAGAGGTAGTTTTGGGAGGCAAGGAGGTAATGTGTTCTGGTAGGCTGTTCCAAAAATATGAGGCGACTATTACGAAGGAATTGGTATATAAGGAAGTTTTGAAGCTACGGATGAGGAGGGGTTCAGTGCGGAGTCGAGCTAATCTACGCACATCACTATCTGCCGTGAGTATGAAGTTAGACTTCAAATAATCTGGACAACCAGTCTTAAGTACAGTAAACGTCAGCGCACCCATGGAGTACTCTCTTCGGGCCTTCACCGTGAGAGAGAGAGAGAGAGAGAGAGAGAGAGAGCGAGAGAGAGAGAGATAGATAGATAGATAGATATACTTTTTATTGCATGTACATGTAGTTATAATAATTAAAATATCAATCAATTTTATGTATTTGTTATCTTACATTAACGTTCACTTATTGAATTTCTTATTAAATAATATTATTCGCTGTATCAGTTCGTCAGTTTATAAAATTTAAATATAATGAACTAGTCATAGTCAGATATCACAGAAACACGCTTCATCAAAAAATAATACATAGAATAAAATAAATACAATAGAGATAACATATTAAAAATAAAAAAAATACATACACATACTTTACTAAATTTTTACGTATAACGATCACGTCAAAATTTAAAACACACTCATTCATGACACTTTTACAATCACGCTAATAAATACATTCACATCTAACACTAAACATATTTAATAAATAAAGAGAGAGAGAGAGAAAGAGAGAGAGAGAGAGAGAGAGAGAGAGAGAGAGAGCTGAGAAGAAATAAAATAGAGAAAAAAGTGCGAGTGTATCGCCGCATTTTCAATGGAGCTGCGGAGGTCCAGCGCGCGCGAGGATTTGCAGGACTCTCCCGGCTCTAATTAACGACCGAGGAGCACCCAGGCTCACAAAGGACTCTTCCACCTTTAACGAGAAACAAACGCGATTTGAGACTAAAAAATGTATACGTAAAAGGGTAGGTGTGCGGACGCACGATCTATCAGCTGTATAGGTCGGAGCCGAAATAAAGTTTTTCTTTGACTTTCGTTGGCGACGAAATGTGAAGTCGTTGTAGCTCGGGAGCGTGTTCAAATGTGTTGGATGGAGAGGGGGGTTTAGTGAGACAGTACAAATGATTCTTTATTTTCGAAATACATTTTTATTAAAATAATATTAATTAATTAAATATAAATTAATCAACAGTGTGAGTATCTTTTTTAACAAATATAAACAAATATATATTTCTTATTCTTAGAAAGCAAAAAAAAGATTCTAAGAGTAGGCATTAGATATGAATCTTGTATGCTTTCTATTACGAGGATCTTATTTGGTAGAATGAGTGTGTGTACTAACATCGAGGACAGTGTCGACTTGAACCAACTTCTTAATTTAATATCACAGTAAATATAATGACTTGCTCAAAATTATAGTGACGAATTTACTTTGTTGTTGCAAGACAAAATGCACTATAGGTTGATCACCTTTTGCTTCCGTTAGAAAATTTCCTATGAAATAGTTTCTTTTGATGCCATATTCATAATCCATTAGCTATTTATCGACTAAATCGCGTAATTAGGTTCAGTCACCTTAGTAAAATAAATTCGTGTCTTCGCTGTTTACTTCAAAGTACTTTTTCATTGAGAATCGAACTTGGAAATAAAAATATATACAATAATTTGTTTACTTATTACAATATCAGAAACGTTATAATATAAAAGAAGGGTACTTTAAGTGTCAAAACAAAAATTTTCATTAAAATTTCGATATTGTAAAATTAGATAACGCGTAAATTAGAGAATGATTTGGCAAATGATCTGTATCAATATTACATTTAGCCGATTTTAATTTGGAAAGTCTCATTTTGTTCTTTAAACGATTTCAGTGCGACCTACCGATATTAAAATTTTAAATAATCGAAAAATCTGCAAAGTTACAGCCAATTTATTATAAGTCCACACACGTGTTTTTGTAATACCGTGTATGTACGAGTGTAAGCAATTGGCTGAAACTTTCCAGGTTATTCGATTTTTAAAAATTTTGATATTATTAAAAAATAAGAAAGACACACACACGCACACGCACATGCACATGCACATACGCATAATGCACACGCACACACACATACACTTGTACGCAAAAAAACATTTTTCAAGTGTTTAATGTATTCGGTTCTAGAGTATTCGGACACCATAAGACATAAAACATGTTTATACTTTGAAAAAACACAAAGAAAAATTTTGACTGTCACAAAGCTTTCTCTTTGAGAAAGCAAAAATTTAGCTAAGAGTAAAAATAAAAATCCCGTTTACCATTTGATTGTTGAATACTAACAATTTATCTTAATAGTGAACTTTTAAAGTTAGATAGAATAAGTAATTTAAAATGAATAAAATATAATTATAAAAACACCGAACATTGTTATGAAAACCGAAAACCACTGAAATTGTGAGTCGGTGAAATGTCTAATTCTACATTGCTTATGTAACGTACTAAAACTATAAAGTTTTTCATATTATAAATACCTGAATTTTACTTTGTATACAACTATTTACAAACTGATGAGTGTAACTACCAATCTGACATAATTATCTTGAACCAAAATTAAAATTACACGTAAATAATAATTTTCCACAAAAACACCAAAGAAAATTCACTTGACCCATATGCTCGTTTCATCCAAGTTTCCCCTATACACACGCAGTCCTCTACTCCTTTTTCTCTGAAGAGACATCACGGCGATCGCTTGTGCGATTCCACGCGGCTTCTGCTTCAAGCGGACGGCTAAAGGAGCTTAGCTTTTTCTTTCTAGCCTTTAATTCCGTGCGGACGCGCTAACGAATTCCTGATGAATGGAATCGCGCGGCCCGCTTGACATTTTAAATTTGAGCGCGCGTGCTCGACTGCTTTTATGGTCTTTGTGAGGGAAGACGGCGAAGAATTTCCGGAGCTTAGGATGAATACGGACTTTGATGTTTTTGAGTTAGCGCGCTCGTATTATTAACGTTTATTAATGTTGAAGTTTTTATTGTATTATTTATGTTGGCTTTGAATTTTAAATACACGTGAAAGATTAATTTTTTCCGGATTTAGTATCTTTACGGATAATATAATGTAGTTAGAATGTATATTTATGAAATATTATGTGCTATAAAAGATAATTCAAATATGTATTAAACTAAATTTTATATTTTCACATGCGATTTAATTACACTGTTAAATCAAAATGTATTTTCCTACTCGCTTCGAACAATAGTTTTCTAATACAGATCAATAATTAATTATATAATGCGCATTCCAAGAAATTCAAGTCAGATACTCTGGCGATGCTACCACCGAGGACTGCATCTTCTTATTATCTTCATTATCGCTATTGTACCACTCCGTAAAAGTATAATAGAAGATTTCTCATAATGTAAATTTATACATGAATTGAATATATGTAAAGGAAAATGTTGTATTATTCTGAGAGTCAATTGATTAATAATCAATTTATCGCCGGTCAGATCAATAGAATATTTGCATAATAATAGGTTTCTAAAGATTATGACGCCATGGTAACTATTCATACCTTCTACAATCGTAATATTAAATTTATAGTAGAGAATACCAATCATGATTAAACCAATAGAATAAAACCGCTGCCAATTCATTGGCACTTAGCTTACTCGAAATTTATATATTGTTCCAATATGAAATTCTTTGATCTAATAAATTTATTTTAAATTACTATACCTATCGCTTTCTAATTAATATCTAAAAAAATGCCTGCTTTTATTATCATTGATGGTGTGTCTAGAGATATTTATTTACTAAAATTACAAAACTATAGGTAATAATCTTGACAGATTTTCTAAAGCATTATTAATCATTAAATATTAATTATTAATATGAAGAATCACTTATTAAGGGTTAAATTGTAAGCATAGTAATTAAGATCAAGGATTTCAGAAAATATTTTTGGTACGAATGGATACACAAATTTATACAGATTTACAAATATCTTAAAACAACAATGTGATTAATTATTAATGGGATATGTCAATTTTGTGAAAAAAGTAGTCACAAATGGTTCAATATTGATGATGAACAATTCATCCTGCACGTACGCACGCACACACACACATCCATTCACACATTTTCTAAAAATAGTGTATTTTGATTCCTAGTATTTCAAAACATGTTTCTAACATGGTTTTAGCAAAACTTTCTTCGCCATCACAAGCTTCCTCTATGAGGAAGCAAAACACACCAAAGTTACTCGCTAAAAACCTTAACAATTTGTGCTTTACTTACTTTAGCGTCTCAAATAAATATTCCGCATAATAACTCATAAAAAATCTCCACAATAACTAATTATTAACGACAGCGCAATAACGCTACCTCAACGCTGCTTATTACCCCTAGACTAAAGGAACACAGGACCAAACTCAAAGCGAATGCTTGTTTGGCGAGAGCGTTTCATACACAGGACAACTTTCATAAATTTCCTACAAAGTGTGTGTGTACCCCCCGCTGGATACTCCATATTAAAGGAAGAAACGCGGGCACGGGCGCGCGGAAGTAATTCACCTTAAAGAGAATTTTTTTTCTCTCTCTCTCTCTAGCAAACTCTGGAGCGCGGCTGGAAGGCTACTTCAATTTCATTTTTTCCGAGCTAATATTTTCCCTCTTCCAGTTTGCCGCGCAATTTGTATTTTCGAGGAGGAGAAAATAAAACTCGCACACAATTCCCAAAACTCCTCTGCTCGCCGCGATGTGTGTGCGTATATATGTGTGCGTATGTATGGGTGTGTGTGTATAGTGTGGGATGAGGCCTTGGGCGTATAATTATGCGGAATTGAAGCGGTGCCAAATTTTCCGCCGCGTGTTTGCGCTATGGTTTTATGGCTTGTTATGCTGCATGCGAGCAATTTAATACTGGTAAACAGTGATGAAAATTAGTCAGAGACAGGTTTTTCATATGTGTTTTGTGTTAGTTACTGGAGGAGATGAGGTATGTTAATTATTATTTACAAATATACCTTATTTTGTAATGTAATGTAATCAAATTTACCAATTATTAAAACCATTTTTCAATTTACTAAATGCTTTGTTTTTTAAATTATTGTTGTACATTTAACTATTCATCGCATCTAAAATTTTAATTTACATCTTCATAATTTAATTTCTGATAAATTTATACTGATTTTATTTTGCATATGTTTAAATGGCAATTTAAAAATTTATACCTCACTATATCGAATACACGAAAAACGGACTTAAGTAGTTATCCTGGAAGTCATAGATATGTATATATACGGTAAATATGATATCAACATTTTTTTATATTTCGAGGAAAACGTATTTGAATTTTGGAGAATATCAAGATTTACCATATAAATCCAAGCAAGTTTATTTTGAGTTTATTTAGTATAAACGTTCTTATCGCTATGGTATAATATTTTTCCATTTCTTCCGGAAACAGCTTATAACTCAATTCCTTTAAAAATTTTATTCAAAAGTTCCTTGGCTTCTATTGGCTACGTGCACATCACTAGCGACACCGCGAATTTGTGACAAGCTTGAGAACCGCCCGATTGCTAAAATGCATTGGGTACATTATGTGGAGAGATTACATATAATATTCTTTTTATAAATAACTATCATTTCAAACACCTTCAAACTTTTTTGTAAGATAAATATTAGTTTATCTTATATTATACAAAATTTTGCTAACGTTTTAAACGTCTGGTGAATTCAAAAAATACTTTTAATTCTCCCATTAAGCTAATACATTTTAGCAAGCGAATAGTTCTGAGATTTGCCACCAGAACAGGTAAAATACGTGAGGCGATAGTGTCATGTACGTAACGAATAAGCGTCTCGGATTCCATCGAATTAAAAGGAATATAGTTAATTGCAATTATAAGAGTTCATGAAAACTTTAATGGTTAGATTTGCTTGGTCCGGACGTTTTAATGACCTGTAAAAACACATATTCTCCTTTTGCTGAATTCTAAATACGCAATAATTATTTGCTATCAAATTTGTGAATATAAAAATATGAAAATTTGCTAATAAAAGATACTGCTACAAAATGTAGCATTGATTACTGTATATTGCTTTTACAAATTCAAAGAGTTAGCCATTTACAATATAGCATGCAAGTAGATTCTCCACTACAAATGTTCTATTATCTTTAAAAATAACTCCTATACAAATAGTAAAAATCGCTAAAATTCTACCCTATCCCACCTTCATACAGCAAACAGTTATCTTCCACAGAATATTCCACTCCGCGCTCGAAACCAAATTCTTCCCTCCTTCCTTCAAAAACCGTCGAGATAAAAGTCTTTTCTCCTCCTCGACATATATATATATATATATATATATATATATATATATATATATATATATATATATATATATATATATATATATATATATGCATAGCCCAGGTCTGCAGGTCAAGCTCAACGAATATGAGACGCGAGTTGACTCGCGAGTCACGACCCCATCCAACTTTCCCCCGAAAATCGTCTCTCTCTCACACAAACTCCTCTTTTGTAGACACACGCGCACACACACACACATACACACGCGCGTACAGACACACACACACACACACACACCCACACACACACACAAACACACACACACACACACTCTCATAAAAATTGACCTCGGGTTCCTGATCCGTTTGACGCGCTGCATTTATTATATATATATATATATATATATATATATATATATATATATATATATATATATATATATATATATATATATATATATATATATATATATATATATATATATATATATATATATATATATATATATATATATATATATATATATATATATATATATATATATATATATATATATATATATATATATATATATATATATATATATATATATATATATATATATATACGTTAAAAAGTCCACGAACGGTGGAATTCCGGGGGTAGCAGCCGATCTTCCTATTCTTTTTCGCGCGCAAGCGTGCGGCGGCCTTTTGTGCCCAGCCGCCGCGCAGTACCGTCTTATGTCTTATGTACTTAACTTCTGTCAGAAGCAAAGAAAGAGAGAGAGAGAGAGAGAGAGAGAGAGAGAGAGAAAGAGAGTGAGAGAGAAGAAAGTATTCGCAGGGCTTTCTTTGACCAATCGCGTATGCACTCGTCCGTGCTCGCGCGTACGTAGGAGCGAGATATATAGGTCTGCGTACTCGTGAGCTGCAACTTTAAATATTTCGCATACTGTGGGTATCTGACGTGCTCTTACAAGTTTCACCGTTCTCGGACTGCTTTTAGACTCGCTCTTGTATTGCCTTGAACGTGGGCGTGTGTGAGTGTGCATATGTAGGTATGCATATTGAGGAATTCCACAAGAAATCTGCACTTAGGCGGTTCAAAAAATAATAAAAAAAAGTTGAGTCACACCTCTGTAACCATTTCGTTCTCGTTTTATATAGGTCATATAATATATGTGAAAAATGTCCAGCATGTAAAATAGATCATGTCATTTTTAGAAACGGTCATCAGTGATAAAACAATTATTTGGTTTTTGTGGGTGCAAATAGATTTTTCACGCATTATAGTATAAAGCAGAGAAAAAAAGCTTTAATTTGGGACGTGCCACATTTAAAAAATTAACAATATAAAAAGTTATGAATGAACAAAGCTAGTAAAAAAACAAATAAACACGAAAAAATGGTCAAAAATGAAAAATCATGAAGGTTTAGCGATTTTTTTCGTGTTTATTTACTATCTGTAATCGTTTATAACTTTTGATATTGTAAATCTTTTTACACGCGGCGCGTCTCAAATTAAAGATTTTTTTCTCTACCATATATTCTATTGCGCGAAAAAACTATTTGTACCCTCAAAATCCAAGTAATTGTTATATCATTGATGATCGTTTTTAGTCCATAACTCCCTTGTTAAATTCCCATAAGAGAAATTGAAATATGGTTTAAAAACATAACATTATCTGCTTTACATATTGAACATTTTTCACATATATTACGTTATATGACCTATATAACGAGAAAGAAATGGTTGCAGAGGTGTGCCTCAACTTTTTATTTTATTATTTTACGAACCGCCTAAGTGGTCAATATATCTTTATATAATTTAACCAATGCTAAATTGTGGACAATTAAAATATGAACGATTCTCATGTACATGAACTGCAACATGCCTGTATTTATTATAATATAAATAAATTTGGGTTAATAAATGCGTTTATATCAAATTAAATTCAACGTTCGAAAAACAATGTTGTCCATGACAATAATGAACTAATAATTTAGTTAATATTTCTAACTGGTACCAATTGGTCGTTGCTTTACTTTTTATACTGATTGTAAGAAGCTTTGTAATAGTAAAAAAGAATTTTCTTAAAAACATGTTAGAAATATGTTTTGGGCCATTTGGAATCAAAATACACTATTTTTAGAAAATGTCCGCAAGGATGTGTGTGTGCGTATGTATGTGTGCGCGTGTGTATGTGTTGAGTGTGTGTGTGGTGTGTGTGTGTGTGTGCGTGTGTGTGTGTGTATGCGCGCGTGTACTTATGGATATTGAGATATGATTTTTATTGAACACTTGAGAGAGTTGGTCAGAGTTTTCAATCGAATCATCGGACGGGTATGTCAATTTTTCAAAACTGTCAATTTCAATTTCGTTGCATTGTTTGCTGGGCAAATCGCAAGCGACAGAAGTGACGAAAGCTTATCAATTTTCACAATTATTATTTCATAGTAGAAGATTAAACATTTATTAGCTAGGTATTAGGCATTTTTATTATTTATTTAAATAGTCAGTTTCTAATAAAGAAGTATTTTGTAAATGTAGGGCAATTGAAGCAACATTGTTTTTAAATTAACCATAGATATATAATCAAATTGTCAGTTTCAATTTTATTACATTTATATAGCGTGTTTAATTCGATTTAAAAATATAATTTAATTAATATTCCTTCTAAATTCATCAAGTGATATTATCAAACTTAATTAGGTAATTGCATAAAAGTTAAAAATTAATTTAAATATGTTCCTTGGATAAAAATCAGTAGGTAGTTTTTTTCTCAAAACTTATATTGTCAACATTTTTGAAGTGTCAACATATGAATATATATATATACATCTTGCATATTCCCAATTCTGGCATTTAATTTCGTCGTATAGCTTATTGAATAAATGATACAGTGTTCTAAAATATTACCGCATTTTTTAGTTGATACTGCTTTATTATAACGCTATGTAAAATTAACCCGTTCGGGACGTAGGGGTCCTGCAGGACACACAAAGTTTCGTTTTCTTAATATTTCTACGTGACAAGCTTAAAATTATGTAAACTAAATATATACATCAAATCAAAGTAGACTATTAATTGAATTAACAATTATACAACATTCACCAAATTATACAATCGATACTTCTGCGCTTATAATTCAATTATATATTCCGCGCAAATAAATTAAAATTATTTTACGTTATCTGTTACTAAAATTGTATCATGCGTAGGAAAATCCGTTTTCATCAAATGAAAAAAACTTTCATTTTAGACAATTCGGTTGTAAAAAAAATTTGATATGTCGGCATGGATTTATTTAGTAGAAATCGTAAGCCGGAGTATAATACATTTTTAATTGTTGTAATTGAACTTTATTTGAGAAAGTTACAGCATTCTAAAGTTTCTTTATGACATCACGATCATAACGACATCAAAGGTGATGCCGTATGATCCTGACGTCACCAAAAACTTTGGAGCGTCATATCTCTTTCAATTTTCAAGATATATATAATTTCAAAAGTTTACAAAGGAAATATACTACAATCTATTCAAATATGTTGTTAGGAAAAAAATGCTTTTAAACCCAATTCCAAAAGCCAACGTAAATTATACCCATGAAATGTTTACTCAACAAATCAACGAACTCCGCTTAAAAGTTCTCATTCACCCTGAAACACACAAAAAAAGTCCATAACCAACTTCATCTCAACTTTCCATCCCATCCCGAGCAAAATTTTTGACTGACAAAATTGCGCACTCGCCATATCATCGCATCAATCTCATTTCGTCGCGAGACACTACTCTGTCTCTCACTCTTTCTCTGCTTTGTTTATCACTCCTCGTGTTCTCGCGCAAAGTACAGCAATGAGTTTTGAACTCGCGCGCAACATAATTTCCGAAACAAACGAATGCTGCTCGTCTAGTCTAATGGATATAACGCGCGTGGCTCCCTAGTGTTGCATACGCGTGTGTATTTTTGCATATACATGCCGCGAGAGTGAAAAGGGGGGGGGGGGGGGAAAGGCTTTTCCCGAGCGTCGCATCGTGTCACTCACTCGACCCCGAGAGAGAGTGAGATCCGCACAAAAGCCATCGAGGTGTCCCGCGCAATTTCGAGTTAGCTATTTTTTTAGTCATTCTTAGGGAAGCATTGTTGGGGTTAGTTTTTTTGGGGATCGTTTGGGGATATGTTTTGTTTTGCGAGACACTTTTTTGCCACTTGAGTCTTGCAGTGGATGAGAGTGAAATACCGCTGCGGAGACAGTTTTCGGTTTGTTAAGAATCGCCTTGCGTTTGGTTTATTAAAAACGAAATGGAATATCAAATACACGTGTAAAAATCTCTTTCTTGAAAATAATATCTTCTTTTTAATGAATTTAAATTTGAAGATGAATAAGAATTTATCAAAACTTCAACGTTCTTCTCATTTTTTTTAATAACATAAATATTTTAGTAACTTTTTCGTCATAATTAAAGAAAATCAAAAAAAATGTAGGAATTTTTCACTAAAATTTGTGAACACTAACAATTGAGAAGTTGCATGAGAAAAAGATTTCCAAACCATTAGGTTCGTTTGAGAGAATATCGAAAAATATTCTACACGTATTTTTTTCGAAATAGGCAATTATTAATTAAGATACAGCAGGTTAAAAAGCTATAAGACGGCAGTATTGTGCACAGATCGTGATGTCACTCGGCTTTTCAACCCTCTGTATCTTGGTTGATAAACGCCTAATTCAAAAAAGAAAAAAATACGTATAGAATATTTTTCAATATTCTCTTAAATGGACATAATGTTTTGAAAATCTTTTTATCATGCAACTTCCCAATTGACATCAGGAATATTTAACTTCAGTATACCTCAAAATAAAATATTAACTTCTTTTCAAAATGCTTTAATTAATATCTCCTGAAAGTTTCAAAAAGATCAATAAATCGTTCTACTTAAAACTGGCTGTAACTTTAGTATAATTTCGAGTTTTGAGATCCAGCAGCTCTTTAAATATTCAACAAATTATAAACATAAAAAAATGTATTAAAAAAAGCCGAGTTCCCCCGAAAAAAAATTATATTAATTTAATTTTATTAAAAATAAAAAATTTTAAAGAAATTATTCAAAGTAAATCTAATATTCGGTTGCATTTTTGTAACAATTACACATAATATTTCATTACTACTTCAAATTGATTCCTAACTATCGGTTATATAATTATTTATTTAATGATTGGCCAAAAATTTGATCCATATCGGAAGCTATGTTTTCTTTTTATAATTATTATTTTTAATAGTAATTCGTTAAGAGTTTCAATCACAGGTTTTAATCTCTTTTTATCAAAGGTACTATATTCGTAATTACTCCGAGTATTAATTAGTCTAAAATAAATTTACGGAAGCGAAGACAATAGCCAAGCTTCTCCGCACGGCGGCGCCACTGCTGTAGTTGCTTATGTATCTCTGATATACACAAAAGCGGGTACAGCGGTGGCGCCGCCGTCCGGATTCGTTTGGCAGTCGCCTTCCCCTATATACATACGTATACGTAAATTCCTCAGATTTATTCTTTACTTACTTTATATTTACAATGGTCTGGATCTTCTGACTTCTCAGAATATTTTCATTCGCTTCTGGCTGTCTAGATACATAGTTCCACATATTTACTTTTTTGAAAATGCGAAGAAGTTGATGTGAGACTGTTTCTTTTTAAACATACGTAAATATCGTTAGGTAAAGTTTTCCTGGAAATAAAGAAAAATGACAAACTTCGTTCTAAGTAGAAATGTGATAATGCAACTTTTCTTAATTAAAGAAAATTTGGTGAAGAGCATAGCTGTCTTTCCAAGTAAATTTTTAATCTTCATGACCACAAGTTTTCATAATACCAGTTTTATTTACATGAATTTTTTCATACTTGTTCACAATGCTTCAATGCTATATTTTAATTAAAACTTTTTTGTTTTAATATCATACATTTTCTTTTGTATTATAATTAAACGTTTTGCGTAATTATTATCAAACTTTTGTATTTTACATATCTCAAGTTAAAACCTTCCCTTCCCAATGAAACTTTCTGAAAAAATTAGCTGCATTTGAAAATCTTCTTATAAATTATTTTAACAAACGAAAACGACTGCTCATTATAAAAGTAACGTAGCATAATAACCAACCTACGAAATTTTTAAAGTGAATATTTGTCTTCCGTAAAAGTTGAGCGCTCACCCACTTTAATTAATATTCTAGACATTGCACAGCTATTTATAAAAATTAACTGCTCCGTCGTACAGTTCCTATTCTTTTGATTAACTCATTAGTATCGATAATTATGAATGTGAAAATAGTATGTATTATGAACATGAATAACATTTTTAATTGACAATTGTGATGTTGTAAACACGATTCTTACAGCAATTGGATCGCAAATAATTATAAAACTAATTTATGGGGCTTAAAAAAAATTTATAGTTACATAATGTAATTACAAATAAGCTTTTCTTTTGGACCCATAAATTATTTTCAATTTTATTTTATGTTAATTTGTAAAGAGAAAACTTAAAAAAATAACACAATACCTGAAACAATAAAATTAGAATGCCAAACAAGTTTTAGATATTTTAATAACTTTCTTTATTAATCGACAATAATGATGTCTGCAGTATCACAATATTGTCTATTAACAATTTTGTTCATATTCATGATGTATATCACTATCCCGTATATAATCATGGACACTGATATGTTTTAAAAAAACTAGAAAAACAGATTCTTAATCCACGTTGCGAATTTCGCTAACTGCCACCACCACCGCAGTCAAGCTGACACTGCACCACGCAGCTTGATTGATGAGTTTTGTCAGTGATCGATCTCTCTCTCTCTCTCTCTCTCTCTCTCTTTCTCTCCTTCCTCTGTACACGTTATTTTTCCTTTCGCCGGGCAGTCGCCTCTTGTTTTTCACCTCTGCTCGTTATTCTTGCGTACACGTGCAGTCTTCAATTTTCTTCCCTTCATTTAACCGAAACGTTCGATGACGCATTTTACGTCCGCTAACTGGAAATCGGAAGAGTACGCTGCCGTGCTTTATGAAAATTATTATAATACCGCGCTATTATTATTTATTATTATTATAAAAACCACTTTAAATACGTTAATTTAATAACATTATTAATAACAAAATGTATATCTCAATCTATTTTGCATAAAATTTAAATTCCTTATTTAATTATTTTTATTTTTAGGGTAAGATTTTAAGCATCCATGAAAGTTTTATGCATTTATAGATATTTTCTTTTTAGAATGTTTTTTCTCGGCATGAAGTATACGGATGTCAAATATTTTATTTATCAATTTTTATTGTCTAGGTTGTCAATGTTGTTTTTTAGTAGGATAACAGTGTTTCAGATTTCAGAGAGTTACTTACTCAAAATTGAGGTTGAAATAAAAAAATAGTCGGTCCTCGTAATTGCCGATGAGGATAGGTTTATCATCACCTGAAAACATGTAGTATTTTAAAATATTTTCACCGTTTACAGAATGTTCTATATATTGCAAACCATAAACAAAAAATAAATAACTTTAAAAAAAATTAAAAATTAAAATATTCAATCAAATTAAATTTTTTAGGACTAATTTTCTTTGCACTATGATTTTTACGGTAATTCTCATCAGAATTCAGATTTTAGTGTTCCCGAAAATGCTTTTATCGCCCGCCAAGACGGCTTTTCTTATTTGAATAATTACGACTTTTTGGCTACATAGGTATACATTCTTGAGATTAAAATAAATATGTTAGAAGTATTTTAAACTTCTTATAGCGAAGTGCTCTTCTTACCCCGAAAGAGCTCATTTTGCCCCGCTTTCCCCTACAGCATTTCCGCTACCTCTTTGAGAAAGCCGAGTGACAAAACTGTAAGTAGCGTTTTTCTTAGTGTGTCTAGCACCCCAAGTGCAACAAAAGTAGACAATCAGAAGAAAAGATTAGTCAACACTAGTAAATGATTACTTTCACCCCGTACTAAAAAAACTACCTGTATCAAATTTTGCCTAATACTTACTCAAAATTTCGTTCAAATTCCAAAACTGCTTTGCAAGAGTACCACCATTAACTCCGGAAAATTTCCAAAAGCCCCTCACTGCACGCATGATCGAAAATTCACGTGCACCACGTCACACGCGCCCCACACACAAGAAGAATCCTTTATGAGAACGTTGTATACGCCTCTCGCTCGCACGGATAAAACTATGCAAACCAGCGCGAGCCTCGCTTTGTGTATATTAGCTGTCGAATTACGCGAGATCGGTATAAAATGTAATTTAAAATCCTCGAGTGCTGGTTGAGGACGCTAATGGCCATTAATTATCTAGCAGCGCGGCGTGGCGCGTAGGAACGCGGCGCGCGACGAGTGTATTAACTACCGAGTCTATTAAGGCACTTTACGTGTAATGAAATAGTAAATGACATTGCGCGTTGGAGACTTTCTGTGTAAAAACTATACGCGTCGTAATATAGACCGAAAACGATAGAGAGAGCGAGAGAGAGAGAGAGAGAGAGAGAGAGAGAGAGAGAGAGAGAGCCAGAAGCACATAAGCGCATAATCGTTCGCATTCAGTGATGATCGCTCTTTATCGCTTTCTTCTCCTTCTCCTTCTCCTTCTTCTTCATCTTCGTCTAGTTCTGTTTTGATTTCTCAATTGTAATTTAGTTTATTTTACTAAATTATTGTCAGTGTATTTATTATCAAATTCCTAAACTGTACACAAAAATAACCTGAAATTTCAAGAAATTCCAACGCTCATCAAATATCGCATCCACCGTAATTCAAGTCCTGTATTAACAGTGTATCTTTACGTGCAATGAAATGCAAAATTACATCTCTCGGGCCTGTGCAGAATACTACAACCCGCGATCCGAAAGAGGCGCGCGCTCTATACACGTATAGGCATACGCACACATTCGAGTTGATCGTCTCTTTATCTCTTCCTTCTTCATCCTCCTCTTGTTCTTTATCCTCTTCTTGTTCTTCATCCTGTTTTTCTTCTTCATCTTCTTTTTGTTCTTCATTCTCTTTTGTTCTTCATTCTTTTCTTGTTCTTCATCCTCTTCTTGTTCTTCATCATCTTTTTATTTTTCATTCTCTTCTTAGTCCGGAAGCTAGGAGGGGAGGAGTCAGAGTATAACATGTTAGGTACCCTCGGTAACTTTTTTGGTATGTAGAATTCGAATTACTTGGTTTACAGAGTCAAAAAATGACCAATTTTGTTGTTATTTATAATTTTTCATAAAAAATCAACTTCTTTTACATTTTTCAAAATTCGTGAATATGGTACAATAAAAAAATGACATTTTGTTAGCATTGATTTAATTTGACTTTAAAATGGCTCATACTGTTCACTTAAATATTTCCCTTCAACCCACTGACCCAAAAATCAAAAAAGGATTTCGAACAATTGATTATCGGCCCTTGTGAGCGCAAAGTTAACCTTCCACATAATTTTCATAGCCAGTGCAACCTTAATACCATTTTTATGGGACAAGTAAGAAAAACCTCAAACACGATATACCATCTTCTAAAAACCAAATATTGCATCCCATGAAAATTTGAAATTGCAGCTTTTATCCACACGCAGAACTCCGGAGCAAAATATTTGCCAATCCAGCCAGACATGGCGCATCCACGTGCGCGTTATGGAAGTCAGAAAAAAGAAGAACTCCTTCGCTCCGGGCTCACAAAATCAAACGCAATATATAACCTCGGCTCAACGTCAGAGTCCAGACTACAATTAAATATTGTGTAATGTGTTTCAATTGGCTATGTGTACAATGGCGGACTGGCGTTGTAAAGCAGCGAATATTTATCCTTGAGAAAATCATCACAATGTTCTAAGAGACATAAGTAATTTATAAAAATATTATTTTCATTCATCGTCCGTAAGAACCTATGTATCTTACCGATCCAAACAGTTCACGAATTTACTGCAAAAGTGTCGCATCGTGGCGCTGTTCCTAATTTGTACACATAGCGAATAGAGCTCTTTAATATGAAAATGTAGGAGATGCAGAAATATGTAATGGAACTCACGTGATAGGATACAGTGCAGTGCATAATGATTTTAGTCCAGTTAAGAATAATGGTAGTTTTTATTCTATAAGACTTTATTTCGTTAATTTTTAACATAATATTTGTTAACAAAAAATTAAAAATCCCTTGAATATAAGTTTATTGAAAAATTGTATTATTCGCACGAAAGCAATTGTATCTTTTCGATAAAACTATTTCATTTTTGTATACATTTTGTATCACAAATATAAATCTTTACTTTGTTAGGACATCTACAACCTCTCAAATTGAAGCTAAATAGTATAGCTTTAATTTAGATGTTAGAAATTTGCAGAAAATATTGTTGCAGACTTACATTTGATCTAATCCATATACACAAAAATAAACTTCTGCGCAGGAGGGTTAAATCCACTTTTATTTAGTAACTACACCTGAAACGCTAAAGAAAACTAATTCGTTTTTATAATTTTCTTTACAATTAGTACTTTTTGAGTTCTAATATTCGATTAGAAAATGCTTATTTTATTTAAATTATAATTAATACATTATTTCACAAATTTAATTTTACTTGTTACCTCTCACATTTAGAATTAACCCACAATTAGTGACGTCATTAAAACCTCAAATATATCGCAAACACTATAACATGGATTTAATTTCTTGTTCCGGGAAGATTCATACACAAACATACGGATATATTATAAAAATAGTGTATTTTTATTTTAAATGCCCCTAAAGTAATGACGTTATTCATTATACTTTTTACTGCGAAGTAGGATACATTTTATCGCTATTCATGGTGAAGTAAGGATCTCCCACATCCACTATGCTTTTCGCAACAATGTGTGTCCCCGCATTTTCCTCCTCCACCTCTGCAAAAAGTCGACAAACTCGTCCTTCCATACCCACTCATACCTCCATACACTCTATACACGCCCGCGTAGAGCAATACGCGCTTCTGCTACCACCGCCACTGCTTGTACGTAGGAGTCAGCGTCGCCGACGACTTAATTGAACCTGCGAGGCATGTCCGCGTGGTCCTCCTCCAGACGCGAATCGACGCGACGCGACGCGGGCGCACGAGGATCAATGGCTCCGATCGATCGATTAACCCCCCCTTGGTTGGGCTCCGTATAGGAAAGAGAGAGAGAGAAAGAGAGAGAGAGAGAGAGAGAGAGAGAGAGGAGACGAGACATCGGGGTCAACGGGACATGTATATGGGTGATTCTGAGGATAGCGTACAATTTGACATTTGAAAGTTTTTTTTAATATTTGTTAACAAAATAGTCTACATTTCTTATGAACACAATGTAGTGACTCAATAAAAAAGTTGGGTCAGAAATAATTTTTATATTTTATGTGCTTTTTATTAATATTTTATAAGTCGACGGAGTTAGTTCGATTAGATGAAAACGATTAGATGTTGATTTTGAATAAATATTATAATTTAGGTTTAAAAATAGACGGCGAAAACATTGAAGTGATTGTTGTGGAAGAAGTCTTAATACGTTTACTTGGGATAAATAAGTGTGATATTAATAAAACACAAAAAGAAAACTATAAGTTTAAGAAATATTCAGATTTTACCTGCCAGGCAGATGACACTTATTTGATGCCCTGTGAATCCGATTCTATGTATTTAAAAATGAAACTATGAATTTTAAAACAGCTGATGCACCTTGTAGCTAACAAACTTATAATAACTCACTAAGTCCCTATGTTTGGTAAAATTATATTTGAATTAGTAAGTTTTTAGACGGATTTTTTAAAGAAGCCAGGTAAACGACACAAAGTCGGGAGATAAGAAATAGCTTAATTTGATTGCTTCAATTAATTACATTTCCTTAATCATTGTTTGAAAAAGATTAATATAATACCAGTTTTTCAAAATAATTAATATACAATTTTCTAAAACTTAAATAAGAAAATTTTGTTTTTATTTTTTAGAAATTTGCATAAAACATAAAATTGTACGCTATTCTAAGAATCATCCATATACTGTATTGAACGAAAACACGACGGGACAGGAGGACTGCACGAGACGAGGAGGAATGCGATTCGCGTGGGTGGAGGAATTTCTCTGCTTTACAAGGTTCGTATGTGTATGTGGGGGAGGGGGGGGCTGTTCGCTTGAGGGAGGAAATTGGTGGAATTGAGGAAAAACACTGAATTATGGATTTTCTTGAGATGATACGGGTTTTGAGAATTTCCGGTTGGGGCTGCTGTAGATGTCCAGGTATTTTTGGAGGTTGTTTTAAGGTGGCAAAGGGTACGAATGAAATTGGAGTATTTTGAGAATTGGAAACTGCGCATTGGCGTAAAGATGTTTCAAAGTGATGCGACAGAACTACTTTATCCGATATATATCTTAAAGTTTCGATTTTCCAAAAAATACACAACGAAAATCATCTTTACGGGAAATATAGAGTGCAATTTTTCTATTATTAGAATCGAAAATTAGCATAAAGTCTATAATATTACTAATTCTTTATTCTGATAACAGTTTATGCTTTACGATAAGTATTTTTTTGTAACTAAAGCGATTTTGAAGAGGAAATTTGATTAAGGGGAGAAGTTAGTGTTGAATCTAGGAAAAAGAGGTAAATAGTTAATGCTTATCAAATAGTTTTCTTGCTGACTCAGGCGATTGAAACATCTTGAATTTTAACTATAATGTTAAAATAGCGTTTTAAGAAGTATGACAATTAATTCCCCTTTTTATTTTGTTCATAAGTTTCTGAAACATCTAATAACATTTTTAATATAAAGTAAAGCTAAAGTTAACTCATTAGACACACTCGTTTAAGTATTGCCAGTCTGAGATACATAATTAAAATAATTTTCACCGTATCTCAATACGAACGATTTTTAGTTATTTTCTATTTAATATTGTTCCTTAAAAAATAATACACTACTAATCTGTAATAGTATCCTTTATTGTTGAGGTCTATCAGAATAAAAAATTACTTATAAATTTACTAAAATTACCAATTTTCGAAATATACGAATCCAAAATTCAATTTTATTTCTTCTACCAAAATAACGTTCAGGTAATTGCTAGATATATAAATTGGAAGAAAATTATGTCTATTTTAAGAAAATGTACGATTTTCAATATGTTCAACGTATAATGAGACCAAAAGAAATTTCTTAATTTTTACAAATTTTGTAAAAATTATATTTTTCGTTTTCTTTTACAAAAAAAAACTTTAAAACAATTGCTATATATATCAATTGAAAGAAAATTATGTGTACTTTATGAAAACATATATTTTCAACATATTTAACGTATAAAAATAAGAAAATAGTATATTGTGTACCGCAGGCGAGAAATAGGCTTTTAGTGCCCGAGAGACGAGTACTGCAAACTCAAGCGAGCGAAAAAAGCCTCTCGTCCATGGTGTACACCGTATTTTTGGTGACACAGGTATTGATTTTTGCGGTCTTATGTGTCTATCGAGCGGAGCCAGATGTGATCGTATTTCGACACGGTGCTACTGTCGTCCTGTTCTATTCAGGTGATGCTAAAGCCATCAGTCACCGACAAATATGAGGAACCGCTTTACTTATTTTATTTTTAATTTTGATTAAATATCGCTATGAAACGTTATTGTCCTACTCAAAAACAACAACTTTTCAGAGAGATATTTTCTCAAAATTAAATATTGAATGAAAAAAGTGGTTCCCCGTATTTTACGGTAACAAGAAGGTTTAGCATCACCTTAAGAAATAAAGTATGTAATACCTACACATACATTGATTTATATACACACACACACCCATATATACACATACACACATATAGATATACATACATGCACATATGAAATAATTATTATCGTATATGCACGCACGCACGCACGTTGTACTGAATTCAAAAGTCTTCACCGCCCGCTCGGGCGGGAGGTAAAGAACATTTTTGTCGCCGGTCGGTAAACGGCCACTTCTTGTCCGCTTAAAGTGCACGAAAAAGCGCAAAAATTGTGCATGTGTTACAAAAAATTTTTTTTTCATTCTTGAAATTATCTTTTAAGTTACTATTTTTTATAAAAAATGTACAATTTATTATCCAATCAGGTCCTAAATCTAATCAGTTCTAAGTTGAGCAATACCACATTTGCAGACATATGTCTGCAAAATTTCAGCTCATGCCATGCTTCCCTTGAAGAGTTATCATTCCTCAATTTTCCTATCACAAACATACATACATACATACATAAAGATAGACATTTTAAAAACATGTTTTTCTGACTCAGGAATCTTGAAAATATAAAAATTCATCAAAATCTCTGATAACAAAATTTGCATCGTCAAAGCTTTCTCTTTGAGAAAGCAATATTACGGGATCATGTTTATCTTCGTTTATTTTACATATGTACAAGATTGTCCACATCGCGTGATTGAGGCTGAGTGTACGTTGCTTGATACATGCAAATATGATATATTAATATGTAACTTGCTGAAATATTTTGCACAGATCAAAATGTATTCCTACGTTCCGAGTTAGATGCAAAATTAAGTCTGATTTGAATAGATTGCAATTTGCTAGTTTCCCAGTATTCCAACTATAACAGAACAGGAGAATTCATTTGTTTCTAATAATGCATAACATTGTCATAAATTATCCTGTCTACATTTTTACTCGGGTATCTAAAGGAAACATGTTTTACATGAATTTATTCCACCCCTGCAATTTTAAATGTAATCATAACAAATCCTTCACTCACTTTCGAAGCTAAAGCTATCTGCACCTAAAAATAAACACCGACCCCTTAAACCCTCGCTGAAAACTTTTTCGCTGCATAATTGCGCGAAATATTTTGTTAAGTTGGTTGAAGCAAATTTTGATTTTGTTAAGAAGCTCGTAAAGTTTTTGCTATGTGTATTTTCTTAGGTTTTTTCTCAAATTACTAATATTTTAAACATAATAAATTTATATATTACATAAAACAATACAAATTATAGTTAGCCATCCAATTTTAAAAGATCATTAACGAATTTATATATAAATACCAATGGAATCTATTGTAATTTTTTCAGATATATTAACGGGCATAAGAATACAGATTAAACTTCCTCATTAAATATAAATTTTTCGATTTCTATTTTGTAGTAGCATCACTAAAATAGAAGTTGTATTTCTGCCCTTTTTAAACTGAAATTTGTCCATGTTCAAAATACTAAAAACAGCAAAACATGCTTACTATTAGTTCAGTGTAGAGACTACAAAATTAAAAGTAAACAATTAGGCATTTACACGTCTAACATCCCGTGTAAAAAAAATAAGTCTGGGACAAGTCTGGCAAAAGTCTGGCTCAGAAAGTCTCCAGTAATTCTCGCCGTGGAGACAATCCCAGACTTTTGATAAAAAAATGCAAAACAAAAACTTAGTGTTCCGTCATTTCTACCGTAACCTAAATCTTTGTAAATACAAATATTTAAATTTCGTAGAAAATTTCAAAATTAAAAAAATGTTTTCACGGTATAATCGAAAACTATTGTTTTTTATGACTCCGGTCAATATTAACGATAGGGGTAAGTGTCCTAATCCTAATTGTATGTAAGAATAAGTTTTCGTGACATAATTTAACAAACGTCTGGCATACAGTCTGGCTTATAGTCTGGGATCGTCTCCATAGCCAGACTTTTGCAAGACTTTCTAAGCCAGACTTTTGCCAGATTTGTCCCAAATTTATATTGTCACACCAATCAGACGGCGATAATGCAGGAGGTAGAACAACGTCTTTCCTCTCACCATCCAATCAAATGTCAAGAACGCTGGAGGCATAGCAAATATGACGTCAGACGTGAAAATTCCATACAGACATTTTCTAAAAATAGTGTATTTTGATTCGTTAAGCCTCAAAACACGTTTCTAACAAAACTTTATTTTTCCTTTACAAAGCTTCTAATGTTTATATTGTCGAATCTTGAAAAAATCTTAGTTTTTTAATTTCAACCGCTCGAAACCGGTTCAAAACCGCTCTGGTTCGCTCTGGTTTGCAACCCTGTTAAAAAGTGCTAAATACGTTTTGTTTATTTCACTGTTGCCACTATAAAATTGAAAACAAAGAAATGGTACTTCAGCTTTCAGCAGTTACCGAGGTGACCTTTTCCTCCGGCGTTTTTCAAAACAGCAGTTACTTCCTCCAAACCATCGAAACAACCCTGTCATATGATGATTTCGAATGTAATTAACGTTTGAAACTACATTAACGAGGCCATCATGAAAAGCACATATGCACGATAAATACGCAGATAATCAAGCTTTGACATCAATTTTGGTTGAACGATTTACATTGCACTATTTCGCACTATTTCGCACTATTTCGTACTAGCCAAATAGGATTTTCGTTACAGGGACTGAGGTTTCTAATAATTTTATCCCACGGCCAATAAAAAGTTCCCCGTAAAGAAACTATACCCTCACACACTTACAATCGCGTTCTCCAAGTGCCAATCAACTTTCCAAATAATGGCCGGCCTCGTGAAGAGAATATACGCCCGCGAGAGTTCGATCATCGGCGATTCTTTCTCCTCTTTTCTTTTATACACTACATTCGCAGCCGGAGGTACGGGGTGAGGAAAGAGTTATTAAAAATCCATCAACCCGTTTGATCGCGCGCACGTTCGGCCTTTATATAAGTGATCCGCGCGCGCTCTTTCTATTTTAGAGACGTCTCGTGCGCGCCGTCATCGGTTATACGACTCTCATTCTCTCTCTCTTTCTCCTTTTCTCTCTCTCTCTCTATCTCTTTCGTTTCTATATATCGAGGAGTGATAATTGAGAGAGGAGAAAAGACCAACGCGATCTAATCAAGCTCGTGGACGTTGCAATATTGAATTTGAGGAAGGAAGGATTACTGCGCGAGACAATGTTATTTATTGTCCGACTATTGCGTCGCTGTCGATGGCTTTATTGATATAATCTTTAAAATTCTTGGAGTGAAAATTTTAATCTAGTGACTATCTTAAATCAAATGGGTTAAAGAGCATATACAGGATAAGTGAAAAATATGGAAACCATGAAATATCTCGAGGGGGAAGCATTTTTATTTATTTCTTATATTAAATATGAAAGTTTAAGGGTTTCAAAAAATCTGCCAGATAGACTGATTGGATATTGAACTGATTAGATAGCTTTTCTAAATACTTAAAATTTGGTATTTAATCGTTTCAGTGAAACTGCTCTTTTATCGAGGTGCACTTTGTAAAGTGCACAAATGAGTCGTTGGGTGCAACAACAACGTAACTACTTAACCCGGGTTAAGTTTTGGAGAAAAAAAGATGTTTAATGTTTATATATGTTGTATCTTAATATACAAATAAAACCAATCATCTTTTATTGTTTAGTTTATTAGATCTACTATTAGAGCATATAGTTACATGTGTTAGAACATTTATTTATCAATATAAATTATTTAAATAACTAAAAGAAGCTTATCCAAATTAAGTTGTTTTTGCATAGAACGGGTATTTTTCGCTTCAATCGAGTTTATTTTCATCAAATAAATCTGAGAACACATATTTTATTCATTGAAATAATGTTCATACGTGAATTCTTGCATAAAATATTTATTATAAATATATTTTTAAATTTATAAGTATATTTTTATTTAATTTTTAGCTTAATCTTATATATCCTTTTGGTTTGTTATTTCACCACTCGAAACTATAATTTTCGATACTTTAAATAATATTTTCAAACCGTTCTCGGTTACAATCGGTTTGAAATTATAAGAGTGAAACTTTCGTCTTGAATCGTACTAGTAGATGTAAACATCGCGCGTGGTTCGCACGTTCGAATTTCGGAAGAAACATCCGCACAGAAGGAGAGGCAGCAGCTATCGTCTTCTGCGTATAGGTAGATACGGCAGGATGCCCGGAGCGACACGAGAGATTTCGATATATTCTACTGTGTACGTTCTAAAAAACTTGTTTGGTGCACTATATTTATAAATAAAGGGTCGTAGAATACGAATATGTATGTTTCATAAAAAACAACTTAACCCGGGTTAAGTTGTTTTTGCACCCAACACCTCAAATTACTGTTTAAGTTTCTTGCATTCTGAAAAATTTAAATAGTACAGTTACTTAAAATATAAACTTGTTAATAATTTTTACCTTCAACCCTTCGATAGTTTATATTATCATCGTCCTTGTTTGGTATTCTTGGTATTGGTAGGTAAGAATAATGTTAGAAACTTTTACGTTAGTTTTCACTACGGTAATTTTTCACTATTTTAGATCTTTTTATGTTATTTTTACATTCTTTACGTTATTTGTATGTTAGCTTAACGTTAATTCAACGTTATTTTGAAAATAATGTAAAATAACGTTAAACTAACAAAAAGTAAGACGAAAGTAACGTATACATGTATAATAACATAGACAGAACAAATTCCCACCCATTGACAATATATAAAGATATATGAGTAAAATGATATTATGTACTTTTCGTGCGGGGCTTATCGAAATCTGATCGAAGTGACATTTCATAGTGCCTTTATGTCCAATTGCATTGATGAATTAAGTGACCATATTGAATTTTCATGCACACGCGTACAGTGATGCAGTGATACGAGCATAACATTGCTCGTCACGCGCAAAGTTGTTCACGAGACTCGGTGGATTTTATGTCTGGCAATGACGCATATCACTTACCGTCTGTCCGCTTACTATGTCTTGATTGGTTGTTTGAAGGGCCTGATGCAATCGCTGAAGCTGCACCTCGGATTCCAGCAGGACCTGGAGAAGTGCAACGAAGACTTCGACGTAAGTACTTTGGAGAGACAGTTGGTTTTTCTTTTCTTTTCTACTATAGGGGATCGAAGAGGTTTGATCGTCTACGTTTTGGTAAGCTGAGTTATTTAGGAACGTAATAATATATTGTATTTTATTTTCAGAAGAATCCACTTTGGTAAAAATGGATGTTTAGAACCATAATAGAATTGAAATTTTTTTAATTTTGCAAACTGATAGTAGAAAATTAACAGGTCAACTAACTGCTGATAAATTTCTAGGTAGATTCATTGGCAAAAGATTAACTATAGAGTTCGGCTAAGGCCTGACTGAAAACCAGTCAACATTTTCGTGTAGAACTCAGTCGATAAGATGTAGCTACGGCAAAGATTTTTTGTCTGCCGGTAAACGTAAAATAATTTACGTTTACCGGCTCTAACTGGAAATAAGCTTAATAGGATATCCTTTTAAGATTTCTATAGTTAAAACTTCAAATAGAAATGTACTGATTTGTAAAATATTAGTTAATTTCTAGCTATACACTCGCTTTAATTTACATCATGAATGCTCGTGATCATTAATAGATTCTCGTTATTAATAACATTATGATTATTGTTATTAATAATATACTACGAAAACAATCTCTTACTCTAATAAATTACTATTGCATATATTACAAATGCTAAAATGATTACAATCGTTCGTAAAATTTTCGAAATTATCTCAATTCCACTCTAGCTCTGGATGACCCAAACTTTAATTAATCACGTAGATTGGATTATTAATGCAATTTTTCTCGTTACAAAACTTCGACAGTAAAGTAGCCGTCCTCCTTTAACGTTCGCTCAGACAAAAGAATGAGAAAGGACATAATCTTTAACGGTACCACGTGCGGCTCTCGCGCGTCTCTTATAATGCGAGAGCACGTGGGGACGAATAGTCTCTCTCGTGCCCCTCTCGAACTTTAAGGAGACGTAAAATATCGACGCTTCCGCGCGCATTAAATCAACGTTACCGTTGACGATATACATAGATTTTCGGCCATCAACTTCTACTTGAGAATTTTAAGGGGAGAGTGCGCGAATGCATACGTCATTTCGTCTTTCTATCATTGGGGTATTAACCGGCTAATACAGTTGGAGTAGTATTATATTTCAATCAATTTCTTTGTCTTTATTTATTGTGAAATGTTTTTGTATATATATATATATATATGGTTATGAGGATATCATTTTTTGGAGTTTTCTTTAATAAGTCAACCTTTTCTCAATTTTTATATAAAATATTGAATTTGTCTCTGGTGCAGGCGAATGGTTCGTCGATACTCTAACTTTTGACAGGAAATGCTTCCGCACATGATAAATTGACTAGTCTATCCAAAATTTTAATCGAAAATTCATCGTAAACTCAATGAGAAAAGTTTTTGTTTTTGTTGTAAAATAATTATTTCAAGTAACTTTAATAACATTTTTATTGATTTTCATATTATTTTTTTTTAATTTGAAAATAATGATTAAAAGCAATTTTTTCTAAGAAAGGATGGATGCTTTTTTGAAAATATCATAATAGGTTGTGAAAAATGTTATATTATAAAGGAAAACGGAATTCAGGAAAGAATGAGCATTCGGGTCTTTTAAATAAAACACAGCTATTTCGCAGACTAACTAAAGTCAAACAATAACTTGCTTAGGCGTAAGAACCCTCAGGAAGTTGAGGGAAAAGCCCGAGCAAGCTAGTGAATAATATTAAATTTATTATATTAACAAAAGCACAATATGCCGTACATTTTGACATGATCACACGCGTTTGTAAAAAAATTAAAATGGATCTATGTTGCTATAATGGGAAAAAGAGAATATATTTTCAAATTTTGGACAGTGATACCCCTTAAATAACAAGTTTGGGACTTTATTTAAATTCAAATTTAAAAACAAGTTATTTTAATTCCATTAATCACTTTGAATGTATCTGTCTAATTCATATATATTTGCATGACAAGGTTAACGAAATCCCGATAATTTACCCACTCCATCTATTTTCGCACTTCTTTCATAAATAAAGCATTCTCTGAAAGTAACTTCTCTCATTCATTCATTTATCAGTCAGATCTAAAATTACGAAGAACCAGCATTATCGCTCATACCCATTATACCACATTAAATTCTTTACACTCTCGCAGCCTCCAAACTCATGCAATTACCTGTACCGCACCATCATTTTCTGCCTCGCTTCGTAAAACCTCGTGTCTCACCGCACAAAACGATGCATAATGCCGAAGCACCGCGTGGTATCGCCTCGAATGTGCTTCAGCGTAACCTCTAAAGGGTGGATATACTTACTACTAACGCTGTCTCATATATTATCATGTTGATTAATTTAATTTTATAAAAATCATGATATGCTTTACTTTCTATATGTTTGCGAACTTTAATATGAAAAGAATTTAAATGATAACATTATTTTTATTAAAAGAAAACTTATAATAAATAAAAACAAACTGTACTAAATACTTTTTCTGATTTTTGTTTAGCATTTACAAACTACCTATTCATAACAAGTTTGGGATATATCTTAGTCAGGTTTCAGTAGTATATATGTACTACAAATGTATAATAATTACTAAATTATCATCGTGAAACATTTAAATTCTTCATTTTAATAGGTGTCAGTAATTGCTATATCACGTTCTTATCTTATAATTTTAATGAAGTCTAAAATAAAAACTTCCTTTAGTATTTTTAGCTTAAAAAAATTTCCTTTTTAGATGCAATGTACTTATTTTATATACCTAGTGTACGGCAGTGACATAACTTTTTCTGTCTCCTGTTAAAATCGACAGAGTTTCCACCTTACGGAGATTCTATCGTTCTTAATTCAGCATATTAACCATAAAAATGTCAGTGTTTGTTTCTGATCGATAAACTCAGCAACAACTGGATCAATTTTTACGAAATTTCGACAGTAGCTTCTTTAGCTTTTCCGTAGTGTTATTTTTAAATCCATTATAATATTTGGGGGTTTAGTTCTGTGGCGTAGATCGGGCCTGCAACCCGTTACGTGTTTGAGGGCAGTGATGCCTGAATATATAATTAAAGAAAAAGATTCATTTAATTAAAATTTCATTTAAAAAACACTTTTTTAAATGCGCATTTTCCATGCTTTTGACGTAGCGATTGTACTAAAACAATTTTTCTTTAATATTTATATTTTATAATCATTAAAAACTCTTATTCAATTATTTCTTACGGTAAATGAGAAACGATGCAACCTTATTAAGTCATCAATAATCAACTCACTCACCCACACATCCCTCGCGAATTAGAAAGCAATCTCTTGCCTAACGCTCGAACTCCTCACTCGTCCGGTGGTCCGATCAGCTCGGTGTGAGTTAGCTTCGAACCTTCAATAAATCGGGCGATTTGCTTCTCTCCTCACTCTTTGAATAATGCATACGCGTGGTCGACGCCAGAATAACTACCCTGTGCGCTCAGCCCTGCGGCAGTGTTACCGATAAAATGCAGATGCGGTGTCGCGATGGGGGCACGAAAAAAAAAAAGAGGAGCATCACGTGTACTTCGGAGTGATTTAATTTTCTTCCCATAGAGCGACCGCGGAAATTTCGTTTGATATTGCGTTTACGTCGGAGAGATAGAAAAAGGGGTCGATCGCGTTGTAGTGGTCAGCCACAGTTTTGTGCGGGTTGAATGGTTATTTTGCGGTAGATTGGATGGGTGATTGGTATTTGAAGGGTTATATTGCTTGGTTTGCTGTGTAGCCATTTGTAAATTGAGATTTGTGGATATTCTTGTTCTGGAAGGTTGTAATGTTAGCGTCGAGGTTTGTATAGTTATTAATTTTAGATAATTTAATGGATATTATATTGGAATAGTGTTTTGCTTGGGATTGCTTAGTATTAAAATAATTATAATGTATATTCATCAACTGTAAATATTTATTGTAGTCTGGTTTTATTTATGAGTATCCAGGTCCTATTTTATTTCAAGATAATCCATCTATGATTTTATTTTCAATTAAAAAATCAATCGTTAATAATTAAGGGAAGAGTATACTGATTTTTTTTTATGAAAACTATACAACTTATTCTATACCGATTGAAACATTTTTATACTAACTTTAAATTTCGCACTTAATATAAACGCCCAGTGAATCAAATTGACGAGAATCATGCTGACAATCATCTTTTTACGGGAGGATGCCAAGAAATAACATGGTTTTCATTTTTTTAAATACATTGTGCTTTTTTTCGAATTCTGGATGCATCGTTTTCTGTTTCTAGAAATAATGTTGCTCTTCGTATTAGAGTACTCTCTTAGAATTTTTTTTGAATATGTTTGGTTCAAATATTCTACTTCTGTCAAATAATAAAATTTAACAATAGAAGATATATATTGTTAATTAAAACAATACTATATTTATAGCCCAAGCTTATTATTATTTAAAATAACCAGTTATTTATCTTGAAAAATGATCTATCTTCTAAAACATGAGTTTCAGTAGTGTAACTACTATTAACCAATTATTTAATTAAAGTGTTCTAGCATTAAATAATTATGTTTTGCAGTACATAATATAAAAATAATTTAATATTAACTGATCAAAAACTGATAAGAAAGATCATTTAATTTTCTACCAGAGTGAGATTGGATGTAAATTGTCGCGTGAGTTATATTTTGACGAATCACACCAAAAAATAATAATTTTTGTAAAATAAATTACCATCTAACGTTCTTGAAAATGTCAAGATATTATATTTACATCATTCCAAAACCATACAATCAAATTTAAACCGAAATATATAAATAAGTCAAAAAGTAATTCACACCTATCCCCTTTTCCCATCTCGTAACTTCCGCATTACAATCGCACCACCAATCGTCGCCACAAGCCCCAACAGCAATCAAAATCGCGTTAGCGCCTAATTAAACACCTCCCATATAACTTTAATATATTCACCCCCCCCCCCCCCCCTATATACCAACTCTCCGCAAACATTCAATGCAGTATACCAACGCCCTCGTGGCAAAAACAATCAGAATCAGAGTTTCTCGCGCGATATTACCATGCTCTCGTTGCATCTAAATTTCGATCAAGGCTACCGCAGATTTCATAGCTTTGATGCGGCTTATTCATATTCCGACTGCGCATCATAATGCAAATACATATACCTGAATTAAAACGTAGGCACCGTCAAGTCGATGCGTGTACGTATGTACGCCGGCTCGTGCATGAATATATATCCGTCTCTGCACTGTGAATCGGGAGCTGCAGGGGCTCGCCTTCGATTGGGAATTCATTTGATAAGACTAATCGTCGATCATCTGATGAGCGACGGTAGCTAGTGGTATAGAGAGCGAGGGATTCGGATTTGAATGCGGCTACGGGTGTATAATTTATGCGTGGAGGATACATACGTACGCGCGTACGTGTACGAAGATCGAAGCTGTCCTGGGGCGAGTGGGGGTACATTATATGACAAAGGATTGCAATCTAAATTAGTTTTCTTGAGTGTTAAACAATCGGTATTCAATTATCAAAAAGTGCAGTTAGATTAGCGATTTTCAAAGTCGCGATGTACTGACTATGAAGGAATATTCAGATTACGGCGTATATCAAAGTAACTTGCTTTACAGTTAAGGAATCGTATTATAAAGAAAACTCTTTTCTCAGGGCACGCAAGTTTTAACGGACACGTAGATGCATTACTTGGATCAGAAGTATAGATTGAGTCTGCATAGTACGTTGTATCGAATTTAAAAAAGATAATTTTTATTGTTTACGATACTATATTAACCCTCAGAAACTACTGTTTCTTTACGCAAAGCAATACCATTTTGTAAAATTGTATTTCAATCATGCAACTTCAAATGGAATTTTCAAAATAATTTTCAATCAAAACTTAGAAGAGACCGAAACGAATCCAAAACTCTTTGTAAATTTATTAATTTATTTATTTTTTAATTTTTATTGTTTGAATAATTTTTAAACTTTAGCCAGCAAATTATTTTTACAAAAAGTAAATCGAAGTTAATGGTTCATGTTTTACATTGTTTTAAAGTACAACCTATAATTTTTTTTGAATGATAAAATAAAAATGGTTTTACGTATATTTTACTTAACTCTTACAATTGAGTAATTGTTTTATGTATTGTTTTATTTTTTGTACATTTTTTTAAGTAAAACGTGCTGGTCAATTAAAGAAAATAATAACGTACTTTGAAATATGCTTAATTAACAAAAGTGTTTATTTCATTCATTATTAACAAAATCTTTCTCATTGTGAATTACAATACGAATATACTAGTTTGTTCAAATAAAATAAATTTATCTCAGAATTCATAAATATTCGAAAAGAAACACGAATTATTATTGCAAATATAAAATTAAAAAATAGAACTAGAAAGCACGATTATTCTTAATGCACAAAATAATAATGATCCCGAATTACAAATCATACAAGATCCAAAGTAAATCCCCCATAAATTCATAACCACCAGCACCCATAAATGCATCTCGGCAACGCAAAAGAGCACAATTTCGCTCGCCGCAACTTACCGACTCTTCAATTATTCCCCGCGCAGCCGCAGCTGCAGCCCGCACCGTAAACCCATAAACCTCCTCGCTTACTTTTTGCACCCCCCTCCTCGCTCTCGTTAAGCTTATTACCTTATATATTCCCGACTCCGCACGATTACCTCGTGATCAATCGATCGATCGACCGACGCAGGCTCGCGAAAGTTTGCTCAGGCGTGGCGATTAGCTCGGACGGGATTTATATCGATCTCTCGACACGTGATCGTTAAGCGCCTGTTTTGAATTAAATCAAGAAGTGTAGTGTAATTATCGATCAGACCGAGCGTGCTCTAATTATTGGAGCCGTTACACGAGCATGAACTTTAACGGTGGCTTGGCGGCTTCGCTTGTGGAATTATGGAATGAATGTGGGTATAGGGGTGTTTTTGTTGTCCGAAGCGGCGAAGTCAAGATTGGGATGTTGAGTGTTTGTGGGATGGTGGGAATTTTCTTTTGATCAGAAATATGATGATGATATATTGGATGGATGCTTTTTTATTCAAAATCATGGTTTACTTCTCGGGGTACATAGATTCTTCTCTCTGTATATTTTATATTACAATAATTATATAAATATATATATATATATATATATATATATATATATATATATATTTATATAATATATATATATATATATATATATATATTATATATATCCCCCAGTTCTACTTCTTCCTTTCATACATAAATAACAAGCAAATTATGAGTTTATTTCCATAATTAAGAATTTATGAACCGAGTTTTTATACTGAACTGATAATGCTAGCTCCATATAACGTGTATGCCATAAATATGTTTCATTATACTCAAAAGTTTTCTACAAAAATGTATTATAATTTTTAATTTAAATAAAATATCGACGTATACCGATATCCATACTGTTGCTAACTGCATTAGCACAATGCATTTTTAAAGAGATTTAATGTACAATCATTTATTGAATATGTCCAATGCTTGGATATTGATATTTTGTTGTTTCTTCTCGATTATATAGAAAAGAGAAAAGTATTCGAAAATATTTTGCGGTCGAATGCTTGCCCAACTCTAATACATACAGACAGACATTTTGAAAAAGCAACGTATTTTGATTCAGTGACCTTCAATACATTGAAGTTCATCAAAATCTTGGTTTTTGAAAGAATAATCATTACAAAGCTTTCTCCTTGAGAAAGCAAAATGATATAATTCTTTACATATTCATTCATACAAACATATTCCCAACAATCCAAAACCTTCCGATTTTCATTTTCCAGAAAAATAGAAAAACTTCTCCTTCAAAGGGCCACAATTCCAACGCCCGCCGTTCCACAAGAATCCCACTTTTCATTCCCAGCTTTCTCGCCTCCACATAAAATCGGTGTCGCCGTTAACGCGAGCTAACGTTACACCCTTTTCACGCGGAGCAAATCGCGTTTCTCGAAATATGCCGGAAACAGGTTAGCCAAGTTTTCCCTCGACTCGAATCGAAAGCTCGCCTGCTCTCGAGTGCGGGGATTCCCGATTTAACGAGGTAATCCCTGGCACTTTTCCCCCGCGAGTCTCTCGGGTGGGGGGAAAACTTTGCTGTTTTCCCGTCGGTCGAGAGCATTTACTCGCTGCCGCCTCGCAGAAAGAGTTTTCAATTCGATTTCGCGAGAGGCAGGGTTTTTTCGTTCGTATTTCTTGCATCTTTTCAATCTTCAAGTTTGGCGCGGTGCGAGGTCTTTTTTTAGGTTTCTGTGGGCTTCTTTTGTATGACGTTTTTATGTTTATGCGTGTACGGGCTAGTTAATAGGATATTGTTCTATAAAACTTTTTTTTATTTTGCGTTGTGGATGCTGGACTGAGGAGCATTTGAACATAGGCTTTTTATGATTTAGATGTTTTGATAAATGGGTTTATTGAAAATATGTTTTTGAATTATATTGGTTTATTATACATGTTTCATCTCGTAATTATATTTGAATAATAATTTTAAAATTTTAATTTCGTTACTGGAAAGCACGAAACAATAAACACACATATGTAACATTGTTATAGCCCAGTAATATAAACACGCTGTTTGTGAATGATAAATCCGCGCATAACGTGTTTACATTTATTTTCAATCGGAGTATGAAAACACTAAAATTTATAGAATTAATAAGATAATGATATAACAACATGGCGATCTACTTCAAGCTGCAGTAGCAACCATAGCGAAATCCAAAATAACGTACATAGTAATTTTTAACTAGTTTTTAGCTAATTTATTACCACCAAGAAAAATTCTAATCATTGCCGTTGCTCCGTTAACACTCGTTTCGCTAACTTAAAAACTTTAGCTGGCGGAATTCACTATAACTCTGCAAATATTTACACTAGCGTATTCTACCAAGTCTCAAAATGTATAGCTCGTCAAGAACTATAAGATTTCATGACGACATTTCCAAAAATGTATCTGGAATTAATCTTTTAGCCCATAATTAACCCCTACTAACCTATTTTATCCGAAGAAAATGTTGATAATCTATCAAAATGATTTGATAACTATGTCTTCTTAGGAAGCATTGCTAAAACAAATTTATAAACACACGAGATTATATTTAACCCATGCTCTTTACGAATTAATCCTCTTTACAGGAACTCAACACCATGTAGCTAGCGAAATCATCAACAACTTTCGAACTATTTACATTATCATATTCTGCCAGGTCTCAAAATTTATAACTCATCAAGAACTATAAGATTTCATGACGACATTTGCAACAATTTTTGGAATTAATTTTTTAACCCATAATTAACCCCTTCAAATCTCATGTATTTTTATTTATCCAGTTATTAGTTTTGTATTGTATATATATAAATAAATACTTAAATCAAAATCTTTTTTTTTTAAAACTCGTTTTTAAAACGGACTAAAAAGTATAAAATAGCTTTCCCTAGCCCCATACTGATCTACAACCCCATGCAGATTCCTAACGTCGTACAGATTGTCCTGAAAATTCCTACCTTCGAAAAATGTGGGGTGCATAATATTATGGAATGTAGAGAGTAATTGTTGATTAAATGCGCCCAAGGTTTCTCTTGGGGAGGAGTTTTCAAGACAATCTGTACGAGGTTAGGAATTTACATGGGGTTGTAAATCTGTATGGGGTTAGGGAAAGTTATATTATACTTTTTAGTCTGTTTAAAGAATGTGTTTTTAAAAAAACAAAATTTATATTAAATTAATTATTTTCTGCCTTTTAGTCTTCTGTGTATAAAATTTTAATATAACATATGTATATAATATAATTTATTCATAAACACGCAGTATATATAAGTAATTATAATTTATATTTATATATATATATATATATATATATATATATATATATATATATATATATATATATATATATATATATATATATATATATATATATATATATATATATATATATATATATATATATATATATATATATATATATATATATATATATATATATATATATATATATATATATATATATATATATATATATATATATATATATATAAAATATATGTGTATATACATATATATGTGTGTGTCTATATATTATATATGTATTATATGTACGTTATATATATGTTATATATATACATATATATATATATATATATATATATATATATATATATATATATATATATATATATATATTATATTAATATATTATATTGTATTGTCATCCAGTTCTGACCTATGTTCAAAATTTCAAGTCCCAATTCCATCCCTAAGTACATGCAAAATCGAGTGCAAAATTCTACCCGGACAGACAGATAAGAAACCGAGTTAATAAAAACGTGTTAATAGAATATACTAATAATAGAAACATATGGCATTGCTGATTAATCAAAACTAAATCAGTGTAGATAAAGTAAAGAAACATTTTATTTAAATATTAATTCAGCATTGGATATATATAATTTTCACCTTAAAAATAGATAGAAAATAAGATAATTGGTAATTCATCGTCAATCGTAGACATTATGTATTAAAATATTTGTACAAAGTTAAAAAAGTTAACATACTTTGTTAGATATGAATATAACTCTAATAAAGAAAATGTACATATATTGTTTCCAAACAAATGTTTGCTGATATTTTTAGAAAAAAAGATGTAAAAATTGAAAGCAACGAAAGAGTCTAATTGGATATTTTTACAAGCTAGTTACTTTTACATACAAATGTACATGTTTAAAATAATTAAACAGAAAAATAACGGCTCCTTCCGAAATTCGCTTTCAACCGTACGATTCATTTTTCATATCAAAAATGCTTTTTCATGTCTAAATTTTATTATATGCGTAAAAACCTCTGTATAATTGGACAGTTAACGCAAACCCACACGAGACGAATGCACCGAGTACCGCACCAAAATCCGTGCAAAACATATTCATTAAAATTTCCCTCGAAAAGCACGGATTGCGTCGACACCTAACCTATCAGAAAACGCTGTTAACTGCTTTGGTACTATAATTTCTCAAAGAGAATTTAATTAAAATTATTATATAAATAAGAAACAGTTGCGCAGTACCACTCATCATGATTATTTTCCTGTCTATCTATTTTCATTTAGTGATTTGTTCCCTTTGAGAAATGAATATTTTTCAATAAACATATTATTGTATATATCGTATATCAGGGTTTCTTTAGTTATCAATATGTCATTGATTCTAAAATCTGTTTTTATTTATAAAATCAAATGAAATCTATACCTATAAAAGATTGAATTATTGTTTTTTTTCTTTCATCTTTTAAAGTGACTCAACATTGCATCAAAATTTTACTACTATTTAACATATACAAGTTTATAAATTCCACTATCAAAACAGTATAAAAATTATGATTTTTCTATGATGTATTATAGATAGATACAGATTCAGCATTGAAAAAATAAATTATGTCATTATTAAATCATTTTAAAAAGATCACAAAATAATAATATTTTTAATATAATAACATTATCTTTGGATTTTTTGTGCAATATACTGCGTAAAGTTGGCTAGAATTGTAGAATAGTAAATCTCATATATAATAAAACTTAATATCTACAAGAAGAATCTATAATATCTCAGAAGATTAAACCAATCGGCTCAAAAATATTCAGCCAATAACCTGACACCTATCAAATATTCTCTGGAATTTTCAAGGCATTACATTAAGAATTACTCAAGTTATCGTTGTCCAAAAAATGCATTTTTTTGACATTTTTCTTTCTCTCAAAAACAAACCGTCTAATTATCTAACAATTTATAAGAATATGTCTATATATGAAACAAGTATTCAGTAAAAATTTCACTGACTATTATCGTATACTTGTCGAGTAATAAATGTTGAAAAAGAAATGTTGTCACACAGTATAACAACTGAAAAACGACTCATATAAAATCGTTTACGATCTTAAAATGAAGGATTTTATGAGTCCTTTACTGTATAACAAATTCGCTTCCTAGAAACCATTTATGCATTCAAAATATTAAAACAACCAAAATTTGAAACTTTTGAAGAAATTTTAAGAAATGGTCATAAAAAAATGTATTTGATCATTTTTGCTGAAACATTCAAGCGCACACCGGGTATTGATAGCAAACATCTGTTCAAAGTTTGGGAAAGTTTTGAAGGCTAGACTATTCGGACTTACCAAGGCATAAAACACGTTTATACGTTAAAAAAACACAAAAAAAATTCACCATCACACAGCTTTCTCTTTGAGAAAGCAAAAACCCCGCGAATATAAGAAAAAAATTCCTCATTACGATATAATGCAGTGGAGAGCCGGAGGCATGAAAGCAACTTAATAACGCCGCAAAAATAAAGCCAGAAAGAAGCTAAATGGAAGCGAGCCGCGAGCGTCTGTACGTGTTATGAAAATTCACGCTAATAACAACAATCAAAATTTAAGCGTCGTTCCACGTTTCTCGCCGCCTCGGAGAAACTGCTGAGGCGCCTCGGCGGCATTAGACGCTCGTTACACTGCAGGCGGGCGGCAGCGATCGGTATCTCTCTCGCTCCCTACCTTTCTCTCTCGGGCGTGAAAATTGGATGGGCCGAGGAGGAGAAAAAGAAGTCGAGCGAAAAAGTGGCGAAGCGAAGCGGACCATTTGTTACATCGGGAATGGGAAGCGGGAGCTTTTTGTTTTATTTTTGCAGCGAAAGGATTTGCTTTTTGTAGCTTTTTTTTGTTTATGTTCGATAGGGTAGTTTAGCACAGAAGGGGGAGTAGTTTTTCTGCGGGGTTGGTAAATTTGCAAAAGTTAATGCTTGGAGGTTGACAAAAGTGGAGTGGAGAAACGAAGGTTTGTTATCTGAATTTAGATTCTATTGGTGTTTGGAGAGAGGAAGAGATTTGTTTTTGCACGGATAGTTTGTTTTTTATGGTTGTGTATTGGCATCCATGTTACGTTATATTAAAATATTACCAATTCATGTTTCCTTGTCAAATGTAGATTGGAGCAGTTAAAATTTTAACCACAAGGTACCTATTAAATATATTTCGGAAAACTTACCAATTTTTTCATTAATATAGTACTAGTATATCAAAAGAATTTATTTATTACGATGAAAATAGTAGATTGTATATCAAGTGCGGAAAGTAGGCGATTAACGCGAGTGTGCATTGCAGGCCGAGCCTAGGTCACACAAGCGGCCCGAATTAATCGCCTTTCGCCTATGGTGCACACGATACGTTTTGTCCTACCTGTACCGAAAGGATGATTTTTCGTGCATGTATGAAGCGGGCTGAAAGTGTCTTACTTTTGCGCTCTAGGGCAGGAAAGTAACACACTTTCCGTCCGAGGCTGGAAAAGAACCACTTTTCGTCCGCTTTATACGCATGGAAAAGTATACTTTCTGTGCAGGTAAGATAAAAAAGTTCTTTTTATATATATATATATATATATATATATATATATATATATATATATATACTGTTTGTAATACTTTTTGAAATATGAAACAATGTTTTTAAAAATTAAACATTTGAAGTTCTTCAAAATTGCGAGTAATATGATGAAAATCCATGTGAAGTTTACGAACACCTGGCGAGGTAGATTCTTATAAATTGTTATGACAAATTTTGGGCAAAACGTTTTAGTAAAGTAAACTACTTGAATGTAGGTTAAGGTTTATAAACACAGTAAAAATTTCAAAGTTTTCTTTTATCCATAAAGATTATTATCGCTTTCGTATTGATACAATTTGTATTGAAGACTATGCAATGTTGACATTGCTCAAAAGCATTGCGTTGAACATTTTTGCTAATAGAGTGGTGCTAAATTATAATTTTTACCAATTCATATATATTTTCGAATCACTTTTACAAATTAATTTAAAAATGTAATCATTCTCAAAATAAATAAACGAAATTAACATTTTCTCTGGATACAGAAAATGATAAATTTTATTAATATTCTTATAAAATAATTTCCAGTGTTTCTATTTAAATAAATTATATATCCCTATTTTGTTTCCATCTTTAAGGGTGTAGTTAACAAAAAATATATTATTTTTTAGCAAAGAATGCCATCGACCGCAATTTGAACACCTGACCCAAATACTATCACCATACCTTACATACACCTTTTAAAATATAATAAAAAACCTCTAGTAAAAACATCAACCAATTTCATTTTATTTTCTTTATAAAATTCGTTCAATAGAAACCCTTAAAGCATCCCCTTTAAGCGACTATCCAATAAAAAACCCAAGCTAATTTTTCCTCTAAAAGTCATACCATCTAATAAAGATCCAAAGTGGCGGTCCATAATGAAATACGCTAATACCAGACTACCCCCTACAACGGGAACGAAACAAAAAACTCGATGCTGGCGCGCGCTACGGCACTTTCATAATCTCTTATTCTCTTTCAGCGGCGTATATAACAACAAAAGCGGATGATACTTGGGAATTCAATAAAGTTTGCGCTGTGTATACACGGTGGCGCTCGCCGATGTCATGTTAAGTGGAAAACAAAAGCAAGTTTCGTTGCTCACGCAAAACTCCTCGCTATCTGCAGATGTATATCTTGTTTCTCCTCGCAGAGATGATTAAATAATGCAGTTTGCCTCGTTGCGCTATGATAAGATGAAATGTCGAGTTTTTGGTTGTTTTTTTTGGTTGAAGGACGAATAGCGGAGGTGATGGTTTGTAATGATTGGAAACGTGTTGGAAAGTTGGAAGTTTCGGAGTAGTGCGTTTCGAAAACCATAAAAATTTTAGTTTTGGAAAAGTTTCCTTTGTTTCTATTGTATTGTACAGTTACTGCGACGTAGAAACAATTTGAAAATCTCAGTGAACCTTTTCAAAAGGTGAACTTATGACCTATTCTTTAGCGTGTTAATTACTGTAGAAGCTATTGTGTTTTCAATTTAGTAAAATTTTATGAGGATACATTTGTATCAAAAAAATTTATTTAAAATTGATTTAATATATATGTATTTATTTAATTGATTATTTATTTATCATATTATAATATTTTATTTGATCAAAGGTCGATACTGTCCGACATGTACAGTAGTAATATTTAAGCAGTTTATCGATGACATAATATTAATTTATTCTTTTTATGATCAAAAGAGTTTTCTCTGCAAATCAATAATATACAAATTATAAAAAAATAATATTTTTTGGAACAGGAGAACTTTCTCAAATATTAAACATATATACCGTAATTGCAATATTGAACACTCTAAAATTGGGTAATATATTGAAAATTCACGGAAAATCATCATAATCATTAATATTTTATAGAAGTAATATATATACTTTTTACTAAAACAAGAATAAAACAAATATTTCGAAAAATGCGTGGGTACAAAAAAGAATCAGTCCAAAAATAGTACCGCCAACATTCTATTTTTCCATCATCACGACTGTAAATCCGAATAGCATAAAAAGCGAGTAATTAACTTTCATTAAAAGATCCCCCATTATCTCTCAAATAAAAACCCCTGTCATACATCAACTTCAAACATAAAAAAAGAAAGCGCAAAAAGCAAAATTTTTCCCCTGGCATATAAACACAGCACTCGTACCCGTCAGTCTAAAAAATTTGCATAACAGAACCTACTCACCCTCACACACACCAATACATCTACATCCATCACCTCGCTAGCTATAAAATACGTGAGTAACTAAAATTTACATGAGATGTCGCCGTATACACACACATACGCATACACGCACACACATATGCAAGCCGCACGCGTAAAGGTCCTTATTCCTGTTAAAATTTTTCCTCCGTGTACCTCGTAATAATTCACCGGCGCTGATGGACAAAATCGATATAATAACGTCTTATGTGCAGGTGCGAGACGTAATACCCTGCAGCACGAGGGCAGATTTTTCAGTTTGTTTTACTGTTTAGGCCGGCGGCATTTATACGACTGCGCGCGCGGAAAATCCTCTCGTCTCGCTGCGGTGAATCCAACAGTGGCCCCGCGGTTCCGGCGGTTTTGGTAGAATTTATTTCCCCGAGCGCGCAATTTCCCGCGGGCGTCGAACTCTTCATCCTACACGAGCGAGAGAGATAGCGAGAAGCCGACGAATTCGTTTCAAGCGCGTGTTTTTTGCAGCGCTTCGCTGATTCCTTTTTTTTATTTCGTTATTTCGAGGTTTCGGCGGACGCTGACGCGAAAACAATTAGTCGAATTTGTGCGATCAATTATTATTGCGATGTGGCGTTCCGGGATTTTACACGCGCATTTCGTTCAAACTTTTTAGGGGATGGGCAGGCTGAATTGGGTTGTTGGCGTGTAGTAATTTGTTTTTTAGGTTGAGGGTAGATGTGAATAGGGATCGCTGCGAGAAAAAGATGAAAATTGTCGGAATGCTAATTAGATTGGGTGTAGCGGGGTATAAAATGTTTCGCGATTTTACTGACGCGAATAATGGACGTGATGCGGAAAGAGCGACGAGGAATTCTTTAGCTAATTGTCTAATTTGATAGTGAAGCTACGGATTCATTTGGCTATTTTAATTGCCCTACTTTTTTGGTAGAAATTTGTACAATACAAAGTTAGTGTAAAATCAAAAATAAATGCAATTCCAATTTGCTTGGGTGGTAGTTTCTGGTTTAAATTCAGTTAGAAATAAACAACTATATTTTTATAATCAAATCATGGGTTATTCGAATTATTCGATTATTCAGTTGTATCTAATTCTAGCCAAGTTTGTTAATCCTCTTAAGACTTACTTTTATTTATTTTATTTTTTATAAATTAAAAGTATTCGAATCGTAGATTACAAATCTGAAATTAACATTAAAATTTAGCAGTTTCAATGTAATCTTAAACTTGATTTTGATATTATTTTCTTTCGGAAATTCAATCATTTTTTTAAAATATTAAAAAAATCTTTTAAAAAATCTATTTAATCTGCGAAAAAAATAATAACAAAAATTTTAGCGAAAAAGTGATCCGCTCTTTTTGTAATAGATGTCAAAAGAAGTCGAATAACCGTGAAAAAAATGTTTTGCGTTCATCATGTCACCTAGAATCGTGTAAGGAACAAAGTTCCTTTAATAAATATAATATTGAAAATAGTGATTTATTGTGACGTGTAGAATCATGATTTTGAGGTTTTACAATGGTAAAATTTAAGATATTATTAAGTATTGAAATCATCAAAATTTTCAGTATTATTGCTTGTTTTTGGGTTTAATCCAGGTCTGCCCCCTTAATTCGATAACATTTCCAAAATTCAATATTCCCTCCCCATACACATACCTACAAATTCAATTTCAGGACATCGAAGTGTGTGATGAAATTCCTACCTGTTATTTTAGCCTTGCGCTACCATGAATGCGTCGTCTTCTTTTTCTGTGTTTGCCTGATTGTAGTTCTAGTCGGGAGACGAAGGCTCGACGGATCACGACTTGATCAGCGACTCGGGTGAAATCGATCCGGACAACGTATCCGTGAGTTATATTACACCATTACAAGCCTTCCAGTCAGCAAGCGTGGACTTGTTTTTTCTGCAGCGTCACTAAAAATTAACGCTCCGACGCCCCTTTCTTTCACCTACACATATATCTATCTCTCTTTTACTTGCTTCTTCTTGTTCTTCGGCTTCTTCTTTCGTCGGAGCGTATATTCTATAGATATATAATATACTCCATCGTATCTGCGACGAGTGGCTTAGCGAGATGCTCGCAGCTTGAAATGTACCACTTCAATATAATCCGATGACTGCTTTTGCGCATTGTGTGTGCATTGGATGTATACTACTTCATTATTGTGCCAACCCTCAAAGCCCATTTTGCCTTTTTTGTAAAGCGCTGGTGCGCGCTGCCTCTTCAGTCGATTGTAATGAGTCTCGTATAATATTGAAACTTTTATCGTTTGATGGAGGCTTCATTTATTGAAAGGTACTTCGGAGTATTTAATCTGTCGATAGGCCAATTTTTAATTAATGAAGCGGAAGCGAGTGCTTTTTAAAACGAGTAAGGTTCTTGCTAATTGGGTTCTTGTATGACATTCGATAAATAACAGAGTCGAAAGATTATATTATTAAAGTTGAACTGTATTAATTTGAAATTCTATTACTTCTCCGCTACTTATCATCGACGTGATATAATGTCAAGATTCATTTAGGAAGCGGGACATTAAACTGATGATAATATAATTATTCAAATTGACTCTGTGTAATCATGAACAATGAATCTAACTGAGTTAAACAATTGTCAAAGAGCTATTACTTACAATAACGTGCAGAAAGAACGAAAAACAAATCATAGCTGACAATTATCAATTCATTTCTTCATTATACATTCTGTATAAAGCTATATCTTTTGGTTGATTACGTTGACCTCCGTGTAAATTATATCTTTTAAAATTATTGATAACTTTAATCATTATTTTGTATAAATATGGCCCAAAAATTTTTCTTCATTAGCTTGAAAGATCAATTTTAAAGGCCTCATTGTCTCAATCTATGTGATTAATTTTTCTCAGATTTTTTCAATTTTCTTTTAATAATATGTTTTATCTAACTACTTAAGCATTCTTCCTGTAACTTGTGTACTAATTTCCATAATTTTATCAATAAGATAGTAAATATATATATATATATATATATATATATATATATATATATATATATATATATATATATATATATATATATATATATATATATATATATATATATATATATATATATATATATATATATATATATATATATATATATATATATATATATATATTAACAAATTATATAATACGCTACTTTGTAGAAAATCTATATTTTTAAATGAAAAATATATTTATTCCTTATTGGAAACCATGTATATCTGAAGAAAATTAATACAATAATAAAATCCAATATAGATGTTATTACATGATCGGCTGAAGCCAGTTTGATGAAGTATTCGGTGCGCAGTCGTAGAATCGTTGTGATTGGATTGAACGCTACTACCGTATCACTGAGTTCCAGGAATTCCCCGAGTTAGTGCAATATTTGCTGCTCCGCACACCGATTCATATTCCCGCAATGTATTCAACTGCGCCTCCTCGTTTCAGAGTTTAGTTTCGGTCATTGATTGAGTCAATGATTTCTGAATTTCGTGCATGTGAGCTTGTAGCAGCTGCTACTTCCGAAGTGCATTTTATCCCAAATCAAATTATTTCCGGTCAGTAATTAGTCGGTTATTTAACATTTTTTGTTGAAATGGACGTTTTTTGATTGAAACACAGTTTAATAAATAATTTCATTTCTATTAGGGATTCTTTGATAAAGATGAGTAAATTGTAGAAAATGTTACAGTTTTAAGACTAAAGTAAATTACGCGTCAGAAACATTGACATTCAATTTTCGAGTATCATCTACTAATAGCAATTTAACGAATTAAGTAAAGTACTTTAGGAATTAATTAAAATTGTCATTAAAACTCCGGAATAAAGTTTATAACTATTTTTATTTGGAAATAACAATTAACGTAATTTAACAAAAGGTTTCTCAAATAAAAGTACTTATTTAGTGACGAAAATTTCCATCTAATAAAAATTTAATTGAAATTGATCTTTTCCGCATACTGGTCTTCGGAGCTCTAGTGAAGTGTGTGTTTTACATTATCTTCTATTATATGTATTCAATTTCATTATATTTCATAAAAAGTATAAGATTTTTGCTAAACTATAGCGTGAATGGTTCACCTTGCAGTTTAGTCAAACAAAATTTAATTATCCATCTATTTTTTTTTTATTTTCTTCAATATCATACTGAAAGCGCTAGAATTACTTGAATTAAAAATATTATGCAATTGGAATATGTCACACGTTTATGATATAACGAATAAATTTATAGTTTCTTTTAAATATATTCAAAAGTTTTCCTTTGCTCTTCAATTCGTGCTTCACCTTTACGGACCCTGAAATTAAAAAAAAGAATAAAATCACAGCTTTTCAAATAGTAGTCAATGAAAAATCCAAAATGTCTCATTTTACTCAAAAGCTTTCCTTCGCACCTCACTTTAAACATCACTCTAAGCACCTTGAATAAAATCCACTACGCAATTGCAAATAAGTCGTATTAAATATATTATATTATAGTCTTATATAAGTAATTTATTAAAAAGAAGAAGAAAATAATTTTTTTTAAATAGCCATCTGCCGATAAAAACTTAAAAAAGCCGCTGAACGTTACTTCCATACTCCAAAGTTATTCGCTCTTCGCCTCGCACTTCACCTTTAAAGCATCAGCATTCCGCGCGCCCGACTGCAGCTGCGAACTTATCAACTCAGGGAAAACGGACGGGCCAGTAACTCGCTTTCTCTCTCTCTCTCTCTCTCTCTCTCTTTATCCCTCTCTCCCTCTCGCATTTTTCCTCCCCCCTCTTTGAAAATAAACGGTGATCGAGAGTCTACAATAACAACAATCGCGAGGGTAATTAAGAGAGCGCACAAAAGCAACCTTTCGTGGAAAGCGTACAAAGAGTCCGGAAGGAGGTGGAGGAAGAAATTCCGGCTCCGAGGCACGAACTTAATTCACTGCGCGCCGCGGACAGTCGAACAATCCACTCGCTTCGAATCAATGAACGGCCCCCGCGTGCTCTGCCCGGGCTGTATTAATAGTCGTCGAACTTTTAAGGACACTGTAGTCGAAGCGGCAAAGCCGTAGCGAGAGAGAGAGAGAGAGTGAGAGTGAGAAGGGGAGAGAGAGAGGAGAGAGAGAGAGGAATAAAGAGGGGGGTATTGCTTGTAGAGCTTGTTTTCGTGCGGCTGGAACTGGACAGCGAAGGTTTTTAGTTAAGGCCGCGACGCCATCGTCAGTGTGGATGAAGAGAATGTATAACAGAAGATTAATGATTTATTGTGTCTTATCAATATTCATATATTGCATCCTCAGAATAAAGATATGACAACTCAACATTTTTTGTATTATACACAAAAAAGTTTATAAGAAAATAAAAGCCCATAATACACTTCACGAATGGGTTAAAAAGAGGTCGAGAAATCATGATAGACTAATACAAATCAAGTAAAATATGTGTCTTTTAAAAATTGACGTTACTTGCTCAGTTTTACAAAAGCGTAGAATTTTAAGTAGTTATAGTCTTATTCTGGAGGTGTGATACGTGGCACTAAAGCATACACGATTTATTACGTCTTGCCAATATTTATACGTGAGGTATTAAAGCACGCACTACACAATAAGAATATTCGTATGGTCACAGACCCAATTTTTGGTAACTTTCTTCGTGAATCATATCAGTTCATTGACGACGAAAAAAATTTCAAATCCAAAATGAAGAAATAGTAGATATGTGAAAATTGAGATGTAAATCGTAAAAAGTATCGATATAATACTTTTTTGTGAAAATTAAATTGTTCCGAAACTGAGTCTTGTCGTCTACTTTGTTGATAATATACTGAATGCGTGGTAGTATTTTAATCAATATTAAAATCGTAAAATCTAACACTTCTTCTACAAGCTTCGTGGTGATATGATTTAGAAGTACACAGAAAAACTACAGAGAAAGTCTCAAAATAAAATATTATTTTGAAAAGTAGAGCCTTAAACATGTAATTAAAAAACGTAGGTTTAATTTATATATGTAGAGGCTCGAATACTTATGGTTGATATTTAAATAAATAAAAAAGAAAACATTATTCCTCGCTACGCGTAAGAAATTATTTTATTGCCGAATTTCGCCTAACTTTTTACATCTCCTTCAAGATACAAAACATGCTATGAGGAATAATTTACGTTATTTTATAAGTATAGTTAAGAAGATTGCATATTTCAATTTGTAATTTTTTTTATTTTTATATCTGAAAATTTTATATGAATAGGGATGTAGAAAATACATCTTAAACGTCGGCAATAAAATAATTTTTTAATCGTAGCGACCAATAAAGTCTTCTTATTTATTTAAGGTTAATTGAAATGTAATTTTTAATTATTCAAATTTTTAGGTCGTCAATATAGCTTAATTGGATATAAATGCTGAATAGATTGATATTAAAAGATCTGATAACACAAAAACCTGATTGCACACATTGCACATATATATAAGCATTCAAGCTCTTTAATCGTCTTTATCTCGAAATGTCAACCTTTTATGACAATGTGGTTGGTGAATTTCAATTTAGCATCGCAAAGTTTTTGCAAATATCGCTTTGGATTACCAACCTTTTGTTTTAAAATTTACACACTATTTATTCAAGCTTAATTTTTTAAATTAAAATTTTCTTCATGAACATTTCTCTGTAGTTTTTCTATATCTCTGTATTATTTACTAAAAATCTCCCCAAACTATGTTATTTCTACAAAGAGTTCCAAGATTTCGAAACTAAAAGCACAGATGCTCCCACTGTGCGTCATCTATAATATTACTCTTGGAGTACTGCATTACGACGTAAAGAAACTCACAAAACTACAAAAGAATGAGAAAAACTACAACGGTACGAGACACTGCACCGGATCGCAAACCGTGAGGGTATGCATAATCTATAGTCTTCAGCTGCGCGTTTGTCGTCGACGAAGTAACTCCGAGAAGTCGAGACACGGCCGTGCAGTGTACTTTGCATGTAGGGTGAGAACGGCCCGGAAGAATAAGGAACGAGGGGATGAAAGGACGAGAGTTGGGTTGTTATCTGGGAGTTGAAGAAAAAACGACGGTTCGAAACGAGGTCGAAAGAGCGAAGACCAACTTATTATGTATAATTTGTGCGAAGACTGTGTTTAAAGCTGAGAAATAAGACTGTTGTACAAACTTCTGTCGGGCTGAGGCATACTGGAGCTGTAATTGGAGTCCATTATTCGCTGACAATGATTTCGAAGCCTCGATGATGAATGTCGAAAGTTGTCAATGAGTCAAGTTTGAATTTTAAAGGGTTGCAGAAAACGGATAGTAGAATAGTAAAATGTATATGCGGTATACAAACCTAGAAAAGAATAGAGTGCACGTGGAGAGAATTCTTTAATTAAGATTGCTGAGAAGTTTGTAAGTAAAGTTTGAAGTTTTTTAAGAATTAGAAATAATGAACTAGTGAACAGGTATTGGAATATTAAACTCATATAATTTTGTTTGTTTTTTATTTAACTTTTAAATAAAAAATTATATAAGTAAATTATGAATTGCACTCCAAAAACAAGACCACGACAGTAGCAAATTTAAAGCTTTTTGACAAGTGAATTTTTTTTTTTTTTTTTTTTAAATGGCATTTCGAACTCGAAAGTTCATCGCCTCATCTACGCAAGCCTTCCACGTTTCCCTATTTTGTGCCAACCCCATCCATTTCGCGCCTTCCCGCCCAATTTCATTTTATAATCTAAAATGCTTCGATTTTATATTACATTATTTGATCTTCAATATATTTTAACTTATAGTCATTACCGTAGATTCTGATTACATTTTAAATAAATAATTAATGTGCATGTATTGTACTTAAAGTAAAAGTTATAATACATACATTATAAGTGTAAATTATAATATATGTTAATTATATCAAAAACCTAATATACTTTTAAAAATAATTAATTTTAATATATATAAAATAAATGGGATGATCAGGAATTGCGGTTTCTTTGGATTTAAACTAAATATTTATCACTTTCTTAACATTTTCCGATTTTGCATTTATATAACTGTGTGATTGTATATAAATATTCAACAATTCATCGAAAAAATAATTTCTTTACGTATTATATTACATATTTTCTGATTTTCATTGACAAAAGAACTAGTCAAGTTTTTTCCATTGATCAATTTAATCAGAAACTACGTCTTCCACGGTACAACTTCAGAAAACTAGACCTGCAATTCTAACTTTTTCTTAGAATTTTTTTTTAAACACCATAAATTAATTCTCGCGATTATAATATCGAGCAGAAGGAAAGCATGAAAAGTCAGGGGAGACTCGGAGACTCCGCCGATTGACGAACGGGCTTTCGATATTAGTCCGCGCTCCGGGATTATATGCCGGGAACCGATCGAGCGCGGATAATCTTCAAGATTAAACGGAGGGGCAGCACTAGCGGCGACGCACGCCCGGATATCTATCTACCTGTCGGGTCGACAACTCAGTCAGTCGGAAAGGCTTTTGCATCGCCGTGGCTCCTCGACTTCGACGTTGGCTTCGACTTCGGCCTTGAGAGAAAGAGAAAGAGGGAGAAAGAGAGAGAGAGGGAGAAAGAGAGAGAGAGAGGGTGAAAGAGAGAGAGAGAGAGAGAGAGAGAGATCCGAATCTGGCTTCGACCTGAGTGAAAGATTGCACTCGTAAGCCTAGTGCATGACTGCAGTCTTCTGTGAGATGTAGATTTTGTGATTGTGAAATTGCGTAATTTTGGATTTAAAGCATAAAGCAGTTGTACCACTTATTGGGCTCAGACGAATCACTGTGCCTTTAGTATATTATCTTTGCATGATAAAACATGTTAATCTCGATTATCGTTTCTGTGAGTTACAAACATATATGAGAAAACAATATTGCTTATGAATAATGAACATCACCCTCTGACTATGAACATGTATCCTTCTATATAAATAATTATTCTATAAGTACAACAGTTACAAATTCGACTCTTAATAATTCAAATTTACCGATAAGTTGAACTTTTATTCAGGTCCCTTGAATTTCAATTTATCGAGAGTAGATTGTATTAATAGATTACCTCTTATAGGTGATCCCAAAACAAAGAACAAAATCAGAGGTATTTTACTAGTCAATTTAATATGTACAATATATTTGCCTTTAAATCGTATTTTCTTAAAGTTTGAAATTATTTCTAGCTTCCTAAGTTTAATGTTTTACGTTTCTATCTTTAGAAATACTTTTACAATTACATCAAAACAGATTTCCGAGCTTACAAAAGAAAAATTGGGAATCAATAGGCTAACACACCAGGACACCAAATCAGTAAATCTTCATTCAACTCCAACTTCAAATACAATCCTCAATCAAATTATTCCCCACTTTTCATCCAGCATCTCCTCAGCAATCACCCAATTACCCAACTAAGCATCTATACATAATTCACAAACCTACCAAATTGCTTCCACAACTCTAAAACCCATAAATGGCTCCAACTCCACTACACAACCATACCACCACTATACACAATCACACAAAAACCTCGCCGCGTATCGCTCACGACCTACCCACCACCCAATAACCCATTTCCCGGGGAAGAGTAACCTGGACTCGCGCACGCCATGGACTCGATTGCCCCCGCCAAGGGGATCTAATTAAAGCTTCTTTTACGGGGTATAGCTACAAGCGTGGCTCTCCTCTCAGTGATCGTACCGGTCGCCAGCAGTGCCAGCAAAGGTTCTATCAAAGCTACAGTGTTGTCGCGCTGCGTCGTCATCGAACGCATCTCTCTTCTTTAATCTCCTTCGCTAGGATCTGAGTGAGGAGCAGCGGAGAGTTGCCTTTGAAGGTCCCCGGGCTCGGGCTCGACAATCTCTTGACGAACTATATTCGCTAATTCTGAAGGAAGTGAGCGGAATGCAGGCGGGAGACTGCTACCGAGGAGGAGTGTGCGGATGTCGTGTTTAGGCTGGCTTGAATTGATAAGGTGGAAGGAGGAGGCAGGTGTATGCGTCAGTGATATTAGAGGGAATTAGGACTTTGCGGTGAAATAGGATGCGGCTTTGTGCAGTGTAGTAGATGGAGGAGCGTTGGAATTAATAGGTAGGTGCATTTAGATTCTTTAGTGGTTGTTGATGTCGAGAAAGAAAAAATGCGGTTTAAGTTTTTTTTTACGTTAGCTGGCAAATTATGGAATAGATTAATCGTTTAATGTATTAAACAAGAAAAATCATTCAATTTAAATTAGAGAATCTAAATAAATGAAAAAATCTGCAAATTGTTGAAAATGATTTATAGTACTGATACAATATGCTTAGACCCGATCGTTCTATTTTCTTATTTTAAACTTCTAAATTTATAAACTTTATTTTTATGGTAGAAGCTCTAAATTTGTTATAAATATCGATAACTTTCTTCCTTTCATTCTATTTATTTCTTTTAGAAACCCGATATTTTTGATGTATTAAATATTAAAAAATATGAATTTTGCAGCGTGTTCGTTTCTAGGTGACACGATCAACAAAAATTATTTTCATGACGGTAATTTGACTCCTGACATATACTAAAACTTTTACGGTTTTGTTTTTCGTTAAAAATTATTTTTTACATTTTGTTGATAACATTTTTTTTTAAATTAAGGTGTGTGCAGGTAATGTGATCATGTAGGTAATGTGGCCACCTACATGAGATCTCATTGCATGCGTATTTCTGCGGCGCCGTAACTTCTACAGTATATGTATCGTGACAATGGATGTTGAGAGGCGCAGTGACTCCGCTGCTAACGCCCTCTAATTATAAGATAGTTTCATGTTTACGCGCGAAAGCATCAAAACTCTGTTTTCTTAGCAGGACATTTATGTAAAGAAACCACTTTTGTCAGGATGATAAAAGCGAAAAAAAATACGGTACATAAAATTTTAGCTTTCTTTACGTACTTGTACCAGTTATTGACGTAGAGTTTATTTTCGATGCAAAAATTGCATCCTTCGATGATGTTTCTTGGTTGGTAAAGTGACCATACGAATGCATTGCAAGGCAAAAGGCAATCGATGCCGATAATAGCAGTGGTTACTTCTTCAAAATTTCTAGGCCATCTAATTCCAAAATATCGACACCAAGGCGTACGCTAGGGCACAATGTAGTTGAATAACACATAAAGGAAGTCTCTGCTAGACTAATTTTAAATTTCTGAAGTACTTACTATACGGCTTTACCATAAGAACTGATAGGTAGCCACCCAACAGTGTTGGTAAAGTGGCCAATTTTTAACTACTTAGAACTTCTTTAATGAAAAGTCAGAGAGTAAATTTTTTTGCAAAAAAACTTATGAGGTATTAGAGTTAAAGGTTCAAATAACATGTCGCAATAGTTTCTAAAGCTCCAAAACCCGATATATATCTATTGGGAATCGAAAGTTCCTTAAGGCGGTCACATTACCTACATCCGCCTTAATTTGTGCTCAGAAAAATAATGATATAAAAATTTTTAATGAGAAAATAAACCAAAATAGTTTTAGTGTATGCTAAAAGAAGTCCAATTACCATCAGAAAAAAATTATTGTTGATCGTGTCACCTACAAACGTGTACGCTGCAAATTTTTCGCCATAGGTATAGTATCGACAATAGTAATATCTTATGACATGTAGGAGCAATGTTTTGAATTTTACAACGGTAAAATTACAAATATTATGCAGTATTTATAATAATAAAATTTCAGAATAGTGTTTTTAAAGGAAAAATTTTATTGATTCACGAAAAGAAATTTCTTTTTTATCTTAGACTGGCCCCTTAATAAGATTTTATTATCAGAATTATGGTTGTAAAAGGTTCTCTAGGTCGCTAAATCCAAACTTAAAATTCCATAATTCAAACTGATGGATCCAATATGTAGGAACAATTTTCTAAAATAAAAACCTTTTATTTTTCTTAAAAACGAACTTTCAACTCCATCCCAAACAACATTAACAAGAACGATGAAACGCAATAAACCCCCGACCCCGCACACAATCTCTCACCCAAGCAGGTGCAAAATAAGACACACGGCCACTCGAACTCACAGACGCTCCCCAGCCGTAAATCCCATCACACAACACACACACACACACACACACACACACACACACACAAACCCACACACTCGAGGATAGATCCATGAGCTGGGCGCGCACAGGGTCAGCGGGGATTTCTCAGCGCATAACGCGACCGAGCATCTAATTACCCCGAAACTCGAAAAGCTCGAAGCTATAGCTCCAGCGTGTACATATAGGAGGGAGAAGGGCTATCTCGCGTTAATTTATCGAGTTGGTCTCTAAAGGTTTGTAAACCACCGGGCCACCGTATTTATACGTTCAGTGGTGCGCGGTCCGAACCGCGAGTTTCGCGCGCGGTGGTATAATACAGTTCGATTTAAGGGGAGTTGATCCAACTGATTTTCACGGTTGAGAGTGTGTGTTTGAAGAGTTTTTTTTGATTGTTTGTGAGTATGGTGTGGTGATGGGTTTGAAGATCAAAGTGAATTTTAGTTTCTGGGATAGTGAGAGTTGTAATGCAGTTAATGACCGGTAATGAAGCATTGCAGCCAGTTTGAACGAGAAACTTTATAACGAAGTAATATTTTTATATTAAGCGATCGACGCACTTACTATTATTTGAATACAATATAGACTTAGCAATATCCTTTGTATAAAACAGAAAACTAAAACTTTAAGGGTTTTCAGGAGTTAGGGCATTTTTTACAAAATCGAACTTTATAGAGATATTTGTATTGAAAGTATTTTTGTTTTGTTTATACAACCGAAATATTATTACAATATAACTCAAGTTTGAATATATACACTCAGAGAAACAGTGTAGTAAAATTTACTATTTGTTTTGTAAAGTGAGGACATACCCGTCTGTATCATAAAAATTACTATATTATATAGCAAAATTTACTATTTATACTGCAAATTTTACTATTTATACTGCAAATTTTACTATTTTATTTACGATCATTTAAAATTTGATGTATAAAATAGTAAAATTTACTATTTATATTGCAAATTTTACTATTTTATTTACGATCATTTAAAATTTGATGTATAAAATAGTAAAATTTACAACATAAAATAGTAAATTTTGCTATATAATATAGTAATTTTTACAATACAGACGGGCGTGTCCTCAAAATACAAAACAAATAGTAAATTTAAATCAATTATTTTTTTAATACAGAGCTCTTACCCATTTTCATTTTTTTTTGCATTGACAAAAATTTAGTAAAATCTATTGAAATGATGTTCACGACAAAATTTCTTTTTTTCAAATACCACGGACCATACAGGGTAAGTGTATCTGTTCATTATGGAACAGCACTATATATTTTTCAAACCAAAAAATCTTTAAAGTTGCCTTTTGGATAGCACTTTTCCATCCAATGCATAATTAATGTATTTTTTATAACACGTGAATAAAAAAGATTTCGGCGCCTATAAAGTGCATCGAAAATAGAGTTTTCCGAGCGTCAAATAAAGAGTACCGAAAATACTTATTTTCGCTATCTTTTATTGGTAGCGCAAATACTCATTTTCGCTACCTTTTATTGGTAGCGAAAATACTCATTTTTGCTACCTTTTATTTTCGGTAGCGAAAATGAGTATTTTCGGTACCCTTTATTTATTTTTGCTCCATTTCCTTAACAAAGTGGACGACTCGAAAAACTATTCTCAATCCACTTTGTAGACGACAAAGAAAATGGGTATTTCCAAGTGAGGATAATGATTGAACACGAGTGGACGTACACGTGTAATCAAAATTATCATCCGAGTCTAGTCATTTTCGCCCCTAGTTGCGTAATACACTATTTCTCACCACGTGCGTGAAAAAGACCCTTTGCCATACTGGCAAAACGAATGGAAAACTGGGCATCTCGAGCGGAATGTACATTCCCTCCCGCTCCTGAAAATCTCTGAAATAATGTAACAATTTTGTATTTTCCAAAATTTTCAATCAAAATTTTGAAAAAAATTAAAAAATTGGAAAAAGTTCAAAATTTTTGAAAAAATTTAAAAAAATTCAAAATTTTGAAAAAAATTATTCTTTTTATTTTGTACGTCTGGTGGACGACTCTAAATGCCCATTTCCCTATTCCCTTTGTATGCATGAAAAAGGCCCTATTCACACACTTGTTAAAAAAAATACGGTGTGTACACGGATGGAAAAATTTTGGTAAATTTTGAAAATATTGGAAGAATTTGAAAATTTAGAAATTTTTAAGTTTTGGAAATTGTTGAAATTTTAAAAAGTTCCAGTATTTTGCGTAAGTAATTTCTAGCTCGGGTGATAATTTTAGCACTTGTCTCCGTCTCGGGCGACCTCGACTCCGACTCGTGCTAAACTCATCTCACCCTTGCTAGAAATGGACCATTTCCCCCCTAATTGTACAATACACTGTAACAGTTTAGTTTGGTCATGGTATTCTCCAAACGTTTGTCAAGGAATATCTATTTTGTATTTACAAATCTACAGACATACTTTGTTAATAAAACAGAGTTTAAATTGCTCCACATGAATGTCGGATATTCTTTAAAAAATATAATAACAATAATGCAAACATTTTTCGAATAACGTCCACACTTCTATGAACCCAATTATAGCAATATTACGTTATCAATTATTTAAAAAGTACAATAACAGAATAAAGGCCAATCTCCAAGAAGCTCCCAAACTCTTAAGCACACTTCAATAAAAAACGCCGCTGATGCGATCCACCAATAAACAAAACCCCGCGAATGTAAAGTAATTTCCTTCCTTCTCCTCTTCCATCATCCAGTCCTGGATATCATTCAAACAAACACTCTCCAACGAAAAGAATCCCACAACCCCCTCTTGAAAGAAATAAAGAGCGCGGCTCGCAAAAAAACCATCACCTCTTTTTATTTCATCCTCAACTCACCTCTCTCACTCTCTCTCTCTCTACCTCTATCTCTCTCCCACCCCCTGTCTCTCTCCCTCCCGCTCTGTCTCTCTCTCTCGCTGAGCACTCGCGCCCGCGCAAATCGTCAAAATTGATCCTCGCGCGCGCTCCGGGACCTCGTCCGCAAATAAACAAACACAGCTCCTGCGTGTCGCTTTGCGTGGCAATTTGCCACCAATCAAGTTCCCCGCGACAGGACGTTCAAACACAGACGTGTATTTGTGCGTGTGCGGAGGTGTGTACAATGAAGGAAGAAAGAAGAAACGCGCGATGCGTTAAATCTCGGAGAGCTTGACGCGACACGAGTTTCAAAGGGACTGGGTGAGAGCGAAGGGTATCAATAATTTCGGGGCGCGAGAGACGTGACAGATAGAGCGCGGCTGGGATGTATTATTTAGTGGGAGTGCTGTGAGTGTGTGGATAGATAAATAGTGGGTGGAGAGAGGATGGGGATCGCGGGTGGGATGAAGTTTGCCCTTATTTTGGGGAAATTTGATTGTGAGGTGCAGTGAATGAGAGACGAATAATTGAAGTGGGTCGCGAGGAGTGTGGATTTGGAAGGTGGGTTAGGGAAGGCATCACTCGTAAATGGGTATTGAATTCAAGTTTTTTTTTCGTTTTTGTATCCTTCAGAAAGAAAATCTTTGGAAGTACTTTTCTTTGCCAATTGTTGAAAATTTTATTGAAACAATAAAGACTTGTTAAATATTTCTGAAAACTTTTCTATTATTCTTCATTTTCAAAAAATTGTAAAGTTGACTTTAACTCGATTTTTGCCTGTTTGCCATATATTAGTTGAAGTTTGACTTTGATGCTTTTCTGTTTTCCTTCTCTAAGAAAAAATAATTTGAGTAATATTTTAAATGCATTAAATTGGCGCACATGACGAAAAGTAGTATATAGAATGTTTATTTCTGCTGTTATTAATTGTAGAGACAAAAGAAATAAATCCATAAAATGAATTGATAAATATATTAAACAGACGAAACTAAAAAATGAAGTAAAAATCTTTTTCTCATACACGCACGATTTTCGCGTAATATATTCTGTGAAATGAGAACCAAAGTTACCATTTTATTACAAATTTGAAACTTGTCACTTTTCAATATGCAAGTCGACACGATATTCAGAAAAGTTGATATTTATTCACGTGAAATGATTCGCGAATGAAAGGCTTAAAAGAATTAAAATTTTTAATGAATTTTCTAAAACTATAGTTAAAGCAACTCCAATCTTCGTTAGCAAGGTTCACAGCAATAATGAATTTTAACGGGCTGCGGGTTTTATCGTTCAGTGTCAGCAAACGCCCCTCGATTTTTATGAAATTCTGTGACCCAAAGACTCGATGCTCCCGTTTTCCTCAAAAATAGAAAAAAGTCCGAGCAGAAATAATTCTCCACCGAAAAATATCTCTCACATCGTTTTATCGAAAACCACGTTTGCTCACAAATTCGTTGCTCACAGTTCCTAGAATTCGCAACAATTGTAAAGCACCGCTTGGAACAAATTAAAATTGCGCTTATTAACAATTTCAATTATTTTCAAAATTCATGCAATTAAAATATTATTTACATTTAATTATATACAAAGTTGAAACTTTGAATGCACTCTAAATGCGCTTTTAGCTTCAAACGAATGTACGAACTATTTTCACTGGTTATTTGAATTATTCTTTAAAGTATTTTGAACAGATTTTTACTTTATTTTTCATACAATTAGTGTAAAATGCGACTAGCAAATTCTAGCTTCTATTTGTATCCTCTAGATCCTCTATCTATAAATAAATTTACACTTTGAGTTATACACTATATGTAGTTAAATTTTCAAAATAATTAGATTTCATCTGTAGACTTTTCATTCTTTATATTATACCCCAGTCTCCCCCACACAAAAAACGTCGCAGTCCGATTGCCTGGCTAATTAAGAAAGGCCGGTAACGAGGCCCAAATCTATCGCCTCGTTACTGCGATTACAATTATTGGAAAATACTTAGCGCGCACTCGGCGGCTCGTGCGCGTATCCTCCTCTTCCCCTCCCCCCCGTGTGTTGCTCGTCGCGCTAATCGCGACGGCGAATATAAAAGAGACTCAATTTACAATTTACTCACTCTTCGCGCGCCACGTCTATTAATCACCCTCGCGCTGACTCTTCCCTCTCTCCGCGCGCAAAATCACAAGGGTGAAATCTCGCGACTTCCGCCCGACGTGCGGCTTCATTTATCATTCGCGCTCACACGTGACCGCGAGAGCAGCAGCGGTGAGAGTACAAGTGTTCGAGATATGTATAAGAGTGGGTGGGTGGCGTGTGTGTGTAGTGGTGGAAGAGAGAGGAAAGAGGAACTGGGGAGAACGGGTTTTGACAACTGCAGCGAGCGCGAGGAATTGATGGAGGAGGAGGCGCCACGCGCAGAACTGCATACTTTTCGTGTATGTGTGTCTGTGTGTGATGCGGGTAATATAGCGAGTTGGAGAATGAATTTTCTTTTGTTAGGTTTTGAAGGGAATGCTTGGAGTTTTTGAGGAAGGATTTTTTTCTGGTTAGGAGGATTTTGTATTTTTTGTGGATTAAGGATTAACGTTAGCTTTTTTAACAAATCCAAAACGATCTAAGTAATTAGATTTAATAAATAATTTAATTTTATTGGTGTTTGAATCTCGTAGAATAGTAAGGTATAGCGTTCGAATATGAGTCAAGATTTTGAAAATTCGCTTTAGTTTCCACACTTCATGATTTTTTAAAGATTTTCGTATTAAGTTTACTATATTATACAAAGATATTATCATTTTCATATTGGTGAATTCTTGTTGAAAATTCCACGTAGGTACTCGATTATAAGTCACTAAATTTTGACAGTGCGCGAAAGAATAACTATGGCTCATTTTACTAGTCTAGTGATGCCAAATCCAAATACGTATTTCTATAATTTACTACAGCTTTTACAAACTGGACGAATTTTAAAATCTCGATTCATGAAAAAAAATCCAATATTCTTCTCTTAAGAGATAATTTAATATTTCAGCTGTGTTCTGATTTTATGAATTTAATTAAAATTATACACTTATATTATATTGTGAATTTTTAATGATTCAAAAGTTTCCTTTAACACTACTGATTTAATAAGCATCCATAAATTATTAAAGTACGTTTATGAATATTTATTCAAAATATACCGTTATTCATAGAAACTTCAACTCGTCATTCAAATTTTTAAAACGATATTCATATAAATAGGATGAATTTTAATGCCGTATAAATTGATCAATGTGTAAACATACTAAATAAATTATATTCTTCTGTGATCACAAACCTTTTATGAATATTTATATTTATTTTACTCCTTTCATAAAAAATAAGGTTGCATAATCATAATAACATTATAAGTGTGGCTATGTATGAAATACCGCGGACATTGTTTGAATTATAAATTCTCCTTTATCTTAATAAACTACTGTCTCTGACTCGGAAAATCTGAGATCAGTGCATATCGAAATCATCTTTCGAAACGTTAATTTTTATTTTTTCAATTCTGACACACGCAGATTTTTGTAAAAACTTGAAATATAAGAAGAGTTTTTCTTTGGACACTCAAAGCTTAGAGACCTAAGAAAAATACACAAAGTAATGAAAAATCTTGGCTCAATATAACACCGATAAAGTCACTTCCTACAAAAACTCCTTAACCTTACCATGAAGCATTAAAACAAATCTCTCAACTCTACAGCATTACATACAAGTAGTTTATTTTATTTATTTCTACGAAGCACCTCGAAACCTACGCAAGGGCACAAACTCATTCAGACAACAATCCCTTTAAGCACCCAAGAAATAGCGAAAGAAAGTAAATTTCCGATAAAAAGTTTATGAAAGCCGACGACGACGACTACTCAACGTGTGTATACGTATACCTACGTATAAACAGAGCTGAGGAACGTAGTCGGAAGCCAAGTGCCACCGAGCAGTGAGAGGGAAAAACTCTACAAGAGACTCTTGGCACCAGACTACCTACCTACCGCCTCGTTGGTCCGCCGCTGCTCGCCGTGCGCAGTAGTTCTCGCGATACTGGAAGCACTTGTGTTGAATCAAGTCTCTCTTCCTCTCTAGTCTTCTGTGAGCACACACGTTATACAGTGCAGCGGCAGAGTCGGGTTATTTCGTCAATTATGACATCAGGCCGTCTGTATGTGGAGGGTCGTCTGTTTCTTTTTCTAAAGGGAATTTTCATCCTCGTTTTTTTATTCTTCTTCTTGATTGTGCGTTGTGTGCTAACTTTCATTGTCGGAGATGGTGGGTATTCATAATTTAAGAGAACGCAGTATACTGGGAAAATTGGATTTAAAAATGTTTTATTTGGGGCTTACATTTTGTAATTTCAAGGTATTATCAATCAAAATTTCCAGTGTAGTGCATTTATATGTGTGATTAATGCAACGTTTATTATTAACCCGTATTTTCACTGACAACTCAATAAATTATTCCGACTTTTGTCATTTTTAAACATTAACAAATACATACAATTACTTTGATTGGCTTAAAGGTTTTAACTTTGTACGATTCTATACGAAATGAACCTTTGCTTTTGAATAATTAACGAAACATTCTCATTATTTGTTTACCATGCTATAATTTTCTCTGTTTTGATTTTCAGATAATTTCCTGTTATACGTCATCAATGTTATAATATAAATCTAAAAAATAATATATATTTACAGTAATATTAAATCTATCTCTTTCAGGCTTTAAACCACATCTTTGTTATACTTTTATAAAACTGTTATTAGATCCATTAAATTAACATATCAATTAAACTTATTATATCAATTTAAAAATAAAGCAGATTTAAAAATTTAAGATAATTTCTATTCAAAACCAGACTACAAGTACTACCAGAGTGTGCATCAAGTGTCCACTAACTCTCAATCAAATATCCACCATACACAAGCGATTAATTATTTTGAGTACTTTTTCACTTTCAGATAGCCCGGGGCGACGACGAGGCCGAGAGAGAAATCAAGCCTTCGCCCCTCATAACCCCCCAATCCGAACAGTGAGTCAATTAATTTAATTATTTCTCTCTCTCTCTCTCTCTCTCTCTCTCTCTCTCTGCTGCTGCGAGAGAGATTCCGAAATCTGGATTATGGATTTGCATCCAAATTCACGGGAGAGGTGTTTTTCGGGTACGGGCTGTCATAGTATACTCATGCGAATCGTCATTCCGCATTTTAACTACTTCGTGGAGAGTAGTTTTTGGATGCATGCGAGATTCAATCGGAATCCATGACAACAGATGACAGAAGCTCTCGCATCTAGTGAGGTGTTTTTTGAGGGGATAAGTCTGTGTTAAAACTCGAAAAATTATATGAATATTTAACAAATTTTTCTTATTTAGTTTACACTTAGAAATCATATATTTTTACATGAAATTGCTAACTTTTAAATTATCATAGGGGCAGGGATAATTTTTTCCAGTCAATAATACAATTCTCTTCGATTGATTGACTTGAAACTTTTAGGAAATCTTCTGAGTATCAATCTTTTAAATATAAGCGTAATAGAATTTGAAAAAATTAGCTTTAGGTCAACGCTTTATTTCATTAGTACTGATTTTAAGCGCATTCACGGGTTCGCACTTGTCACATGTGTAATATGACGTGCCAGGAGAAATGCTGGTACAATAAGATATGCACTTGAGACGAAACACAGTAGCGGGTATGGAAGAATAGCTAAGTGGTTAGCGCATTCTGTCTTTAGTAGCAAAGCAGCAACCTCCTCGAGTGCAACTAATCATAATTAATGTTACTACTGTAGCATGCAATTACTATTCAATTCTTCAAATTCAGTGACGCTAATTCTAAAGAGTTTCAAGACAATTCGTTAATAATTACTTCATCAATCATGCACCATGAGAATGTCGATGCTAAAATGTTAATTTGAATCTCTCCAAGTAATCAATAGAATGAGATAAATGATCCCTGAAGATTGAGTTATAACGTGAAAGTGAAAATTAATGATTAAGGGCTGTCTAGAAGTTTTTCATTAAAATATAAATTTTAGCATCGATGTTTATCTACAACGGATTTTAATAATAATTAAATTAAATCCATTGCTATATTAAGCATAAAATTGATATTAATCGATCAAAATTTGAACTGAATCTTACGGTTTTGAAATATTTAATATTAATACAGGAGAAACCATATAATAAAGTAAGTGAATGTCGATATTAAATCTATGATTTTAGTAATTCAGAGAATCTACAAAATTATAAAACTTTCAGTATATGTCATGTCTAGTCTAAACAAATTCGAAAGTATCTACCTTGGCTTCAGAGGAATAGTTTTACTAAACTCCTAACTATTAATATGCCTTTGAACGCCTTCACTCAATCTTGACCCCTTAAAATGGGGGAAAAAATGACCAAACTTTAAGTACATTTATATAATTTTTGAAGTCTTAACACACGCTCATTATCTTTGAACATCGCAGCCAGTTAACAAAGAAAACAAAATAAAACGTGAAGAAAAACTTTATTTCAGCAGGCAAGGAGCTAATGAAGGGTGAGAAGGGCAACAAGGGCGAGAAGGGCAACAAGGGCGAGAAGGGCAACAAGGGCGAGAAGGGCGAGAGCGTGAAGGGTCCGCCGGGACCGTCTGGTAAGAACTACGAACTTAATGATGAGGTACGACTTGCGAACTAATTTTTAAAAGAACGATATTTGGCGCGATCATCATTTCTTGTGTTTTCGCTCTGCTGCGATTGTTTCGTTCACATTTTGTGAGATGGGCAGGGATGGAATAGTTTCATTTGGTTACTGAATTTTATAAATAATAAATCTGTTGCTTTCGAATGGCAAGTTAATTCTCAGAAAATGGTTGAAGAAGAGACTTGCTCAGTTTCCACTTGAAGAAAAGGCTAATTCGGCGTTTGCTTGAAGAATGGGCTAACTCGACAATAATTGCACAAAGAAGGCTTACTTTAACTAAATATTTCTTGCGCTTAACTTTGTAAAGAGCAACCATTACAAATAGAAAAACGCAAAAGGTCTCGATACTTATTCTTATTTTATGTTTTCGTTTCAAACAATACTCTGGAAGTGTTCAGAATTTGTTTTAAAAATGTATATTTTATTGCGTACTTGGGTAAAAAATAAACCAATCCAAAGCTTTAAGATATTCATTATTTTAATAAATTTTCCTGTATTTTTATCTAATGAGAACGGATACATTATATTAGATTGATCCCCCAAAGACATACCTTATTGAAGAATACTACATAATACAATACAAAAAATTGTGAATGTAAATTGTACGATATATTCTACATAGAAAACATATCAAGAATTTACCAAAATATAAATGAAATAAAAGATAAGCGTGTGTTTGTAATGAAATATTAAAGCGACCTCAAAATTAAATATTCATTAAAAGGAATACATTAACATCAGATGCAATATCATATTTTTAGATTATGGAAAATCTATGTAAAAAATGGATTCACTTAAAAGATTCCGAGAAGATTAAAAGAAATAAATATGTATGCGATACTTTTCTGACTAAAACATCACTACGACGTAATATACCTACAAATGATGCAAAATCAAACCCACATCAACAGCATCTCTTTAGTCAAAGTATCTGTAGAATCAATTGTCGACTTCAGATTCTTCAAAAAGTGAATTTTAAAAAATTTAACAAGTTTTTTAATATATAGTTATACCTAGATCATGTGTTAATCTTCCTTATATACCTTTTCAATTAACTGTTAAACATTATTGAAGTCATAAATACATATAGACAATATTTTTTATTTAGACACTTTTATAAAAACAAATAACATTATCTAAATTGTTATCTACATCTTCTTTCATAGCTGACTACTCCGCTTATAAGTAACTGTAGCTACCTTCTATCAACAAGACAACCCTCTTTACAAAACCAGTCAAACACAAAAGAAATAAATATGTATGCGATACTTTTCTGACTAAAACATCACTACGACGTAGTATACCTACAAATGATGCAAAATCAAACCCACATCCACAGCTACACCTATATGCTGAAGGTGAGCGAGTGAAATGTTCACTCTTCATCAGTCAAAATACAGTAAACCTTTTCAGAATTCTTGCTCTGTGCGAGTGGATAATCTCTAAAGTTGTAATAAGTTTTTCACTTAATTAAAGAATATAAGTTCATTTTAATTTAAGAGAATATTTCACTCCAATATGGCGATTGTCTACGCAGAGTGAGAATTAATTCGAAAAAAGATTTTCTAATATTTTGGCTACTCTTTAAAGTTCTTAATTAACGCGAATTAGCGTGAAACCAAACATTTTTTTCCAATTTTCACCTGATAAAATATTGAAAAATAAAAAATTTTGATGTTTTGTTTTGACCACAAAAGATAAAGGAAATGACAGAATATATAAAACGTTTTGGCAGATCTCAACCTAAGAAGAAAAATATTCTTAAATATCTTAACTCCCACTGTCGCAAAAATTTCTTCTTAAAATAAAATGTTGTTTCTCCAAGTAAAGTGAATCTTCACTAAAAATTTCTAAACACAAAAACAGTAACAAAGAACATAAACACTCTACACTCGCTCAACTTTATCCTACACATACAACACACACAAACACCAACCCCAAATCCAACGAACCCCAAATCTTAACCACACCTCTTTCTTTCCTCTAATTCGCAGGGAGCAGCGGGACCACCGGGCGATCGGGGCCAACCTGGGTTACAGGGCCCGATAGGCGACAAGGGCGACCTCGGCAACACGGGGCCCGAGGGCCCGCAGGGCCAGAAGGGCGAGCCCGGGCGCGACGGCGCCACCGGCGAGAAGGGCGCACAGGGCCCACCCGGGCCGTCCGGCAAGGGCGAGTTCGCCGGCTTTGACGTGAGTACATTAGTCCTGTCGTTGTGTGTGTTTTGGTAGAGTATTTGGTAGAGGGTGTGCCGTAGGGGAGAGTCGCGAGCTTTGGAATAGTTGGATATTTATGGACGTCGAATTTATGCTTGTTGAATTTAATTTTAGAGGCAATGAATGCATCTGCATGAAATATAATTTTGCGGATATTTTGGTAAGATATTCTGCATAATTTTTTACATGATGTCTGCAGAATTTTCTGCAAAATTTTCTGCATAATTTTCGGCTGCATTATTTGCAAAATTATTTACAGCAATTTCTGCAAGACTTTTTGCAGAGTCTTCTGCAAGTTTTCTGCAGAATTGTCTTCGATATTTTCTGCAAGATTTTCTGCAGAATTGTCTTTGATATTTTCTGCAAGATTTTCTGCAGAATTGTCTTCGATATCTTTCTGCATGTTCTTATGCATTGTCTGCAGTTCTTTTTTGCAGAAATAAATTCTAAAACCATTGTTTTATTAAAAAAACTATCAAATCTATGCAGATAGTAATGCTCAAATGGAACGTGTGACTGATACAAATAGGTGTTTTATTTATTTTATTTATTTATTTATTTAATTCCTTATATGTTTTAGTGTTGTTTTTATTTTTTACTTAAAAAGAAGGATTTCCATAGACTGTCTTACTGATCCGAGTAAACAGGTAATAATCAAGAAGAATCCACAAAATTTGAAACATGTAAACAACAATTTTTTTGTGCATAAAGTTATAAGGTGGAAAACGTGATAATATATAATTTTACTTTAATTATTTTATTTATTTGAGTAAATTTGACTCTGTATTATTAAAGATTCCCTTCATTTTCCAAGATTAAATTTTATTCAATTTTAGTTTCGTATATTTCCCTTGGGATACTTACTTACAATGCGTGCGTGGGTATCTTCCTTTCTTCAGAATGTATTTATGCAGACACATCTGCATGCGACGGAGCTCTGCAGAAAATCAAACGTAAAATATTGCAGAATTTCTAGGGACTGCATTGATAATGGCAGCGTTAAATTTAGAACATCAAAGTAAATATTCCAATATTATGCTCGTTTATTTCTAAATTTAAAGCCGGCTATTGAAACTAAAAAATAGTGTAGCAAAGTTTAATTAAGATTAAATTATAGTTATTAAATTTTAATGTGGAAAAAATAAGTGCTGTCTACTCTGGGACATTTGTGTTTAATCCAGATGTAATCACTCTAAACATGTTCTATTGTTAGATTTTAAAGAAAATGGTATCATTTTATAAATATTATATTAATATTTTATGAATACATATATACTGATAAAAATATATCTATTGCTTAACTTATTGTTGCATGAGTCTCTAAAATTAGTGCCAAATAACATCGCTATTTAAACTTCAACATAAAAAGTCGAATAATGTATTAATGAACACTAAAGCTTAACTGTCGCTCTTCAAACCAGGAAAGTATCGAAATCAAAGTAAGCGACTCTCTCCCACGTGCTTTTATTTTTCTTTTCCGTTTTTTAAATTTACCAGCGAGTATACAAGGAAATTTGTCTTGTTGAACTAGAATGAAAGAGTATAATGGATGAAGATGGAATATGTTTTGGGATTGCGTGGACGGATAAGATGTTAGTTTTCATACTCCGATGATTAATCGCGGGAAATTTTTGTTATTTCATGGCAGTTTCTTGTAATTACTAAAGTTTTCTCTCCCTGGAGAGAAAACTATAGCTTAAATTATAAACTCTACTGAGTTTGTATCCGCGGTATAGCAAAGTTTGAAGATAATATTTCAATGACTGCCAAAAATTAATTAATTTAAAAATTAAACTTGTTTCCTTGGTAATTTTCCGTGGATAAACTAAAAGGATTGAAATAACTTAATTAAATTTGGCATTGTTCTAATTGGGTTACAAAAGGAAACGTCGGGATTTGCAAATTATATATAACAGTTAACAATATTACGTATTCTGAAAGGAAGTTGAAAATGTAAATCTAAAACTTTTATTCCATCAACAAGACTTTTTTTTCCAACGTGGAATTTATTTAACTCATTAATTAACAGAGAAGGTACATTTGGGCATTAAAATGCTAAGAACATTTTTGCTCAATGCAAGTAACGTTTTTAACTTACCATGTGAGAATTACTAATACTTTATTATACACTACTAACTACAAGTGAAAAATAATTGAAATTCAATAATTCTATATTGAAATACTTTGTATTGCTAAAATAGTGAATTCAATAAATTTCAGTTCAAGCGCTTCGACTACTAATTTTAAGCCATATTCATTTCTGTTTATTTATCGTAAATCACTCCTTCTGTATAAGAGACTATTGTATTACCGGTTTATTTTAAATTATCAATAAAAATATCATCATTATAGACAATAAAATAATATGATTTGTATATAAATTAAATATTTTTAAACACAAAGTCAGAAATATTATTGGGCTTGGTTAATGTATATACCCATTCAATTTACATATGTTACACTTCTCCTCAATATGAAAACGGAAATAAAAAATGTGGCAGTGTATAACATTATGTATTATACAATATTACATACAGCCATTAAAAGAGCCCAAATTTTCATTTTCATTATTTCGACAGAAGCGTCAATCGTCTAAATCCCTTATTCATCGAAAACCCGACAGTGCATCCCCGACCCCTCAATAATCCCTTATTCAAATTTCGAAAATTGATTTTTAAACCTCACTTTTTACGTCATTGTCAACATGCACAGATCCACCTTCAGCCAACGTATTACTTTTGAATTGCGCGACAGACGTATGGACATGCTATAAGTGAAGTAATTCTGCTCATAATGAAGTAACTCGATTCTTTCTTCTTCATTGTTAATACAAAAGCTGTATAATATTACTTCATCTAGCGTTAATAATCAACTGTTTAAAACATTTAGATATTAATATATTTCGTTAATAAAACCAAATATTTCATAATGTCACAGTATTTATTAATTGAACCATCGGAAATTACATACAATCTCATTAACTTTTGCTCCAAATACATATTACATCATAGATTGTGATTATAGATTTGTCGATTACATTAATGGAGTTTAAGAAATAGAAAGTATGCTAAAAAATAAATAGAAATTTGTCAGCAGTAGTATATTGATTACAAAGATATGGAAAATCTACATGTTCACGAGCAATAACTACTTTCAAACTACTGAAAGATTTTTAAGACATTAAAATGCCTCTTTCGTAAGTACCTGCGCACCGTCGGTTATTATATTGACTTATATTACAGCTGTAGTGCGATACTAAAATAGAAATTTCAAAATTGCATAACTCGACTGTACAAATTATAATTAATCAGAAAGTCATTTATGAATAATAATAAAGGTACAGATAGTGAAAACATTCGGAATCCTTTAATTCTATGCATATTACTTTTTAATTAAAATATTTAAATATTTAAGCTACCTCACGTATGTTATTGACTAAAATTGCAGACGCTGAGAGAAAAACATTAAAATTTAAACAATAATTCCGGTATCCATTCTTTTATTTATCTTAAACATTTTCTTATGCATACGCAATTGATAACTTGTAGAATTGGTTGTTTCCACGTAATACAAACTATGCTTTGAATTATTCAAGCCACTGCCACTATGATCTCTAACGTAACACTTACTTTTTTCGTATATTTAAAAAATCCTATGGAGAATCTTACCGCTCATATGAATAAATAAAGTTGTAAATATTTTAATTTGACCATGACACATTAGTAACATTTACTGTCAAAATCGTAAGCAATCTTCCGTCGTTTCCGTGTTTCATTTCCATGTAATGCATATTCTTACTAATACTATTAGCTTTCCTACATCTAACGTAAGTAACATAATCCAAACCACATCATTGCATCAAATTTACAAAGCTTTAGTGATGTTACTAATTACATAACTTCAGTAATACGTCGAATGCCGAGGCGGTAATTTCACCCCGTAACTTTTACTCGTACCCCAACGCGTACATGTACCAGCTACTTTTTACAGTCAGTCTTGCTCACGTACGCACGAAATACCCTCGCAAAGACCTACAATTTTTCCATTTCTCTCTCTTTGAGCATAACGCCACAACAGCAACAGACACGTCACCGCCGAAGTCGTTCTTCACGAAAGTCGAGAGATCTCACCGCGGCAGAAAGGCTTCACGACAATGTCGGGCGCTGTCGATCTTTCGAAGTGCAGGAATTCGCGTCAATGAAAGTGGAACACGTTCGCGCGCATGTATAGCTCCGCCGGGAGCATAGCAGTATTGTAGAACATGTCCGGTGAATGATATCCTCGCCATATGCCTCGCTCTCTCTCTCTCGGTTTTCCGCCTCTCTGTGTGTCGATTTTTGTTTGTCCGTCGTCACGGGACTTCCCGTATGCGTATTCGTATTCAATTTTCCGGTGCATGTGCCGCGTCGTTTTTGCAGTGTGGGCGTATATATGAAATGCAGCTGTATGTATGGATTTGTATAGACAGGGTTGCGTTGGGATGCGTAGAAAAAATTTGTGAAAGGCGAATGTTTAGTTGGAGCCAATTTGATATGAAGGCGGGATGTCTGGGTTGGAGGAGATGCAACTGTTGGAGATATGCTCATTGTTCGGATTTTGGAATTTGGGATGCTGCGAGAAGCTGTTTTTGGGATTTATTGGTGGATAAGGGGTTTCTGTGTTTGAAATAGTTTTACGTTGAATTTTGAAATTCAATAGATTTTAGAGACGTGTTTGAGTGTGCTGCGTCTGACTTGAATCTGACATTTATTACTGGCGCGATATATTGTATGTTAACGAATTATAGGCCGCGATGAGTAATTTTCATGTTATTAGGGTTCAAATATTGTCTGATTTAGGGTATTTCGGTAACATGAAAAATGGTCTGGAAAAATTCTGTTTTATTTGTCTATACAATTTTTTTTCAAACAAATTATAAAATATTGATTTTCTCTAAAATACGAACAAACGTAATCGATTCTATGAAATGAGTAACTAAATAAATAATTATTACTTCATTAAATTTTCTTTTGTAATTTGTTATAAAGGAATTACAAGTATTTGAAAATAACATTTTTTGATTATTTCTTTAGTCAAAGTGTCTGTAGAATCAATTGTCGACTTCAGATTCTTCAAAAGGTGAATTTAAAAAAATTTATCAAGTTTTTTATTATTTAGTTATACCTAGATCATGTGTTAATCTTCCTTATCTACCTTTTGAATTAACTGTTAATCATTATTGAAGTCATAAATACATAGAGACAATATTTATTATTGAGACACTTTTGTAAAAACAAATAACTTTATCTAAATTGTTATCTACATCTTCTTTCATAGCTGACTACTCCGCTCATAAGTAACTGTAGCTACCTTCTATCAACAAGACAACCCTCCTTACAAAACCAGTCAAACACAAAAGATTCCTCTAAACGGCCGCACCTTGCAATCCTCGTCTCAAAGATCACCCCATCAATTGAACCTACTTCTTCATCAACACATCATCACCCCAAAGACATCGAAAACCAAAAAAGAAAGCCAAGCATATCCATTCCCGCGCCTGTTGCTCGTCCCAGCCTTTATACATGTATACACTCTCCTATCTACTATAACGAACTCTCGTCTCGTCTCTCCTCATCCAAACGGACAACATACATCCACGCACAACATTCCCAGTGATAAAAAGGCCTCCTCTCTATCTCGCCTCCTTTACTCGGGCGCTAACGATGCCGCGCCCAGTGCTTATCTCTCTATCTCTATATCTGCGGAGTTTGTACAGTAGTCTCTACCCTCCTCGCTGGGTACGTACTTCTTTCCGTCTGAGCGCGTGTATACTCGTGTGACGAGAGAAAGAAACAATAGGTCTCTTCGGAGGGTTGTAGTGTCTGTGCTGGGTACGGAGGAGAGAGAGAGAGAGAGAGAGAGAGAGAGAGAGAGAGAGAGAGAGAAGGTGTACCCATGGCGAAAAAGCAAAAGGAGAACGTAGGAGTTAGAAGCATGGACGCGTGAGAGATGGTTAAGTAGGTATGCACGTACTTGTTCAGGGTGACGAATCTTGCAGTATGTTTGTTTAGAGGGTTGGATTAACGTGCGCGTGAGTAAAACTCATGAAGGTTTTGAGTTTGGTTTTAAGTAAAATGTAAAGAAAAATTTTAAAGCACGTCTTGTGGAGGTATTTCTTTTTTCAAAGAGAAAGCTTTTGAAAAATTTGTATATTTTGTGTTGAATAAGAATTTAGAGGTGTGTAACGTCGCGTATTATTTAATGATGGCGTGAAATTAACATAATTAATTTCACGTACCTGCTTCGTTTTCATCAGCACTCTCAAGCGCTTAACGCGGGATGGATCGTTAATTAAAGGTTAACCATTGGGTAGCATTAAAGTAAAGGACAAATAGGAAACAAAAGATAGTTCTAATACACCTAAAAATATGAGATATATGACTATATTAACTGACTTTGTTGTTGTACCTCCTTGTCTGGAGCTGCGTCTGACGAGGAAACGAAGCCGCTGTACAGCTCCGATGTTGGTACACTGAGAGAATGGTTCAGTTAGGCTTGCCGAAGTCGCATTGTTAAGTTTGCGGAGGCCATAGTCTGTCATTCTTACTGAGGAGTTTGGTAAAAACTGCGGAACAGTTCGGCTGTTTTGGCGGATGTGTATTAAAAGTGATGTGTGGTGTTGCGCTTTATTGTAGCCTCATTATCACGTTTGTGATAAGGTAAAACAGAAGTAAGGTTAAAGTAGAACATCAAAAAAGTAACTTAGACTAACTAATCGTATATAAAAAGGTTACAGTAACAAAAAAATAAGAAATTCATTAAAATATTCATTATTTGTGAAAAAGTGGGGTTAGGCGTGCAACGCGTCGCACGGACACTCAGCTGCCGAACTAGTTCCGCTATTCTTGCCGTATACATACTACCGAACTCACTTCGGTCAAAACTACCGAACAATTCAGCAAGTCTGACCGATGTATTCTCTCAGTGTAGTATGGTATGAAGTATTTAGCGGCAGAATTGAATGACGAGAGATTTTTGATAAACGATAACTCAAGATTTTAAATATACTCCACAATTTTATTTACGAGTTTAAAACGTGACACCGAATACGAGCAACTCCCGAATATGCGATACTGGACTGACGGTCGTTTTATCTAGCGTCCTGCCCAGGGCTCGGTATGCGGCTTACCATTTGAAGTCTATTGTGTATCCACTACTCTCGCGCGCTTCTGGCGCATTCGTAAGTTCCCACCGGTGTGTTCTTGTGCCTCTCTCTCTCTGGTTACGCGTGCCCTGCACGGCTCCGCTTTATAGATGATTTTAACGGGCAATAAATGTAGTGCAAGATTTGAATAGAGGGGTCTAAGGAAAGCTATTTCGGAATAGAGGAAGGAATATCCATAGGATTAATAAGTAATGGGTACAGCTGTGCTTTGTGCAAGAAAAGTTTTGAATTTTACGGGATTTGGTGTGAGAAAAATTCAAGAATATTTTTCAACTCTAAATTAATAAAAGTTACTATTTTTGAAATTGTTCAAACTCAATTTATGGTCTGAAATAAATAAAATACTTCTTAATCTTTAAAAAGATACAATTGACGAATAAGTCATTTAACATGAGAATAATACAACAAAATATTAACTGCCTTTCAAAATACTTAAACCGATATTTTCTGTGAGTTTCAAAAATATCCATGGTCATGGGTAGCGCAAGGAACTTTTTAAAGTTTGAAAAGTAAGTTTCAAGAAAACCGCGTTTAAAGTTTTAATTTGTTATGCTATCCAATGTAAATTGTTTCACTCAACTGGCTATTACTTTTGTACAACTAAGAGTTTTGATATAGCAGCAGGTCTCAAAATGTTCATAAAACTATAAACATAATCGAACCTGATTTTCTTTCTCTCACCCTGTTAATTCGGTACACTCCTGGTTGACAATTTTTAACAGTCTATTATATTGCTTCAGTTAATTTATTTGGTAATTATTAAGATAACTCATGTTATATAGTCCACTATTCTCCTCACAAAATTATATCAAATATTAATCCATAACATAAAATATGTTTTTCAGTATGATCTCAATACCACTTCAAAATAATATGTTTTCAAAACGTTTATCATCTAAACTTATACAACCCGCATAAAACATGTTCTCGACCTCCAATATTATTTATTTCAATGTAATTTCTATTTTACATCCACTTTTAAACCTGCCTAGGAAAAAAACAAAGAATCCCTCTCGCAACACATACAAACACGTAGCAGAATTCCACGTTGCGGTAAAAACGACTTTCGCGCGCCTCGCAAGACTCTCTCACTCTCCCTCGCGAGGCCGGAATAGCAAATTTTTATCATTCAGCATCCGCTCTCCTACATACATACATGCATTCGCACGAGGCCTGCGAAGCACAGCGTCACACAAAAGTACACGTATATTAGCATGTATAGCATTTCAGCTTCTGGCGCGACTCGCAAATCAACGGAAAATACGTGCCTCGTGCCGCTCGCCTTATTCGTACCAAATAAAAAACTCACCTCTACGTGCGTACACAGGGATAGAGAGCGCGACTCGCAGTAAGAATAAGGAAATCGAGCGCGCATAAAAATACCTCGCGAAATGTAGCTTGCAGCTTGCGGAGCTTCCGCTAGGGGCTTTGAATAGGGAGGCAAACTACTTGCGATTCGAGCAACATACGTAGCTACCGATGCTTCTGCTTTTGCGTTTGCTTCTGCTGTCGCTTCATCCAAAGCATCGAATTTTCAGGTTTAATGTCGGAAAGCGTTGGATAAAATGGGTGTGTCTTGAATTTTTGTATATTTTTCCTTTTTTCTATTTTAGTAAAGTTGATTTGATAACTTGTGAGTGCGCCGAAGCATCAAAAATTAACAATGACATTTTTAGTACCTTTAACTACGATTTTTACTGTGAATGAACATATATATAAAGTGAAGAAAGTTCTTACAGATAGAAACATAATTTACCGAAGAAGCAGGAAGTACGTACTAAGCGCGCGTATGAAACGCATTTTTTATTTTTTTGGGAGCATAGCTCTCATTCGCGCGAATCGTCAGTGCTACTCGTTGCTTCAGACCTCTTAGTTAGGGGCGACTCTGCGGTTGCCCTGATATTATCATAGACCAGGAAGGGAGCTCGTCTCCACGATGACGATGGTCACCTCATGCGCGGGAAAGCCGAAAGGCTGACCAGTGGCTGTAGGACCAGAGAGCGAAGCCGTGGGAGGTACATGCCTGGGTTTTTATGATTACTCAAAGTAGAGGCGCGCGCTCGGGCTGCTTCGTACTTCTTCGGCAGACATCGGTGGAGCCAATTGCTCAGCGGCGTCGAGTTCGACGGAGAGCCGATCGGCAGGGTTGCCGGTGAGTAAAGAGAGAGCGGTCGGCGGAGTGACACTTCGCTCTCTAGCCCTCTGATATAGTCGCTTCTTATATGTTTTAGTCTACGTAAGTTTAGTATAGCTTAATTAGTTAGAATACTTCGCGTTATATTTTTCGATGCTAGATTAGTTTTTGTTAGTTAGTTCGGGTTATTTAGATTATTTTAGGTAATTTATTTTAGGTTTTTATACAAGCAGTTTCTTATTTCAATATATTATAACTTCAATTTTAATTGTTTGTGCTAACTTATTTATTATAAACCTATTCTACTTTATACCGAAATAAAAATTAAAGTCAAAGTAAAGCTATACTTAATATTTAATATTAAATAATTAGTATCTAATATTTAATATTAAATAATTAGTATCTAATATTTAATATTAAATACTTCGTATCTAATATTTAATATTAAATAATTAGTATCTAATATTTAATATTAAATAATTAGTATCTAATATTTAATACTAAATAATTAGTATCTAATATTTAATACACAGAGAGAAAAAGTAATAGCGTTTAGAAGCAGGAGGCTAGGACTGATTACTGAACTACATAGTAAATGAAACCATAAGAAATACGGAACTGAGTTTTATTACTAAATAGCCATTCTCAACTTTCGTTGCACTGTTTCAGAGAAATATTAGCCCCCCCCCCCCCCTGCCCCTCCTAACTAATACATTTTCACTGATTTTCCATTAATAAATGATAATTGTGGGGTTTAGGTTAGATAGAATTCATTTATCTATTTCTTTTGTAATGAATTCTAAACATTTGGATAATGATGTTTTGATTTTTTATTCTAATAATTAGATTTTCCTATACGTCCGTGTGTGTGTGTGTGGGGGGGGGGGGGGTGCATCAGAATGAGTATTACTCTCAATATTCATAGTCAAAATTATTTTTTCATTTTTTGGTTGATGTTTTTAACAAAAATTTTACAATAATAACTTTTTTATTTTTCGATGCGTTTTTGTTTTTTAGCGGTTTTTCGATTTCTGGGTTTATTTTTTTCGTTTTTTTTGGTATATTTTAAATAATATCATTGATTGAGTTTAAATGCATTTGAAAAAGTATAAAATTAACTATTTTTTCCTACCCGAAATTTTAAATAAGGTATTTCTCTTTTTCTGTTATACACGCGACAAAACGCAAATGGAAATCCTAGTCGTCTCGCGCAATCCCTTCGCTCTCGCGCTTGGGACAGTATAATACGCCTCCACAACAACAACCACCATCACCAACAGTCGAAAATTCCGATAACGACTTTGGTATACAACACACGGCTAGGCGGTGGAATTTCGCGCGCGTGGTAAAAAGCGCGGAAACCGAAGAAATAAGACGCGCGGCATGCAGTAGGCAGCTCCAGAAATTGCTTTCCGCCGTTCCCCGGGGAAATCGGCTCGGTTGTCTCCCTCTTTACTCTCGTGTTGTGTGGGTGTCTTTCTTACTTTCTTTCTCTCACTGGAGCGTTTTCTTCTCTCAATGCGTGCAGCAAAGTGCAGGAAATGGGAGGATGTATAAACTCGGGCTGATCCCACAGGATGACTGTATCAAGCGGCTATTTGGCTCGTCTTTCGCGCTGTGTCGCGGTGGTGGGTATATCTATCGAGTTTTTGTATTATCTTGTTGCTTATGAGGGATGATTCTTCGGTTTAAGTTGTTGAACCAGCTGAGATTCTGGGGATATCTACATAGTGTGTTAATACCTTAAAATGTCATAATTTTAGCTGAATATTCAATTAATTTAATGATTGATAGAAGCAAATCATAGTAGCTTTTCTTCACTTTTCTTCTAATCATTTCGTTAAACTCCTTGTATGAAGAATTAATAATGAAGTCGGCAAATTATTATTGTAAATGACGAACATTTAAAAATATGCAAATGACATTTAACACTGCTTTGTGCCTCACTAATGAGTTTAAGAAACAAATTTGTCATTGACAATATAGTTTACTTTCGTGGTTAAGATTTTAGGCGTATTGGAAGTAATTGTTAATTATTTGAATAAATTCCAATCAATAACTATGTTAATCTTGAATTTAAAATCAAATCCCTGATGATACTGGCTTTGATACTGTCCTTAAATAAAGATTCATTACGTAATTAATGCTGTATTAATCAATAGTTACTTTTTCATATTTTATTTGCAAAGTTTTATTGTACTATCTATACGTACCTGTTTATATAGTGATATATGAAAAGAAAAATATGCAAGATCAATTATGTTAATATAAATTTTTTATGTAAAAAAAACTAATAAAACCAGTATTTTTAATGATAACAGTTAATTTTCATAACTTTTCGAAAAATGCGAATAAACGGTACAAATTAACTTTATTGATTATAATTTTTACTTTTAAGTATGGTCATTTTTACCACAAACCAAACCATTTTTTACCGTTCTGCAATGTAATTTTTATTAGGAATCAGAGTAATTTATTCCATGAAGTTAAAATATCAAACGTTTACTTGAATTTTTACCGTAATTTTGATCAGGAAATTCTTTCTGTATAGATAGTATCTTTATACCCTCCACAATTTATTCAGATCACACATTTACACCAAAAAATCTTCCCTCCTCTTCAAAACTTTCTCAGTAAGCTTCATCTCGTCAACTACCTCTCTTTAAATACAACGCGAGGAAACTAAGATGAGAATTTGAGCAAACTTTTTTTATTATTTCAGCCTCCTCGACTTTATTATACGCTCTGCACTGTTCGATTTACGCATCATCCGCGCGTTATTCACCCTCATTGCGAGTTTTTTTTCCCCGTAGCCAAGAGAGGTCTCCGTTGCCTTGTTTCCCTCTTTTTTTTATTGCCGCGGTCGCGTTTCGCCGATCGCGCGCGCGTTTAGGTTTTACGCGCTGCTGTCAATTTGTTTCACGTCCGCATGTTTAACTGTGCCTTAGAGAATTGGAACCGCCGCGCATATGTTGCGGAGTTAAAGTGTGGGAGAAAGCGGATGAAGCATGAAAAGATTAAATTTAAAGGGCACTGTTGGGGGTCGGTGGTAAGAATTACCAAAACGCGTTTTGGAAGTAGAATTGTCGTTTTTTAAAAATAAGTTTGAAAATTTTTAATTCGGTTTTAGATTGAAGGTATGAGAGAAATGTCTTTGAGAAAATTGATTTTGTTTGCTATTTTATACTTTTTATATTTTAAACTAGATCTTTAACTTGAGATTACATTTGAAATTTTTTATCGATTTAAATGATAACTAAATGTAGATATACATTTTATTTAATTTGTGGTAGTTGCAGAAATATAGTATATTTAAAATTTCACAATGAATAAAGGTTTTGAGTCTCTTACTGCTATAAAGTATCAGAGAGATCTTTATAATTGATGAATAAAGTTAGATTTTTTAATTCCATATTTTATTCACTTTGAAATATGAATCTGACAATGAGACTTGTTCTTCCAAATTGAGATTTTATTTCATATGCATATTTCAATAGATTGAAATAACGTTGAATGTGAATTCAGTCTGTGATATTCTAAGAAATACTATTCGAAAATTTGCACTGGAGAAAGGGTTTAACGAGAACTTAAAAGTTTTACACAATAAAAGGCTTAACATTTCTTATTAAATCTATACATAAAAGTAGAAAAACGCAAAGCCTCTCCCGACAGTAACGCAATAATTCCAACATTTACATAATTCTTTTCACAAAGCATTCAAGTCGGTTTTTACTTTACTGTTCGCTCGCTCTAAAGTACGATCCGATTCCATTGTGAGCACCGCCAACGCGAAGTCGTCGTATGTCGCCGTCGATCCCTCGCGTCCTTCATGCGCGAATCATCGTTTAAAACTTCACTCATTCCTCCCCACTCTTAAAGAAGCACAAAACTTTGTGCAAAACGAAACCTTACAACCTTCGCGTAAAATCATCCGCTCCACATTTCCATGAGAAATGAGCGTAGTAAACTTCTACGTCAAATTTCCTATGATATCGGATAAACAAGACGGAGAACCGAAGTCGGAGAAGCTTGACATCGCGTTATAGTTCACGCGGACGACGAATTCGCGAGTGGTAGGCAACAGCTGCGAGAGGACTGATAGCGCTTCGTCTGAACAATCTGGCACCTTACTACGTAGGAGGGAGGTGTAACGTCGAGTAATGTGGGTTTGCCTCTTACGTGCCAAATAGGTAGTTGTGTAAACTTGAAGAGTGTAAATTATAAGAAGTATATAGAAACAGCACCAAGATGATTTTGAATGTACTTATTTAGTCAATGTGATTATGATACTGGCCTATGTATGCGTTGTTTTTTCTTTAAATAATCTAGAATTCTCTTTAAGCTATTCACCGCGTCAAAATACATTTAACTTGTTAATTAAATAGTTCAAATATAGTTAAATAATCTGGGGATGGTGAATTTCGTACAATTCAAATAAAAAATAAAGTACGCTTTAAAAATTTTTAATTGAATAACATTAGCAGAATTTTCGATGAAAAATAACGAAAATTTTGACTAAACAATCTTGAGAATGTAAACTCAAAACATTAAAACATGTTTAACTTATTAATTAAATAGTTAAAATTTCGATAAAGAATCTTAGGGCGATGAATTCGTACAATTTCATTAAAAAATAAAATACGCTTTAAAAATTTAAAATCAAATGACATAATATTTTTAAGACTAAATAACAAAAACATTGACTATTGGACCTATAGAGCTTAACGATTTTGAGAAAATATTTCATCAATACTTCTTATAAAAATTGTTATATTTTAGATATTTCGAAAATACTATTTTTCCAAAGTTTCCCCATAAAAGTTATATAACGCTTTTTAGGTTTTCTAATGAAACTTACAATGTTTTCGAAACACCGTGAGAAGCTTCGCAGTAAGCAAGTACAAGGAATACTCGAATTTATAATTTTTCTATTTCCACAGTTAATTTCAACTAATACAAAACTGGGAGGAAAATGCTTATTTGATTGGCGATTTCTAATCTATTTTGCTTTCTCCCAGAGGAAGCTTTGTAATAGTAAAAGAAAATAGTAAAAGATTTTTTAAAAAGCATGTTAGAATGATGATTTTGGACATTTGGGATCAAAATACACTACTTTTAGAAAATGTCCGTATGGACGTGTGTATGCGTGTGTATGAGTGTGGTATGTGTGAGTATTTGTTAATGCGTGTGTGAGTGTGTATAATATTTTTGATTGGTCAAAGCTTTTTGTTTTTTAACATTTTTCGATTTTTGGGTTTGTTTTTCAGATTATTTTTAGGTGAATATTAATATAATCAATTAGAAGAAAATATATTTACATATATTCTGTGAGTCTAAAATTACATATATTCTGCGTCTACAAAGATTTTATAAGCTAACTAGCATCCCCCGTTTCGGCTTCGATGTGCTAATAGTGCGTGGAACTCACAAGTAAATAATATCTATTATTTGACTTGGAGACTTGAAATTTTATAATATAATAAAATATATATGTGTTATGGTTTAGATAAGAAAGGATTTTACCCCTTTTGGGTAACCATATATCCATAAATTGATATTTAGGTAGTTTCATAGGCAATCTTTGGGGATAAAAATCGAATTCATAAATTTCGATATTCCGAAGATATCGATAAAAACGTAAAAACACGTTTACCTCCTTTTCACCCACTTAGAGGTGGATGGGGGTAAAATCCGTCCCTATCTCACCCATACACCATAAGAGATATATACCACAAACATGTCAAGTCTATAGATCTAGTGGTTTGGTCTGGACGTTGATGAGTGAGTGAGTGAGTGAGTGAGTGAGTGAGTAAGCCAGTGAGTAGGTGTATCGGACATTTTCTTTTATAGATATAGATTGATTTATGAATATTTATTTTGCTTCTTAATTATATTTAGTTGAAAATTAACTTGAAAAAATGTATACTTTTTCAAAAAATTCGCGCATGAATCAACTTAATCTTTTGTCTTCGATAAAATAGAAATATAGTAAAAAAACTAAAAATCACGTTTTAACCCTTTCCACCCCCTGGGGGTGGAATTTTAAAAATTCGTTCCTCAGTGAGCACCTACTGTATGGGTGGAACGTACCCACAAATTTTCAAGTCGATCGGTCCAGTGGTTTTGGCTGGGCATTGATGAATCAGTCAGTCAGGACAAGTTCTTTTATGTATTTAGATTCCCATCTTTTGTTATACACGAAAACGTATTTTTTCTTAAACGGTTAAGTATATCTCAAAATTTATCGTGGAAATTAATTAAAAAAATTGTTGGTTATTAGTAACACCGAGAGAAACATTCGATACTTTAACAATACGTTAAATAAATCATCTTAAGTAAATAAATAATAATGATCATTTTACAATATATTAAGTAAATCTGTTACTAATACACATATAGTCACAGTAAAGTTTTTAAGACTAAAAAGTTTTGAGAAGACCGGTGACAGAAGATCGGACACTAAGGATTTTGATAATGTTAATATTATAGCAGAAGTTCTTTTCATGTTGCAACAGTAGTTGATAAGTTTGGAGGAAGCTCGGTGACAATAAATTGACAGCGATTTTATTAGTTTATAAAGGTGTGTACAATTGCTTTTAATTTTAATAATTAATTAATTGATGAATTAATTACCTTAAATAATGATAAAATACACATTATTCTATGTAGAAAAAATTGTGTACAACAGTTATCATGAGAATACGGTAAAGTTGAGATATTCGGTCTTCATAGAACAAATATCCTATTTTAATGTTTAATAACAAATATCCTAAATGTTTTTTTTTATTATATACTCAAAGAAATCATCCTATTCAAAATTAAAATATAATAATAAACATATTACATGGTAATTTTTGTTTCGCTATACGATAAAAACTAACGTCAATTTATCATAATTTTCATTTGTTACCGTGTTGGACGTTGGCTGTGTTTTTATTTTTATAATTTTTATTATTATATTTTAATTTTGAATAGAAAGATTTCTCTGAGTATATAATAAAAAAAACATTTTATCCTTGACTTTATTAGATTTTATGTACCACTTTTCAAGATGATGCATCTCCCGTACAGCAAACTTCCCTCCGCTAAAAGCGAAATCCTCCATTCAACTTAAGGTTTTAATTCAATCGTTTTCATTCAACAGAATTAACAAGACATCGGCATCTCAAAGCGCTGCATAAAAATATGCTCTTATCCGCAAGTAAAACTCCCGGTGGCCGTGGTGCACTCCGCAATCGTCCTTAAACATTCACGTGGCTTTTTAGACCTTTAAACCGCCGACAATCTCGGCGAGAAAATGAAAAAGCTGCTTTCATTTTCACTTTACGCAAATCCCCGACGGAGCCTTTATTTTTAGCGCGAAACCGCGCGAGATGAAAAATTATAATAATTTAATGGGCGTTGCACGTAAGTGCGCAGACGGGAAAAAGGAATTTCTCCTCGTAAAAGAGGGAGAGAAAGAAAAGGAGAACGCCGGAGATAAACGAGCGTGAAAGCTCGTATACCGCACATCACTTGATGTATATACGTATATAGATATACGGATTCGACTGGAGGAGATTGCGCCTCGTTAGCGTCGCTTATATACGGGTTATATAAGAAAACTCGATTCCACGATAAATGGCGCCTTACGTGGGTCAAAGAAAAATCGTGAGGAGTCCTCACCTCCATGATGTCCTTTTAGTCTGGGCGTCCAGTATAGTTTCGTACCCAATATAGGCCTGCTTTATCTTTCTTGATGTTCAGAACACGAATATATTGGTTAAAATATCTAAATATGGCCAGGATAATTGTTATTAACAATCATTTGTTAACATAATAAAAAATGTTATTGCCAATTTTTCTGAAAACCACTTAGTTTTTAAGTAAAAAATCTTTAAAGTTTCAAAATCGCGTTTTTAGCGATTTAGCACTCGAAATATAAGGTTTCTATAAAAAAACTTGTAAGAATACTTAGGCTTAAAAAACTTCCAAAGAATCTTACAAAAATTATTTTAAGTAAAATTTTTTTTTCAAATTTTTAAAAATTTAAAAAGAAAATTGAAATTGTTTGTATGACTAAGTCGTTAAAAACGCGATTTTTTAATCTGCCTATTTTTTACTAAAGAACTAAGCAGTATTCAGAATAATTGGTGGTAATTATATTAACACATGATTGTTAATAACAAATAACCTGACCATTTGTAGACTCGCTGACCAAGAAATTCGTGTTCAGGAGGTCAAAAAACGTGAAGTTGTGGTTTAAGTTGTGGACATACAAGATGCTACACAATGCTGGGCGCCAAGACGCCGCTTGGTATGTTCGGTTCGTATCAGACATACCGCGCGATGGATTATGTTTACGGTGCACATTCATCGCATTTATAGGTCGGCCGCCGCAAGTTTCTTACGGTAGCAAGAGAGTCGTGTCCCTTTTCTCTTGCATAAGTGTTTTCTTTTAGCTCTGGCTGGGTGTATGCATGCTTGGGTGGAATTACAGTGCTCGTGTCGCTGGAGAAATTCGAGTTTATTCGCGCGTTGAGGTCTGCAATGTAAACGGGGTCATTCTTTATTTTGTGATGCTTGTTTATGTGAGCCTTGTAAGTGGGAGCTCGGTCTTCGTATTGATGTCAGAATATAACATCTTTTTGTAATTTGTAAAAAGGAAATTTTGTATTTTGGTCACACTCCGTCGATTTACGAACAATTATTTGTACAAATTGTTAGAACCTAAATTTTGCATTAAAAATAGCCATAAATATCTTAATGTAAAACTGATCTTCGAATTTGGCCAATTAGATACGTCCTATCATGAAAGGCATATCTTTTATTTAACAACATAGATCATATGTCTTTATTGAAAAGACAAATATATTTGAAACTTTTTTCAAAGACTTATTTTGAAGTAACAAGGTAATCGTGCGACCATAAATGAAAATTAATTGGTATTCATAATTATTTCAATAATTGAAATTATAAATAAAGAAATAATTAAAAAATGATAATTCACATAAAAGACATTGTTATTAACATGCACTTAACAATAGCATATTGTGTACCATGGGGGAAAAGTAGGTATTTTTCGCCCGCGAGTGAGAATTGTAATACGAGTCAAAGGCAAACAAGCACGATTGCACACCGTATTATTTGTCAAACATGTATTGATAACGTGTTTTTTATGCCTATAAAGCGAAACTAAATTTGGCCGTTTTTCGACAAGGTGCAAACACATGCTTGTTAGACTGTAAAATCAGCCTACTAGATTGTTTAGGCCCACCTGGTATCATCTGGATGATACTTGATGTTTATGGTGGCCTAAACCCACTTAGAGACGATTTTCGAAATATTACATTTCGCCCGCTGTAGCAGGCGCAAAAGTCTTTTTCTCAACACAGGCATGAAAGAGACCCTTTTCCGTGGTGGCAAAACGAATGGATAACTGGGTATTCCGAGCGTCTTTGCTGAAGCGGGAGGAAATGATTCCCTCCCGCTCCTGAAAATCTCTTAAAATAATGTCGAAATTTTATATATTCCAAAATTATAACTCAAACTTATGAAAAAAATCCAAATTATTTAGAAAATTTCAAATTTTTGAAGAAATTCAAAATTTGTAAAACTATTTAAAATTTTTAAAAAAGTTATTCTTTTTATTTCATAGGTCTGTCTGGTGGACGGACAATTTTCTCATTCCCTATACATGCATGAAAAAGGCCTATTCACACACTTGTTAAAAAAATACGGTGTTTAATACGGGTGGAAAGGGACTCGGATAATGATTTGAGCACTCGTGTACGTTTCTGGTTCACTCGTGCTCAATCATCATCCTCGCTTAGAAAAAGTCCATTTTTCCTCCTAGTTGCACAATATACTATTCCGCCCGCTGATCGAAAAACAGGCACCTTAGCCCCGTTATATGGACATGATTAAACGCGTTTACGTGCAAGTGCCAAAAAAATTTTTCTTCGAAAGAAATACATACTTTTGTTTGTTATATCATAACATATATATCTTCTATTATTTTCTTCTATTATTGTTTTTATTATTTTTTTCTGCTTCTTAGAATCTTAAAAGTACGTATAAAGTTTTTAAAAGTAATTAAAACATTCTTAGAAAATAGTTTTGTGCAGAAACCTTAACGCTAGAAACAGTATTTTTTTTAAATAATGATGGCTTTGAAACATAAAAGTTTTTTGAATGGAAAGCTTCTATGGCACGGTAGGTAAAAAAATCTCGTTGAAATGGAGAGTAAACTCAATACTAGAATTTTCGTTAGAGAAAACTTATTGTGTCTCTCTTGCTCCCTCCATCCCTCCCTTTCCATCTCTCTCTATCTCTTACCCGTGTGCAGCGCAATCCTCACTCTGCGAGACTTTTTCTTTAGGAACTTAATATTATAGACTGAAAGGTAAAGACTATACAGATATACATACATTATACCACTACATTTAAACTACGTGTAATTAGTAAGCGGAGAGGTATAAATGCAAAAAGGTACGTTTCAGGAACTATATACACATCTACCCGCCAAGGGAAAAAAAGTAGTTCAATGTGAGCACGTGTGAGTTCGGAGATTAAAGAAGAATCATAGTCTTCAGATTTTAAATGTCTAATATCTTATAGTATTAATATTTAAAGATGGGATTTATTTATTTCTATACTGCGAAGACAGAATTGTAATGGTAAACATAAAATTTTAAGGTTATAAAAAGTCAAATTCAATACGTAATGCAAACTTACAATAATTAAAAAGCCGCTGCTAATTCATTTGCACTTAGCTTCCTCAAACCAAATTAATTGTTCTAATATAAAATTATATATTCTAATAAATTCATTTTAAATTGCTATATCTCTTTTTAATTAGGAGCTGAAATATTAATATTAACCGCGAACGTTCAGAGTAATCTTCGTACACATTCGTCCACACACACACACACACACACACACACACACACACACACACACACACACACACACACATACACACTTTCGGCAGTATTTTCGTCCGTTTGTATTGAAGATATGTAATCGATAAACATAAATTTTAAAGGTGCTCGAGATTTCCTTTTGATTTATATATTTTAATACTAATCGTATGCTATATTTAAGAAAGAAACGTGGATTTAAAGTAGTTTTAAAAAATAGCTGTATTTTATCAAATAATTTTTTTTTTTTGCATATTAAATGAAAAATAAAAACTTTAAACCTTAATATCTCAATAACATAAAAATGGACTTACGTCGTTTTCCCGGGAGTCCACAGATATATGCTTATATAAAGTTATATATACTCATATATAGTTGTATACAGTTACGTTACAATTCTGTTTTTGAGAGAAATTATAATTTTAAGCTAACAGGGACATAAATCAAGTTAAATAAGTTACACAATTTAGATAAACAAAAGCTAGAAGAATTAGCATTCAATCTCAATTTTATAAAAGTATATTTGGGGGTTATAGTAAGATTAGATTAGTTGCTTATTCTGTGCAAGACAAAAACAATAAAACTACATTCAATAATTATACATATTTACAGAGATCATTAGTATAGTCAATCATATTACAACTCGTCATTGCTCATCATTAACTTACATGTATTGCACTATTATATCTGTCGTACATCAATCGCGTCATTACAGTTATCATATATTCTTATCATTACGGATAATACATTTTTTTTGTGACTATCAAACTTCAATTTTTATTATAGTCAACATTCGTATGATTAGCGTCATTCTAAATTATATATACATGGTCCATGTCCCTGGACTTACATAGCAAACAGACGTGAATTACCACTTTAAATCTGCCTAGTGAGGGAAAATAAAGTAAGAGCTGGTACAACATATACAGATGAATTATAAAACAAACGAAAACTAATTCGACACTGAACATGTAATAAATAATTTTTCGATTTTAATATATCATGAATAATTTTGATGAGGTCAAGACGATGCCCTGCATTTTAAGCATGCCGTGCGATCTCGTTTCTCGGTCATTGGGCTCGAATGCAATTCAAAATAATGCCGCCACGCAACCAAAATATTTCCGAGTTCATATCCGACCGAGCAAATTCGAATTCACCGACCCATAAATCCCTTATTAATTTTCGTTCGCGAAATTCGCCTCTCGAATTTTGTTGTACCCGCAACGATGCGGATGCCCCACCACCGCACCACGCCAATTCGCTATATTTGGGTCACCATTTATCATGCATGTATCTTCTTAGCGGTTTCTGCCATCTCTCTTCTTCCTGTTTTCTCCCCGTCTTCATTGCCGCCATGCGACTTCTTAAGGGGGATTTATAACTCGGGCAATTCGTTTTCCAACGTGGACGAAAATCCAATCATCGGAAATCCATTTGCGCGAGTCCGTCGACCTCTTGGTGTCGAATATGCTTGCGGATTTTATTATTGATATAATTTTTTTTTAATGCAGCATCTTAGTTTTTCTCATGGGTTCGATCATGTATACCTCGTAGAAGCGAGATTAACGTCTTTCTTTTGACACGGATCAGTGCTGAGTTTCTCTGCTAGATTAAAATTTCACATTTCTTAATTAAAATAGCTAATTATAGAAGAACTGAACGGGAAATCTACTTATTTTTAGTGATTTTAATGATGTAAATTATCAATAATATGAATTTACCTCTCAATTTTACATACAATTAATACAGTTGCTAAATATAGGGTAGTGACCCCAGTAGTCGGCCATTCAAGCTATTACAAAAAATTAAGAAACATCTTTGTTTATAAATTATCGGTTCTAATACACTTTAAATGTATTCTAGTTATTGGTAAAATGTTTGCTCTTGCTTAAAATATTTACAGGATATGTTAAATATGCGCGCACAAAGAAAATATACGAATTCTTTCTGAAGATGAGGTTTTATTTGATCATGTCCGATCGTTATGACGTCTAAACAAAGACTCTCATTTTATTCAAATTTTCTCGCTCAACTGTTTTTTTTGTTCTACCTGAAATTAACATATTAAAAAATCTGATCGTCACTTGTCTGCCTATAGCTGTGAGCAGAACGCTTCTGTGGCTACCCGTCCACGAGAGGGTGCTAATCCTCCCCCTCGCCCCGTAGTTTCCACCTTTTATCACTTACTCATGTAGGTGGTGGTGGAAGGTAAAGCGGCCCCGACGATCCTGCTTGATCGCCGTGCTCGCAAGCCTACACAGCGACAACATTCTTCCTCGCTGTGGCGAAACGCTCACACTCACGCTTTAACACGATCGTTCTTACTCGTTTTGTTTCTATTTCAGGTAGCACAACAAAAAATAGATGATTACATTATTATATAAAATTCTATTTGGAACAGGATAATTATAATATGTGTTTTAATAAAATATGACGAAAGCGCTAGTAGTCGGCTACTGGAATCTAGTACTCGGACGCTTGATCGCTAGTAGTCAACCAGGACAATTTAAGGCAATACATCTCGCTTTAAAAGCATTGTTTATTCTTTTGAATAGTTCTATGATTTAAGTTTAGCTATAAAAGATTGAATAAATATGAAATGAATCAAACTAAATATTAATTAATCGTAATGATCATTAAATTTTTTTAATTTAAATTACAATTAAAAGTAAAAACTAAAATTCGGCAAAAATTAAAACAATTCTAGTAGTCGACCACCTGTAAGCAAATATCGATAAAGATATATCGAAAACAATTTTTATTTCATGGTTCTTGAACTGTTTTAACGCCAGAACTAAATGTTTAAATGGCATAAATCATTAAAAATTATATTTTGTCTACGGGTTTATGTTTTAAAAGAAAATAGTCAAAGTGGTCTAGTATTGGGGGGTGTCTGACTACTGGGGTCACTACCCTGCTTATTTCGTACAATAAATCATGTTTAAAGAGTACTAAGACAAGACTATAACAATTTAAAGGGTTGGGTACTTGATTGTCGTACAAATAAGAGATAATTGCAAAAATAATATACCTTTATACACATCGATAATCGGACAAAAAGGTTAAAAAACTATAGTAACTATCTCTCTATATTATTAAAAAAATTTCGGCGCCTCCGCCGTTTCAGAAAGTAATCCTCCTCAATTTAGCCCCCTAAGTACATCTAATTACAGACACCCTGTATATGTCCCAATTAAGGACAATGACGTGTATGTTCCAATGAAGGTTACCATGTATATGTTCCATTTAAGGACTCCATGTATATGTCCTAATTATGGACCCTGCATATGTCCTAATTATGGACTCTGTATATATCCCAATTACGCACACCGTGTATTTATGGACACCGTATATATAACCATATTACGGACATTCTGTATGTCTTAATGACGGACATCGCTTATAAGTCATATCTCAGACATCCTGCATATGTCCTAATTATGGACGCACTGGATATGTCTTAATTACGGACACTCTGTATATGTCGTAATTACGGAAACCCATTGTATATCCTATTCTAGGTACCTTGTATATGACACCTGATTTTGTTCTAATTATTTAAACGAATTATGGATATGTTCTATAATTGGTAAAAATCAAACTAAAGGACATTCAGGGATTTAAACAAACTAAAGGATTCATGATATTTACTTCCGGTCTTGACCAGAAGACCTGGATGACTTTCGATCCAGACTAAAAATTATCTAGCAGTCGATGATAATCACTTCTGGAAAAGAACGGAAGTCGTCCAGGAATCTATGATATTTTCTTTTGGTTTAGATCAGAATCTAGATATCCATGATATTTATTTACGGTCTAAATCGAACTTTAAGAAATCAATGATACTTACTTTCAGTTTAAATCCTAAGACAACGATTTATGATATATACCACAGGGGGTTGACGCGCTGAAACAGGCAGGGAGGCTTGAGATGTCATAGTCTTGTTCTGGGAGAGCAAAGTGCATCCTGTCTACGACACATGTACGCTTTACTCAAAATTATGTTCAAAGATTAATTATAAAACAATTAAAAAAGTAGTCTAATCTTAATAAACTATAATACAAATTTTATTTAACATGGCTGATTTGAGGTAGATAATCTTCTTGCTTGTTTAGTTAAATAGACATTTTCTTTCAACATACTTTTCAATCCTAAATATAATAACATATTATCACATAATTTGATAAAATCTATACATCTCCAATTTCAAAAACAATAAAAATGGACGTAGTTATTTAACAAACAAACTCGTTTCTAACATCCCAAAAGCTCCTTTTAAAATTCAAATAAATCCAAACTCCCAAAAATTAATCAAAATCTCATTAACTACACACGCAAATCCACGTCCATCCCAAAAAAGCCCATCCCACCGAACCAGTCTTTTACCACTGACATCCAGCCATCCATAACACAGTAGACCTCATCCCAACTTCTCGCGTGCCATCGTAGCTCGAAATCGCGAGCAACTATACATACCCACCCCCGACGCTTGCGCGACTCTACTTGATTATTAAAGTAAACAAGGGAACTAGGAGACTATATACACCCGTACACACGCAGCTAGCTCGTTTAATCCAAAACGCGAGATATCTCGCGCAAACGAGTCAATTGTGTCTTAGGTCTGGCTTCTCGTCTCCGTATTATACGCGCGCAAGCTCGTTTACACTTTGATGTTGTGCACGTACGCCCGAACTCCGACGTGGCACAGACGCGGGCGAAATCCCGAGCGATGGCTAATTAGCTTCGACTGTGTGCCTGGTAACATACACGTGCCTCCCACGCGATTAACTTTTAAGATCGCATGCAGACGGTAGAGAGAGAGAGAGAGAGAGAGAGAGAGAGAGAGAGAGAGAGAGAGAGAGACTTTTTATTCGTCACTATGACAAAAATTTACAGCTGTATGTACATTTGGTTAAAATTGGTTATCACATTATCAGTCATTACAGTTTAAAAGTTTGGACCCGTATCACAGGTCGTCAATTTATAGTCTAATATATCATAATATAGTCGGTGCTATAACATATTGTTTCGTCAACTTAATAATATATAAATAATTAGATAACAGTAATATATACACATACACATTTATATTGCACATATATCTATCGCGTCGAAATATAAAACGCATTTCATTCTTCCTTCGTTCATACATTCATTCATGCTAATAATTACACTCACGCTTCACACTTAACACTTAAAATAAATTAAGACTAGACAGAATTTAACGAAATACAATCTCAAGAGGTTTGATGAGAGTCGAAGGCCTATGATTAATCACTTATGGAGTCTTGTCGCCGTGTAATTCTTTAAGGTGCCTACCTAAGTCAGTTTTAAACTTACATAGAGATGGCAGACACTTTACACTACAGGGGAACAAGTTCCAGAGGCGTGCACCTTGGGCCCTAAAAGAATATAGGCCCTTATCAGTGCGCGACCCCAGAACTGAGAGCTCTTTCATACCCCCCCCCCCTACTTGAAGTCCTTGCCTGATTTTTTTCGAAAAGAGCAGTAAGATACGTTGGCTGCCGCCTGAACGTTCGTTGAGATATGGATTTTGGCTGACGGTGGGAGGAAGGAGGGAATCTTTTTTTGTTGTTGTAGGAGGTGGGTGTGATTTAAATTTGCACTGGAAAATTGGAACAAGATTTAGGATCTTGTTTGAGTTGGAGGAGAGGGTTTTTAATTGGTTTTATAGATTTACATAATGAGATATTGGCGAAATACTTATTCTTTAAGAAGATGATGATTAGCGATAATTTGTTATCGATAATTTTAAAACTCATTTGTGGAAAAAAATTATATATAGGTCCTGGGATATAAATAATTAAATATTCTTAACAAGAGTCTGAAATCTATAATTATATGAACAAAAACTGGTTGGAATAAAATCATAACGTCACAAGTATAAATATTGTCAATAAAAAATAAATTCAGTTAATCCCAAAAATTATTCTATTTCTCGATCAATTTTAATATTTTGAGGCTTATTTTATTCTTGAAACACTTATCTACAAAGTTAAGGCGAGAAACTAATAAAGTAATTTATCTGTTGGAATTACATCAGCATTACATAGATAATAAGAATCAAATAATGTTGTTTGGTATTTTAATTCGCTAATTTGCCGAGATAAAGCAATATTTCTCTAAATACATATTTAGATACACGTTTTTCGTATTTTTTCTAGACTTTCACTTGAACTAAATATAAGTGTCAGTATGTTATGCAGATTTATTGAATAAGTTTTTAAAAAGATTCCCGTAAAGTTTTGAATCGATTGAATGTTGACTCAATTTATGTATATTCTACAAATAGAGAAAATGTCTGATGCTTTTGAAAATATAAAACTGAAAAAGTAAAACCAGTAATACAGGCTTGTGTAAATTATACAAAAGGAGTGATTGTTTACTTTACCGTAATTATGCCTTCTTTCATTTCCTTTGTTTTTCCATAACTTTTATTTGCTTATCAAATATCAATTCTACTTTGTTTCAAATGAACAAATAATGCACGAGTAGTCTCTACTTGCTTTTGTATACTCTCATACGATATGTACCGAAATAATACAGCTATAAATAATAAATATTATAATAATACAATAATAATGAAATATATAGTCTTGTATTGTCTATTCTACCATTGTAAAATAATTTATTAATATAATAATCTATATAATACTAATAATAATCAACATATTCTGAGAAGAAATTAATCTATTTAAATCAATTTAATTAAGAAACAATATACATAAATAAATTAAAATAAGTCAATAACTAAATTAATACCACCATTGTTTAGTCAAATTAAATATATTATATAAATAGAATATTTCAACACAATACTTTATTGCTATTCAATTACGATCAACTAATTCTTTTCTCAATGTACTTTGCAATTCTGATCATTTTACGCTTTTACAAAACATTCAGCACCAATTACCACTATTGTTTTTACACCATCAATCGATTCTATCCCTAGATAAGCAACTTTCATCGCATTCGACAAATAAACAAAATCCTCCAATTCAATAAAACAATATTTCGCACGTTCAAAGCACTCCGTGCAAACAATTCCACGACTCAAATCACACATAAAGCGCGTTATACATATAAAATTACGCGCACTCCATTACTCGCGCCCCAGCGCATATTACACGCGCGTCCCTTTGTGCACAGCAAATTGTCGCGCTGCCCGAGAATAATTTTTTTCGCTTAAAAGCATCAATTTACCTGCGTACAGTTAAAAGCTCGCTCTCTCCTCGTAATAACACACCTAATGATTATAACACACGGTCACACTGATAATTTCTCTCCGCCTGTTATGCGCACGCAGCCAAGCTGGAAGCCCCGAGCGATCTACAGGGTGAGTTGAGGTTCATTTCGAATCCCCATATATAGACTTAAGCCCAGCTAAGGAAACTTTCCGCTCGCGCGCGAGCTCAGTTTGCTTAAAAGGAAGCGAGCAGCAGCTCGGCAGCGGCGGGTTTCGACAATGCCAAGATTATCTGCTTATCTCTAAATTAAATAGAGGATTAAGTTTTGTACCGGTTCGCTTTCTGTGTCTTTCTTTTTTGGAGAGGTAGCTTCGTTTTGCTCATCGTTGTTTTGGAAAAGTTCCGCGCGAAATTGCTTGTACAAGTTGATGAATAAATCAGGAGACGAGACATATCGTCGTCGTCGTGTATGTATAGAGGATGGCGAAGGAGAACAGACTACTCCGGGTAAATTTTTAAAGTTTTGATTGCGTTTCCGAGGGAATTTATAATATTTTCAGAGCCCGCGGTAACATCTTTTATCGTATTTCATTAGTTTTTTTAACTTGCGCATCGTGGTCTTATAGTTGTAACGTAAGGGGTATTAAAGTTATTTACGCCGCGGTGTTCTGTTTAAAAAGTTTTGTACTTTAATTCCGAGGGTAATGTAATATATATCGCGAAAGAAGAGCTTAATGGGGTACGCGTAATTCCTTGGAATTATGGGTATGGTATTGTCGTACGTAATTGTGTCATAGATATTGTGGAATGTGTGTTGAAAAAGATTGGTACTTATAGTTGAGAAATGACGTTAAAATGAGTTTCAAATTAACAGACGGAGGAGTATCCTATGCGACCGGGACTTCCAGGACAAAAGGGAGATGATGGAAAACAAGGATATGCAGGTCTTAAAGGTATATTTTAGTTTTGTTTTTCTATTGTATGAAATAATTTATCGCAGTAAGAAATCGATAATAGGTACGCTTTATACGAAATATTATATTTGTACTGCAAACTCCACACTTACTCAGAAAAGGCCTACTTCTGGCCCTTGGTACACAATATACTATTTCGGATTTTTAGGTGACAGAGATCGGGCCTCAAATCCGCTACCTGGTTAAGGGCAGTAATGCCCGTATATGTAATTAGAAAAAAAGAATTCATGATGGGAAACGATGCCGAAGACGATAAACAGTAACATAAAGTTTACTATTACAATTCCTCAAGGATTACATGATCGATTGTTATAAAATTTAATCTATGCACCCTTGGGGTGGAGTAGAACATGTATGCAAAATTTCATGATGATCGACTGAAAATTGTAAAAGGAGCATAAAGTAATAAATGTCCGATAGTCGGGGATAAAGGGGTTTCGATCCAATAATTTTTACCATTCAGTACGGTTTACAATGATTTTTACAATAATTTTTGTCAGAAAAATAAATAATCAAATACCCACCATTTCGCGTTTTTCAACCCTCGCCCATTCCACACAAAGCCCGCTAAACCATTTCCCCTCTATTTCCGCAGGCGAACCTGGCGCGCACGGCACGAAGGGCGACAAGGGCGACTCGGGCCACAAGGGCATCAAGGGCATCCACGGCAAGGAGGGCCCGCGCGGCTATCAGGGCTCGAAGGGCGAGCCCGGGGCGCCTGGGGTGTCCGGACTGCCCGGGGCCGCGGGCGAGCTGGGCCGCACCGGCGAGAAGGGCGCCAAGGGCGACTCGGGCCCCGAGGGCAGGACCGGGCCCGCCGGACCACCGGGACCGCTCGGTACGGGTGGTGTTAGCAGCGCAGACGCCGGTGAGTGCGATAAGGAAGAGAGAGTTTGAGGATTTTTGGGTTTGGAAGAGTGGAGAAAGGAGAGTCGTACAGTATGGATACCCATGTTAGTTGTCGGAAATTTTGTACGATTTTTAGAGTTTGAAGGTTTTTTGGCAGTTTTTTTGGATGGTTTCTCTGCAAGGATTTCACAAGGTGATTTTCCTACAGAAATGTTGGAATGTGTTATCGTCCAGACATAATTACTCAAATGGGTTGTGTTAATGATATTAGAAGAATTTTAACGGGTTTTTAATTAAAAAGTGTATTTTATTTTATTTCTTCAGAATATATTTCTACAAAAGAATTAACAGGCAAAAACCATGCAGAAAAGTGTGCCAAGACTTGCAGAAAAAGCTGTAAATTTAGAAAGCTCTATAATAAATCTTTCAGAAAGTCGTTCAGAAATTTTTTTTTTATGAGAGGCAGCTATTTTGGCTATAATTTTTAATTCATTTCATAGGTGTCAATGAAAAGTTTTAAGTGAAATTGCAGAGAACGCGTAGCTACATTTAATTATGACTTTTAATTTTACGAATTTTAACATTGTCCATTTCATTGTGTATATCGTGTCAGTTACAATATTGCTTTCTCAATGTCATTTATTTTTAACAGAAGCTTATTTTTAAATATTTTTATGGCTTCAATTAATTTGAAAATTAATTAAAATAAATTATTAAAATCGTATTTCAATAATATAACGTTTTCATTTATTATTTACACCGTAATGGAATTTGCATTTTAAATGTTAAAACGAAATTCCGCAATTTTCTAAGTAAAGTTTTCCTCGTAATTTTGTCAGTTATATTTAAGCTAAAAATAAATTATAGGTTAAAAGAGAATTTTCGTATTTAAATAGATATACTATAATTATAGTAAACAAATATTACAGCTATTTTCTAACTCTTTTAGATAAAAATAGCACTTTGACTTTACTGTAATCTCTTATAAAAAATATAATGCAACTAAGGAGTCAAGATTCTAACGCAAATTAAAATTAAATGGAGCGGACGAGAAATAGAAATATAACCTAATAAATCACCTATGCGTTTCATCCAAGGTCTGTCTACTGGACTCGCCAGTAAGGCTGTGAAGACAGGCCCTGCCTTAGACGCCGATAAATAAAAAGTTAAAAAACTTACATATATGCATACAATCAACCTAGTGAAAATTTTAAACTTGGCCCCCTTTCAGATCTCGATCAATCAGCTGTCGTCGATATCACAGTATTTACATTCCTTCGACGATTGCCATGATTACCGATTTACAGCTTGACCTCGCAAAAAATCAAATTCTTCTCAATTATTGCTAATCGTATTATTTCGAATTTCCTTTTCGCAAAAACATACGTTTAACACATAATAAACTTATCTATCGCTTACAAATATAATCATAATTTATATCTTAATTTTCATTTAAGGGTTTCTTCCGATCAACAAATATAAATATATCGATTATGTCAGGATTCTTTTTCAGGAGAGGGAAAAGATCTTTTTCATATGTATAAAAATGGAACCATGCAAGACACAGTTAAAATGTTCTGAAGACGTTCAAAACTGATACATTTTTATTAAGATCTTTTATACAGCTTTTGTGAAAATTTTGCTTAAAAAAATATCAAATTAAGATCTTGCGTAGTATATATTTTTAAGATCTTGTTTGAATATCAGTGAAAAATTCAAAGAAGATATTAAAAACTATTTTACGCTTTTGAAACATTGTTTTCAGTATTTCTTAATAAATAAAAAGTATGTATTTTCACTAAAATATCGTCGTTTAAAAAATGTGTTGTGCCTCAGAGGTCTCTCATGCGTGTTCGTGGGTTACTGTACATTAGATAGCTTATCTAGTCTGTACAATATTCAATAGATGATGCTGCCTAATATACTTAAAACAATTTACGGTTGACCTAAAACTTCTTCATGATTTGAACGGAAGTAAAAATTAAAAATATATAAATATATTTAAATTATAAATATCTATTATAAATATATATTATAAGTATATATTATTATAAATCCCAAAAGATTTCTCCGTACTCTACATTTCACAATCTCTAAAAATATACCCTCAAAAATCAATCATTTCTGTACCCTTTCATCAGAACCCTCAGCGTGTCTAAAATGAAAAAATTCTACTCCGTCACCTTTCTCATCCTGTCGACGTCTTGTTCTGCGTTACAGTCGGCCACGGAAGGGGCCAAAAGGGCGAGCACGGCGAGCGAGGCTACAAGGGCGAGCTCGGCCTGAAGGGCGAGAAGGGCGACCGGGGCGACACCGGCCTGGCAGGCGTGCACGGCATCAACGGCATCCGGGGACCGCAGGGCGACAAAGGGGAACCCGGTGAGACACCGGAATTTTGAACTTATTAACGCGCGTCTATCGGACTTTGCGTAGAGCCTCGAGGGCATGGGATACCGAGCTGTATGGAGTGATGTAATTTTGAAATATTGTTGGATTTTCTGTATTCCACACACTCAGTGCAGGACGATGATACGAAAATAGGAGCCCTTCAGGCACTTCGGTGAATAATAAATAAAGACTGAGAAACTACAATATGTACAATAATAAAATACAAGCAAAACTGTTTTACTTCATGAAAAATTGACGATACTTACTTGGTATTACAAAATAGTAGAATTTTGAGTTATCTTAGTTTTATTCTGGGGGTGCAATTTTAAATTGTATTAAAGAAAGAAGTAAATGTAGCTTTTTTATATTCGAAGAACATATTAAACCATTTGGCATAAAACACTATAAATTCAGTAAGGCACTTGAGGCTCGAACTCATATATTTCACCTTGCGTATTATGAAATGAGGCAACATTTCGTTATAGCTCGTGGATATAAATAGATTCATTTTTATATTGTTATACTAAAAATTGAGATTTTTGCTAATTTTTTTAAAGGGGTTGAACCACTATAATATACTATTTCCGTTATTTTATTTTTATTTTTCATTTTTATTTAAAAACTTGTTTATAACTTTTGTTTAAAGGGGAACTCCACTTATTTTTGACTAAAAAATTGAAATATTTGTTATTACATATTTCTTATGTTTATAGATTGATGAATATTTTGAGACCTGCTGGATATCAAAATTCTTTGTTATACCAAAGTTATAGCCAGACGAGTGAAACAATTTACATTAGATAGCATACCAAATAGAAACTTTATACGCGTTTCTCTTGAAACTTACTTTTCGAACTTAAGAAAGTTCCTTACGCAACCCATGCCCATGGATATTTTTGAAACTATCAGTTAATGTATTGCGAAAAGAAGTTAATATTTTGTTTTGAGGTATTTTGATGTTAAATGTTTGATTCGTCAATTATAAGTGTTGAAACATGTAGTATATTTATATTTTTTTAAGTTCAAAAGACGTTTTACTTAATTCAGACCATTCATTGAGTTTAAACAATTTAAAAATATTCTAGAATTTTTTAAACTATAATTCGTCAAATTCGTATGCACAAGGAACTTTCCTAAAAACCCTATTTTTTATTACAATAATATATATTTTCTCCAATAACTAGTAATAAGATTTTAGTGAAAAATTCTCAAAATTATTTTACAACCTTCTTCAATTATGACAAAAAAGTTACCGAAGTTTTAATATTATTGGACAAAAGGGAGAAATTTTTTAAAAATCAGTGGAGTTCCCCCTTCAATAATTAATTTTATAACACCAAACTTCTGCACAATCACTGTAATCATATTTAATAAATTTACGAAAAGGTTAAAAGGCTTAGAATTTAATATTTATGAAAGTTATCGGTAATTGAATTTCTAGGAGGGTCTCATCACAGCAGCTGAGGGTTAAACCTAAAAACAAATGTAATAAGTACGAAATCACACAAAAAAGTCCATGTGAAATACGATATATTACACTATATTACATACACCAGAACACTCATCCCCTCCCCCCATTCCATAACATCTCCAAAATTCTAACCAATAACTCCATCTAATCATCATCCTCCCGCACTGTTAAAACATAGGCAAGGACGGCACACCGGGCTTCCCGGGCACGCCGGGCACCAAAGGCGAGAACGGCGAACGGGGTCCGCCGGGCCCTACAACGGTAGCCGGCCAGGGCGACTACGTGACGATCAAGGGCGAGCGCGGTGCCGAGGGCAAGCGTGGCCGCCGCGGCAGGCCCGGGCCCCCCGGCATCGAGGGACCGCCCGGCCCACCGGGACCCGAGGGACCGCCCGGCAAGCCGGGCAGCAACGGAGACATTGGCCTGCCTGGATATATGGTAAGAGAAAGAGAGAAAGAGAGAGAGAGCGAGTGTGTATGTGTGTGAGAGAGAGAGAGAGATTTAGATTTATTTTAGATTTATTTGTTTATCTCCACCCTGGGACTAAATAATCCTATGCAGCATAAAGAACAGTAATATACATATTATAATAATACAAAAATTAACATGATGTGAAGTATTGAATACAATAGTGGTGGTACTACATGATAACAGAGCGGTGAAGTTTGACGATAAATATGTGAGCAATAAATATAAATATAAATATTTGTATGTGCTTATATAACATAACGTATTATTTCTTATCATATCATATGTGGCTCTTTGGCCATTTTGAATTTATTGAATTTATTGAAAACCAGAAAGAGATACAGTTTATATACAAACTGCAAAACCCTGCAGAGTTAAACTTAGTTACCTATACGCAAGTCTGGTATTAAGACATAAAACAAAAAAAAAAAATTATACAAAATATTAAATAAAAAAATATATATATAACTTAATACTAACTTAATACTAAAAGTGACTTAAAAACTAAGCATATAAAATTTTAGTTTCTTAACAATTTTCGTATTTTTATATAAAGCGATAAATTATATACAAAACAGTAATTTTGTATCACAGCGCTTCTTAATTAGATCTTATCCAATCTTTTAGCAACTTTTTATGAGAATTTTTAGTTATATTTAAAGTTTTAAACTCATTTTGTAAATTGTTAAAAGTTGTAATTGCTTTTTTAAAACTATTTTTGTCGCTAACCCTTTTGCTATTTTTAGGTATAGTTAAGTTTTTTCTCCTAGTTATACTAGTTGATGCAAGATATTGGCTTTTTAGGTCTGTATAATGATATTTTAACGCCTCAAAAGTAAATAGTTGTTCCAAGTTCATAGGATTATCTTCAACAAAATTGTTCTTATTAATAACTTTCAAAATTTTATTCTGTAATTTTTGCAATAAATCTCTATTATTTCTATAAGCTCCACCCCAAGCTAATATCCCATAACTTATTATACTATGAAAAAATGCATAATATATCATTCTTAATATTTCTGTTGGCATTGATTTGGCAATTTTATAGAAAATATAGACTAGATATTTCGTTTTTTGTATTATATATTGAACGTGTTTATCCCACTTCAGATTGTAGTCAAATACTATTCCCAAATATTTGCACTTTTCTACTCTAGTTATATTTCTATCCTTAATCTTAATATCTATTTGAGTTGGAACACTATCAATGTAGTTACTACCATAGGTCATAACAACAGTCTTCTCAACATTTAAAGATAATTTGTTTACTGCTAACCACTTATCAATTTTTATTAAATATTTATTCATAGTTGTTTGCGCTTCACTCCAAGTATTACCATTTGCTATTATTGCAGTGTCATTAGCATATGACAATATTGTCTCTAGCGGGATCACTTTCAGGATATCATTAATGTATAGTATAAAAAGTAGAGGTCCTAATATTGTGCCTTGTGGAACACCCGTATTTATTAACATGCTATCACTTTCATTAACATTTATTTTAACTACTTGATATCTATCATTAAGATAACTTGAAAGTAGATCCAACGCCTTTCCTCTTATTCTTAAACAATAAAGTTTATCTAATAATATTTTATGATCTACAGTATCAAAAGCTTTTGCTAAGTCTAGAAACGTTATAAGTATCGGTTTACTTTGATCCAAGTTATTGTATAGTGTATTTGTTATGTAATTAAGAGCATTCTTTGTACCTATTTTTTTCATAAAACCAAATTGGTGTTCAGATATTATATTACTTTTTTTAATAAAATCATAAATTCTGTTATATAAAATTCTTTCAAGAATTTTAGCTACATTTGATATTAATGAAATAGGTCTATAATTTGATATATTATGCTTCTCTCCAGACTTGTATATAGGAACAATTTCCGCTTTTTTTAGTGCATCAGGCCATACAGCGTTTTCAATACAAGAATTAATTAAATGCGCTAAAGGTTCAGCAATATTGTTGCAAAGTATTTTTAAAGTTCGGGCATTTATTTTGTCAACTCCTCCATTTTTTAATTTCAAATTATTAATAATACTTGCAACCTCATGCGCACTAGTTGGTTTTAAGAACATGGAGCTTGCATTCATATCTGGTAATTTTAAATCAGCATCCGAATATTTATCAATTTTCTCACTCAATTTTTTACCTATTTCACAAAAATACTTGTTCATATTATTAGCTATTAAACGTTTATCTGTTATTTTCTCACTATCAACTTTAATATAATTAATAGTATCATTAGATTTAATTTTTTTCCCTATTTTTGTGTTTATAATTTCCCACAGTTTTTTGGGATTATTTGTATTATTTTGGATCAGACTTTTATCGTATTTGACTTTTGCATCTGTAATTACCTTATCTAATATTTTGGCATATCTTTTGTACTCTACTTTAAGTTGATCATTCTCACGATCCATCTGCCATAAATTATACAAAAATTCTTTAGTATCACACGATTTTATTATAGCATCTGTAATCCAGTTCTTCCTTTGTTTCTTATTATCTTTCCTCAATTTTATTTTTGCTAATTCAATGCATTGTTTTATTTCGCTTAACAGTGTATCAGTAGCAATATTAGGATCATGTATTGACATAGTTCCATTCCAATTTATTGTCTTGGCAACGTTTCTTAATTTTTTATAGTCTATTATTTTATTGGGTGCTTTACTTTTAGTCTTCATCTTGTTTATAGCAATAAAAATAGGGTAATGGTCTGTTAAAGAATGTTTTAATTTATATGTAACTGTACTTAGGCTATTAGTTTTAATGAAGATATTATCAATACAAGATCCTTTACAGTTTCCTATAGGTGGCCTTGTAATTCCCACGAAACCAGGAAAATATCCATTTTGTAAGAAGTTACAGAGGAATTCTTGACTAATATTATCAGATTCTAGTAAATCAATATTAAAATCACCTATAACTAAATGATTTTTAGTATTTCTCTTATTATTCAAGAACTTGTTTAAATCTAGAATGAATTCTGCCTTAGGTATGTGATGAGATCTGTATACAGCGGAAAATTCCATACTACTGTTATCATTTAATGTGATATGAGTATTTATTATTTTAATCTTTCCATACTTAATAATTTTAGTTTTGTGTACAATATTCTTATCAACAAAAACCATGACACCATCATTCTGATTTAAGTTACTTTCATTATAATAACTATTATATCCCTCTAAATCGTGTATTTTATAATTTACTTGTACAAAAGTTTCAGTGCATATAACAATACATGGTCTACTAGTTAGACTTTGTAATAGAATTTTTAACTTATCAAAATTTGCAGACATACTTCTTATATTTACATGCATTATAATATCATTTTTATTGTTAATGATTTTATTTAGACAATTGATATTGTCACATATTTTTTCCTTTTGAATACAGTCTTTTTGTATTTTATCAAGAAATTCAAAATCCATATTTAATTATTTAAAACTTAAGTCTTTGTATTTTTTCTTGTGCTATTTCTTGTTACTATTTGTTGTTTTTGCTGCTGTTGAACATTTTGTTGTTGTTCTTGTTGCTGTTCTTGCTGCTGTTGTTGCTGCCGTTGTTGGTTTTGTTGCTGTTCTCGCTGTTGTTCTTGCTGCTATTGTTGCTGTTGTTGAGAAAATTTCTCACTTTGCATATTGTTTGCATTCTCTTTTTGTTGGTTAGTTATCTTCAGTTGATAATGCTTCGGTATTGTATACACTGTTGGTAATGTAGGTATCACAGGATAATCAGTGTTTCCAATTAATTTTTTAATCTTGTTTTTTATTATTTCGCATAAATTTATATCTGCTGCATTATGACACGTATTAAAAACTGTATTAAATTTATTATTGCTGTAACTGCAGTTTATACATACTAATACTTCATTATCACATTCAATAGTTTTGTGATTTTTTGCACACTTTAGGCATGTTATTTTATTATTGCACTTTGTACCATTGTGTCCCAACCTACCACAGTTGAAACATGGTTTTATATTTATCAGGTCAAAAACTCTACAGCTTTGACATCCAATAAAGATTCTGTTCTTGTTATCTCTGATGTTTTTATAAATTTCAGCTGTCACTTCCACTAAAACGCTACTGAGTTTTGTCGTCTTGTTTGTATACAAGTGTAACACCTGAGCTTTAGTATTAAAATTTGCGAAATTCCTTATGTTTATATCTTCTTCAATTTCATTCTCATCCATGTTCATATTGTTATCAATTCCAACTATTTTAATTTTTGGATTATTTAATTGTTCTATTTTCACTTCACAATCTCCATCTAGGCAGTTCTTTAATAAACTTTCAACATTTTCAACACAGTCATTATTCATACATTTAATAACAATCTCATCTTTATTTCTGCTGTATATTTCTTTTGTTTGAATGCTTTTCTCATCTATTAAACATTTTACTATACTTTTTTTGATATCTGTTTGTCTTGCATTATTTAAGGTTTTAACTATAAGTTTTGGAACTCGTTTTTGTAGAGGTTTCACAGCACTTGTTATTTCAGCAAAAGATTTATTGCTTCTTTGGTAACTTTTTTGTTTTCCTATAACTTCTTTCAGTAGATCATTTTTTTCAAAAAGTTCTCTGTTAAGTTGTTTTAATAGTTCATTTTCTTTTTGCATGATTTCAAGATCAGCTGCACTATCTCTCACTGTTGAGTTCAGTAGGTCTTGTGCTTTACACTCTAATTCCTTCAGTATTTCCTTCCTTATTTCTTCTGATTGCCTCGATTTTATCTGTGCAATCATTGCCTTTGTTGATTCACTCAAAACCTCTTCATCAACTTTTGAGGTTATGTTTTTATGTTCTTGGCATATTATTAGCCTTCACTAATAAAAATTAGACTTTTTTGTTTTGTACAACTTTGGTGGTACGCATTATCACATATAATACAAATAACTGTTGTTACTTCATTCTGTGAGTGACATTTCAGAAACTTTTTACTGGTCTTATCCGGAGGATCTTTCCCTCCCGCCGCCATGTTGGCCTGACTAGCGCATTAACAATATCGTATCTTCCCTGGTAGAAAATTAACGAGTCGAATTACTTAAGATATCAACGATTAGCTGATCTCGTTAGCTAATCTTAACTAATATTAAGGATAAAATCAAGCTTAGGATTCGCTAAGAGATCTAAATTATACAGATAAAAAAATTGCAGTATATAATTAAAAATATTTTTTATTTATCACGTACATCAAATCAAACGCGCATGCTCCAATTTAATTCTCAGCAAAATACAGCAGACCGTTACACAGCGTCGCATATTTAAATCGGAGTTGCAATTTATTTCGGAGTCTCATCATTGGATTACACGTGATTGTTTTTTGTGTTAAAAACCCTAACTTATTTATATTGTTAATTTTTTAAAGCAATTGAGTAATTTATTAACTATAATTGTTAGCAAACGCAATATTTTCAAAAAATATAAATCATTTAATAACCTAAAAATGATGTAACGATCAACGGACTATAACCATTGATAGTGTCATATATCTCACTAATATAGATGTTAAGAGAACAGAAAAACATGAAACTAAAAAAATTGTCCCAAAAACCCCTCGCGCGACTTAGAATTGAACGTTTCAAAGTAAACGTTCTTCAGACGAAACGAACAAACTTATATATATATATATATTTTGTGTAGAATTGTTGTTCGCAAGAGCGCGAAAACGTTTTACTTCACCATAACCCGGGATATTTATTTACAAAGTGATGATAGATTTGAAAGCTGAATGTACATACATTTTAATCATTTATAATTAAACACTTATTATCAAATAGTTACTCTGATAACTAAACTTAATCGATTCATTATTAAATTACTTCTGAATATATTTTTTAAATTAACGAGTTTTTAACTAGCCCGTAACGAAAAAACGTCGCCAGGTACCGGGGTATTTAGCTAATTCCTTAAGGATATATTAACTAATCCATATTAAATTACTTAAACAATAGCCAAGAACTCCTTAACGTTTCTACCAGGGTTATCATATTATATTATACTATATTATATTATATTACATATGGCTCTGGGGCCATTTTAATGCAATATATAGAATAGAGATATAAATGTAAATAGATACAGTAAAAATAAAAATAAAAATATGTATATAGTAAGATCAAGTAGGCACAATAACTTTCAGACTCATTTAACTTAAATTTTACGAAATATCACGGAATATCAGGCTGTATCGGACTGGGGCAGTATCGGGCAAAGATAGAGCGAGAGCGAGAGAGAGAGAGAGGCTTGATGTTATTTTGATAGCAGTTTAAGGGTAGATGGTGTCGACATTATTTCGAGAACATACATTTGAGGAGAATATGAAATAAATTATTCAGCTGACTATTTAAAAACAAGTTTTGAAATTACATTAGTTAGCTGAACTTGAAGCATTTTCTCGAAAACTTATTTTTAAAATTTTCAATGTGTATCAGCGCAACAGCTTGCAACTAACTGTCTTTAGTGTATTTTGACGTATAATATCTACAATTCGTAATAGCACTTTATGTAATAAGACACCAATTTTATATTAACTCCATTAATTATGATTCTTGCATATTCTCCTCACGTGTACAAATCATAATACAGAAGTTATTTTCGGTTAAAAATTTTATTGATTTAATATATTTTTTTAGTCAAGATATCAATTGGTACTTAAATAGACGATTCAGAAGTAATTGATTAATAAAGATCGTCAAACAATATGAATATATAAATGACGTATATTTTCCGAAGACTCTTGAAATATTATAAAATAGCTTTATGACATGATGTATGATATATTTATATGCATAAATGTGTCTGATCAGAGCCAGACTATCACTACTGCTTACATGTACAATATACTCTGATCGACATTTACTATATTTATCTAAATTAAAAATTAATTTAATTTCATGCTTACTAAAGAATACTATAAAGGTGAGTTATATATTAAAAAGATTGTACAATTAAAGTAATGAAATGCACATATTATTGCTACTTCATAGAGAAAGCTTTGAGATAGTAAAAATAATGTTTTGCTAAAAACATGTTAGAAACATGTTTTGAAACATTCGAAGTCAAAATACACTATTTTTAGAAAAGTCTGTATGGATGAAAAAAGTATGCGTGTGTGTGAGCGTGTATGTGCGCGTGCGTATGCGTGTGTGTATGTGTGTGTGTGTGTGTGAATGTGTGTGTGTGTGTGTGAGTGTATGTGTATGTGTCTGTGTGTTTCTGTGTGTGTCTGTGTGTGTTTGTGTGTGTGTATGTGTGTGTCTGTGTGTGGCTGTATGTGTTTGTGTGTGTGTGTGTGTCTGTGTGTACCTGTGTGTGTCTGCGTGTATATGTGTGCGTGTATGTGTGTGTCTGAATGTATGTGTGTGTGTGTGTGTCTGTCTGTTTCTGTATGTGTTTGTCTGACTGTGTGTGTATGCAAAAATTTGTATAATTTTTTATGTATTTTTGTTTTTAGCGGTTTTTCAATTTTTGAGTTTTAGTATTTTGGGTTTTTTGGTATGTTTAAAATAATATCATCAATTCATTTTCATTCCATTTGAAGGAGCAGAAAATTACCTATCTTTTCCGACCCAAAATTTTAAATAAGCTATTTTCTTTTTCTGCTGTACACGAAAACGTCGTGTTTTGTTTAAAAGGTGATATCTGGGAAATATAAACTGGAAAATTTTGCTATGGTAATTTACTAAAATTTTCGTTATTCGAAAAGGCAAATAAACAAAGTCAAAGTATTCACCGTATTTCTCACCCTTCCTAACCAGACTATAGCAACTCAAAATTCCATGTTCTTATAGAACCCAACAAATAAAGTTAATTTATTATGATACAAAATTTCTTATTTGTTTTTTGGTATTGTATTACATTTTTTTATCTGTTTTAACCAATTATCAAAATATTTACAGGACTTTACTTTCATATGATTTATTTAGTGTACAAAAAAAGAAGAAATTGAGTGGTCATTGTTTTGTTCTGCATCTGCGAATTGAGGGGATATCTGAAAAATAAACAATAAATGAAAATTAATTAGTTACATCGATTTCATTGCAACAAAAATATATTTTTTTGTCAGAATACTGATAACTTATAAACAATATAGTATATCATTTTTTCATTATATTATTATTTTGTACACATATATTCTCATGTAAAATATATCTAAAAATATTTTAAGTTTTTTCCTTCGTTTTATGCGATCTCCAAAATAATCACACAACTCGACTTGTACCCTTTCCCTTCACAATACACGCTTTGAAACCGTCTCACTCTCTTCTCTCCATCCACGAGCAAGTCAATCGCGCTAAACAGCGCATTATTCTAATTAACAGCCTGACACTGCTCACTCCCTCCAACTAATTATATATAGCGCAATTGAATTGATTTCTCGCTGTTGGTAGGGTCGACCCGGCACGCCAGGCAGCGCGGGATTCAAGGGCGAGAAAGGCGAGCCCGGAGCCCCGAGTCCTTACAGCTCGGCACACGGCGTAAGTGCTTGATCCTGTTAAGGGGCGCGATGTAAGCGCGATAATTGCTTTCTGCCGACGAGTTTGCTGTTTTACGATTTGATGATGTTGGTTTTTTGATTTGTTGTAGTGGTTTATCTGTAGTTTTATAAGTTGTTTTCGATACATGAATGTAAAGCTTTTGAGGCGATAAGTACACTTTGGTTATTTACGGTGAATTATGAATCTCGCGGATGACCTGAAAATCGTTTTGAAAAGTCAAATTTTTTATATTAGTTGTTTACTTTGTATTTTAAACGTAATATTTTCTTTTCAAAGGGATTATTTACTTTGAATAAACGGAATTTATTGCCAAAAATATTTTGGCTTTAAAGCTTTTTAGAATTTACTATTTTAAGCTCGGAAAATACTCGTAAATAAAACGTCATCAGAAACGAAAATAAAATTTGTCGTCAAACTGGTAAATATTAACCTTCAAAAATCTTCTTTTATCAAAACAAACATTATCTTATTAAATGTAAATATCTACTTAATATATATGTAATATATTTTCATACTGTTTCGTACTATATTTTACATTCTTGAAAGTGTCGAAATTTGTGCAAAAATTCTTCACCAAATCTTGTAGATTCTTTCCATCATGGTTGTCTTCTCAAGGACACCTAACCACCTTAGAATTACAAAATAAATTGGTTATATATTTTTATGTTAAGTATTAGGTTCCTTTCAGTCACCATAATAGTTAATTGTAAGGTGGCTACGTGTTCTAAAAAATCGTCTATTCAATGTTCAACATTAACCCACATTATCCAATCTTACAGGTAAAGGGCGACAAGGGCGACAAAGGCGTGGATGGCTTCCCGGGTATACCCGGGGCGACGGGCATGCGCGGTCCGACTGGCCCCGCGGGTCCACCTGGTCCGCCCTCGCAGGGTAGCTATATACCGGTGCCCGGACCGCCGGGTCCACCTGGACCACCCGGACCCGGAATTGGCAAGAGCCATATTTATGGCGAGCGGGATCACTACGGCTCCAGGCAAGGTGCGTATGGAAAGAATGGGTTTGAATACTTTTTAATGCAGAACGTTTCTACACAAATACCTTGTATTTTGAATGAGGATATGAATTCGGGTTTCTGCTTGAAAGGGTAAAATTATTATCTGGTTTGTCACGTAAAAATATCGTTACTTAATTCACATTTTTCTGCGAAGAAAATGGTCTACACCTTCTGTTAAATACAATATAATCTAAACATTGCAGAAATCAGATTCTGTCTTAAATATATCTCCTATATTTCTAGATGATAAATCTTAAGGAATAATTGAATAACTTATACATCAAGTAATGCGGATGATAAATTACTTGATTTTTTAGTATGATTTAGGATGATCATATTCTTTTATGAAGTGAATTTCATAAGCTTCCGTTTGTTTAAATACAATAGATTTCAATAGATTAGCTTATTGTAATATTTTAAAATATGTAGGATAAACAATTTCGGTAATAAAGGATATTTAGCTTATGCATTATGGAAATATAAAAAGTTAAAAGCTAAAAAATGTTGCATATTATGCTAGACCAATATGAAATCAAGATTTTCTTTATGAAAAATAAATACTGTCATTTGTAATTCATATTTCGTATTTGAAAGTTTATTTAAATCATTTCATATTTCTCTAACCGAGAAATTCTTTATAAAAAAAACAAAAAGTTCATGCACAAAGTTTCAGTACTTTATTCCTTTGTTTAATTATCATTCATAATTTTTGTTCCTTTTTATATTTGCACCTTAATAAGCAATCATTAACAATATTATAAACTAATATTATTCTATACAGTGAGACATTTAGTAAAGGAAATGATCATTCTATGATTAATACCTAGGGATGCATGAGATTGAACTTTTTTAAAAATTTTATGATGAATTTATGTATTGCACTTTTGAGACTTACGAATCTTAATACAATTATTTTTATAAAAAACAAAACATGTTATATTGACAATATTAAGGTTGTTGATAACCTAATCTTGGTATCGTCTGGGAAATTTTACGAAAAGCTTGTATTGATTATTGTCTCAAAATTCGAGATAAGACAATACAATACCAGCAGTCATTACTATCTTTTTCACTTTCTATCTTTAGACAAGCCGAGACAAGATAATACTAACACTATCACTGTCACTATTACTCTCTATCTTGGTATCTCGTTCAGACCTATCCAAAGTAAACCCTACGGAGAGAAGCAACTAATTAGGTTAATTCACTAAGATGGTGATCGCTATAGAAATAGCGTATCGCATTGATGCAACCGTGTTTTAATACATTTATTGGCTATCAAGAGTTTCAAATAGTAAAAAATGTGGCGCACACGAATTTATTAGAATTTTCAGTAGGTAACAGCTGCATATATTTAAAATTAAACATACGAATTTTGAATTCTATTACTTAAATTACATTGTTTACTTATATTCGATTTTGGTTAAACGTTACTGTATAACCTAGTTCTCAGTTTTTACTTTAAATTTATTAAAAGTACAATTCAGAACGACAAATAACTTATACATTTAATTATTCTAATGTTGCTTGCAATAGTTATGACTTCATAACATATAGTTTCAACAATGCGCCATTCAATAAAACAAGTTACAAATTTATGTGGCACACATTTTTTTATATTTTTTATCAATTCTGTATTTTAACTTTAATAAAGCTATATAAAACCTTTTGTTAACCAAAGTATACCTATGTTTAGCTATATCATAAAATACCTTTTTATACTTGATTTGAGCAATTGTTTACTACATATTAGATAATGCGCTACATGATATTCCATTCATCCCTAAATAATACACCTCCAATAAATTCCATTCTCGACGTGTATATATTCTCAGCTAAAAGCTCAAGTCCGAACATTATCTCTGCCACTAACTTTTTACGTATATACTTTGCATGCGCACGTTGCCGCAGGACTGAGGAGCAGCTTGGACGAACTGAAAGCTCTGCGCGAGCTCAAAGAACTGAAGGAACTCAAGGAGCATCTGGGTATGACGATCTCGTGGCTATTCGCCTCTGTACCGAGATTCTAGTTGTGTGTCTGTTGTGTGTGTAGAAGTAGATTTCATATTGCGAACGTCTGCACTGACGTGCGAAACGAAATGGAATCTCTTTTTCAGGATGATGGAGTTGTTTCTTTATTACGTGTATAGGGTGCACTGCTTTCTTTTCAAAAGTTATTTACCTTAGCACTGAAACTTATTTTGCGAGTTTTTAATGTTCTGAATATAGGGAAGGGGCACGATTTGTCTTTTATTTTTAAATTTAATTTTAAGCGATATACAAAAGTAAAAGAAAACAAATTTATGTCGATAACAATCATAATATAATTTTCATGTATTATAATTATAATTCTATAATGAATTACATAATAGTAGGCAGTTTAAATGCTATTGAAAGCTTTCAATTTAAAGAAAACATTTATAAACACGTAAATATTCAATATTAAAAAAAATTACATATTAAGTATCTGTCAACACTGTTTGATAGGATCAAAAAATGTACTGATAGAAGGCTATTACGTCTCTTTCCTATTATTATTTATTTAGCCTAATTTATAAACATTTTCAACTTGTGTAAAATAGAATGCATTTACTTTTAGTCCAAATAAGCACGAGTTCTGTAATGCACATCAATATCACTTCCTTTACAGCGTAAACATATTGTACTTATCGTAAATGGAATTTCAGGTGCTAACACTGCAGCAACAAGGGGGCCTTTAGAAACTACAACGAAAATTGTTCCAGGAGCAGTAACATTCCAAAATATGGAAGCGATGACAAAAGTACTATATCTACTTCAAATTATTTCAACCCTTATAACTAATGATTATCGCAGATAATTCATAGAATATATTTTCTCCGTAGATGTCAGCTGTGAGTCCAGTAGGAACTCTCGCTTATATTATAGATGAACAAGCGTTACTAGTTAGAGTCAATAATGGCTGGCAGTATATTCCGGTGAGAAAAAACCCTACATATTTAATGTAATAAAAAATGAAAAATATTTTAAAATACCTAACTTAATGTATTCTCATTAAAACACTGAGTAAAATTTAACATCGATTTGAGAGTTAATTAAAAAGTTTAAATGTCGTACATGAAAAAAATGCCACAGAGCACACGCAGGCTAAATCAATCATTTGTACGTTGCAGCTGGGGACGTTGCTTCCGATAACCACGCCCGCGCCGCCGACGACTGCATCGCCGGCAGTTAATCCTCCATTCGAGGCTTCTAATCTGATCAATCAGATTCCCATGAAGTTGGATGGCACCAGCGTAAGCGAGAGCAATTAATTAAATCCGTTCACCGGTCGCGATACCTCATGCGACTCCGCTGTCTGACATTGGAATTAAAGAAACAGTCGTTTCGAAATTTCTTTTTTTATTAAATTTAAAGTTTATGGTTTATAGGATTGTTTATTGTTTGGTAGTACTGTTATCGTGACTTACTGAATGTTAATTTTGGACAGCGGGATGATGTTCATTAAATTTCATAGATAATTTTTACTAATGTTTGTTTTTTTTTAACGTTGCCCAGTGGTATCCGAAAATGGTACAGTATTTTTATTATATAATTTGGAATGTTGATGTGTTGGTGAAATTGTGGAAAATTGTTTTACGTGGATAGTGAAATGTTTTAGTGAGTATTTGATGACATTCGACACTTTAGTATTCAATCAGATCAAAGCTTTAAGTGAAAAATAAAATGAACACTAATACAACTAAATAAATGTCCTGATTTTAAAATGGAAATGTCAATAAAAATGCATGCAAGTTTAACTTTATACTTTTTCATTTTAAAATACGTTGAATACTATGCAAATAATGAATTTGCAAGAGATCCATAGCTTTTTCAAATTCGGCATATTTTGAATTATTTTAATATTTTCTATTTAAAAAGAAATACTTTGTAAATTATAATCATTACTTAAGGTAATCATAACTTAAGGTAAACGCACCAATACTTGGACGTTTAAGCCTAATAACCGTACCCATGTTTATTGTCCTGTATATTTTTAAATAAAAAATATTCGTAACTATGACTATAAAAAATCATTTAATCAATCATAATTATGTAGATTCAGGGTGATTTCAAGTTATTTCATATAGTTAACAAATAGTTATTTTTATCTTGTCCAAACACCGGGACGTGTCCAATTATTGGTACATTTACATTAGTATTATTACGCAACATGTAGAAAAAAATGTTGTCATAGTTATTTATATGCACGTTTGTATGACCCTTTATACATTATGAATTTTCCTATCACGAAATTCAAAAACATCTGATTTCAATACGCTTTACAATCATCACCCATGAAAAATTAAACTTTCACAAGCACATATCGAACGAAACACTCGATTCGAATCCTTTGCAATATGGAAGGAGCTCGTAGAAAATACAAAAACGATAGAATGAACCGAACCGCAGTAGCGCACGAAACAAAAAAAAAATAGGATACCTTCCAACTACGCGCAGCTCTTTCTCAACCGTTAACAGCTTCCCCCCACTTTACAAATTCTCTCTCTCCTTTTTTTTCCCTCTCTCCTCGCTCTTTCTGCTGCGATGGGACAACCCTTTGCGGCGCATCAATTATTCTCGGCAAAATTTTAATATTTATTGAAACTCGTATAGAGCTGCAAAAAACAACGTAGAAAGATACAACGAAGAAATAGGCTGTGCATAGGGTATTTCGCACTGAATGTGACACTTAGGAATATCCCGTAAAAGACGAGAGGTCTACTTTTGGACCATAATTAATTTGGTACTCGTATGTTAAAAGTTATTTTGATACATGATGAAAATTTATCTGATCGTCGGTAAAATTTATTTATTTGTACGGTGAAAATTATAATGAATAACTTTAAATATTGTGTATCAAAGTACTTTTTATTATAAAGGCAGAATGTCCTACGTTTATTTTGTCAGAAAATTCTCCCTGTATAAAATTTAACGAGCCTGATACGTTATTTTATGGTTTTTAGCATTTACAAGAACAGCAGAGTTGATTGTTTTATTTTAATTCGACTGATAAAGTTGCACTTTCCTGTTTACTTCGTATACTGAAAATATATATTTATTTAAAATTTTATTTCCTCGCAAAATTCCGCGAACCATTAAAATTAACCACCTTTTATGACGTATGAAATAATAAAAAAGCATTTTCATGTCCGCTCACGAAATATTATCCAGAAACGAGATATGAACATTTTTTCGCGCTCAAAGAACTGACACACTTGAAGTGCAAATGTTCCATTGGAAAAGCACTCAAAAGAAACGTCATTGAAACTCATCCTCCATACATGGAACATTTCGCATTTAAGTGTATTACTAGCAATCCATAATGTATAGAAGATATTTGAAAAATATTGAAAAATTAGTACTTTCCAAACCAGTAACTTCCCATATCGGTGACTTTTAAATAATTGAGGAGTGAATTCAAATGTAAAAAATGTAATAATTTGAAAAATGAATTAATATTCATGCTTTCATGATAATTCTCTAAAAAAGGATTGAAGTTCCATTGAAGAAACAATAAAATTTCTTAGATGAGTATTTTAATTATCAAATAAAAAATTTGCATAATATTATGTTCTCGTTTGATGTATGAAGTTATGAAAAGATAATAATTATCATAATATTTTCTTTTGTTTATTGATATTTACAAAATGAGATTAATTTTATATAAATGAAAAATAATTTTAAGTGTATGATTAGATAATTTTTATATATACTATATTCATTTAATTTTTTCATCAACTTATATACAATTTGTTTTGAATGTGTATACAAAATATTTTTCTATACCAACGAGATTAAAATTATAAAAATCTTCTTAAACAACGATTTGTTTTTTTTTATTGATTTATATTTTGCTATATTTAAAAAAATGTAGAGCAAGTCGATTTTAATTTTTAAATAAATATGTACATACTAATTCATAAAAAATTCCATTGAATAATAATATTAATTTTTCACTATAGATTGATTAAAACTGAATAAAAGAAAATAATGCCACTGAAACAAACTTAATACACTGTCTTTTTAGGTAAAGCCTTTTCGAATCCCCGCACAAAAACAGCTCTTCCCTCAAATTAAAAAACGCTATTCTATTGATCTAATGATTCCCTCATTTCCAGTCCCACATCCCCAATACCCCCATTACCCAAAAAAGCCTCTTCACGATGCCCCCAACATCTCCCATCTCCTTCTTAAAAAAAAGAAATTACCCCGCAGAAAAAAACCACCAGCACACTTGACGCGAAACGCCTCGCCTATCTCCACCGTGGCACTCCACTTGAGCCGTACAACGCTCTAAAGAAAATTTTGCGCCCCCATTGAAAATTCATCCAGTCATAAACATCGCGCACTTTTAACGACGCTTTAACTGCAGCCCGTCGATCTATATACATTATATTACGTTCTTCACTCTTCTTATTCTGCTTTTTAAAGCTGCGAATGGCGGCGCTGAACGAGCCCTTCACCGGGGACATGCACGGCGTGCGCGGCGCCGATTACGCCTGCTATCGGCAGGCGAAGCGCGCTGGGCTGCGGGGCACCTTCCGGGCGTTCCTGAGCTCGCGCGTCCAGAACGTCGACAGCATCGTGAGGCTCGGCGACCGAGGTCTGCCCATCGTCAACGTTAAGGTAAGGCCGATGCGATTATTCGTCCCATTCGTTATTCCTAAGTATATATATTGATATTTTAAAGGCCGTCAAAAAAGATTTTCTGTTGACGGCGCCTTTATCTTTAATATTAGTAATGGTTTTAGAATAATAAGATAATCAACTTATATCAGAGTTTTTTTACCAGAGACAATAGAGTTTTGAGAATTAGGTTTGCTTCTTCCTTGTCTAATCTATTACATACGTATACATCTGTCTCTAACATCCAAACCCAGTTCCATGTATCCGTGCTGTCGGAAAAACGCCAATGTGGTATCTCCTGTATGTTTAATTCACTCTTCCGTAGAAACGAGAAATATTTAAATATATTCTAAAACATACCAGTTTATTAGAAAAAAGTTTAACTATTGAAAAGAATATTGAATAATTTATTGTACAGTAGTTATTAACAGTAAATTTGACGTATATTTCACATATGTTTATAATTTATTTTTCTCAATTTTTGACAATTCGTAAAAGACTTTGATCGTATTAAGGGGCAAGAAGATTCGTTTAATTTTTCAATTTATCATGAATTAAATAATGAATGTTGTTTCAGGGTGATGTTCTCTTCAACTCGTGGAAAGAAATGTTCAACGGTAATGGAGCGTACTTCTCTCAAAATCCACGAATCTACAGTTTCAACGGCAAGAACATACTCACAGACTTTACATGGTACGAATTTTTTATTTTTATCTTTATTGATAGAATTTTTTTTAATATGTTTCCAAAAGTGTTAATAATAGTTGGCCATAATAATGTATTTGAAAACTTCTGACTTTTATGAATGTCGATCATAAATTACTCTGCGACTTTTATGCAGGCGGTAGAAATAGAATAGCTTTTGATGTTGAGCTATGAATTACTGTTTTAATTTTTATATAAAAAGTCTGTATTTTTAAGATAGAAAATGCTTCACTTACAGTAAAAGTCCGGGCACTGTTAAATGATGTGACCGAGCGTACTGCGCACGCGTCAGGGCTGTATATTCTGTCTTTTCAGTGGGTGCTTATGACAAAGTACCCGCTATGAGTTTGAGAGATTATGAGAATTGTAAATAGATATTTTCATGCAAAATATAATTGTATTGATCTTTTGAGTATTTAACAATAAAATATCATCAGATACAAAATATAAATTACAATTTTACAAATTTTACATGCATTTGAAGGTACGGCAATAATAATCTAATAACATTAAAATAAACGTAAACAATTTTTTAAAACTATTTTTTAAGAATAAAAACATTATTTATAAAACCTATTTATGTAAAATCATTTTTAATAAATGTACGAAGCTTGGTCGCGTTTTTTTTTGTAGAAACATTAAGTCATTCCGATCGTATTCCCACCTCGATTCCATAAAAGCTTCACATAACTTTGTTGCATTCAGAATTTCTTCGAGATTCGGAGTTGATGGGTTTTCATTACTATCACTGACTTCATCAGGATCAAAATTTTCAGCCTCTACTTCTTCTTCTTTTTCCTCTCGTCTTCAGCATAATATTTTCTACTTTAAATTCTGAAAAAATAATTTTTTTTTTATTAATTTAATGATAAAAGTTAAATAGTGAATGCAAGTTTGTATAATGTATGTATGTATTACCTTTCTAATATATCTTCTGCTTCGAAAATTTGCTAGCCACATTCTTTCTGATCCTCTTCGATCCATGCATTTGCTTGTTCATATGTACACGATGCAAAGCCAGGTGTCTGCTTTATCATATTCAGCATTTCTATAATCTCACCATGTCTAGCCTTCGTACTTGGATCCCATTGCTTGTTTTTTAAAATGTTGTTCCAAGAGTTTTCTAAATTTTTCTGGGTTACATTATCCCATGCTTGAGCAGTTCTATAACAGCAGTCCTTAATATTTTGTTTCTTTATTTGTGCTAGTACGCTCTCCTCATCACTCTGTATTCGTAATTCTCGAAACAAGGAATTACGGTACAATCTCTTGGCAGTTTCAATTGCTCCTTGTAACGTGTAATTTAAATTAATTCTCTTGAATTTATTATTCACACTACAAAATGTTTATGCATTATAACTTTGTGCGCTGAACTATTTAGTGCAAATAGACAATCATTTTAAATAAATATATCTTTATGAAACTAAATGAAACTAAATATGAAACTAAAATTTAATAATGTTTATGTAATTGAACCAGACAACTAAACGTTACTAAGTTGTTGAATATTTAAATTATTATGTAGAATAAGAATATAAATGTTTCACAACTTTGAAACACTTATTTCTTTATTTCAATTATAAAAACTTAAAAGAAAATTGAGTTTTAGTTAAAGCGCATCAAATATATTTGACATATTTTTAACATTTAAAGTATACAAAGTTTTAAAGACATATTTATCAGTAAATATTTTTATTTACATATCCGACAGTTTATATTGATACTGCTTAGTTCTTCGAGACTGGGATGTGATGGTGCGTTGTCCAACAATAATAAAATTTTCCTTGGCTTCTCTGGTGTATAAGGATGCATACTTTCAACTTCAACTAAAAATGAATTAATATACCAATCCTTAAAAATTGGTTTATTGATCCATTTACTTTTTCGTGATCTGTACATAATTGGAAGGCATGCTGCGTTAAAACTTTTAAAATATCTGGGTTTGGCTGATTTCCCAATAATCAATAGGGGGATTTTGTGCGTTCCTGTAGCATTAGCACAAAACATTGCAGTTACATGGTCTTTCTGCATTTTGCTCCTAGTCGCTCCCCTCTCGTTAGCCCAAATCAGAGTTCTCTTGGGTAGTCTTCTCTAATACAGACCTGTTTCGTCTGCGTTGTAGACTGGATTCAAGTCATAATTATTTTCTTTCAGATATTTATTAAAATCTGTACAAAAAGAGGTAACTGCGGGTTGAACAGCTGACAATTTTTCACACTGCATTGTGCTATAACTAATTTGATGTCTTTTCCTGAATTTTCTAACCCAAGATAAACTTCCTTGAAATTCTGCTGGACCATTTATTTCTTTATTTATTCGATGAGCCTTCTCTCCAATTAGTTCATCTGTCAACTGATGATTAGCAGTTCTTTGCTGGTGAACCCAAGCATACAATGTCTTGTCTAAGAGAGTATATTCTATTCCACTAACTTTAGTATTTTTCAAAATACCATCACAGCTTTTCAAACTTTCAATCCGATATAAAATTTTATCCTTGTTCTTTTTTATGCGATGCACAGTTATTTCACTGACTTGATATTCTTGAGCTAGATGTTTACTAGTAACTGCACGTGACAGATTTTCCAAAGTTGCTCCTTTACACTCCAAATCCCAATTCACTTATTTTTTTCTTAACGGAATATTAGTGGAAGGTTAATTCTTGAAAAAGTTCTTCTTGAAGTGCCAAATTCTTTTGCTAAGACACTGCAACTCTCTTGGTTCCAGTGATTACTTATACTATTTTCTGACAGTGCTGAATGACTTTTCCTTCCACAGGATTTCTTAGCCATTTCTGGAACTCTATAACAAGAAAACACGGTACACATTTACAAAATTAAAATATCTACACATAAAGAATAATTTTAAATTAATTATTACTATTATTAAATGTTAAACAAAATTTGATATATGTAGTTATATTTTAATTTAAAAACATAATATATAAGTTCATATATACTGTTTTTTATTTAATACTATTAAAATATTTCTAATTTTACGTACCTTTTGTGGATAAAAATGATATTTTTCTAAATTTTATACGATGCGTACACAGATTTACTTTTAAATCGTACAGTGCACAGAGATTATATTTTGGAAATTCAAAGCACTTGAGATTGACAGTTACACTGCTTGTTTACTTAACTTCAAAATTTGCCAGTAATGATTTTGCTAGCCATCATGAAAATACGACTGTACGATTCTTTCATAAAAGAGGGGGAAATTTAAATTTTTTGAGAGAAAATAGTACAAAACTCATGCAAAATAACCGAAAATATTTCTTTTGTAAGTAGCGCCGGGCCCACTGTACTTTATGAGTCGGCCCTTACCAAAGACATTTTTTTATCAGTGCCCGTTTCTACATACCTATCAGATTTTTACTGTATATTAATTATGAAAATATTTTAGTAATAGTAAAATATTACCTAATATGTAAAACTTTTTTATAATTAAATATTAAATATTAATATTAAACGCATTGAATATTAATATTTATATTAGGGAGTAACGAGATCAACTTGCATATATATATATATATATATATATATATATATATATATATATATATATATATATATATATATATATATATATATATATATATATATATATATATATATATATATATATATATATATATATATATATATATATATATATATATATATATATATATATATATATATATATATATATATATATATATATATATATGGGGCTAGCTAGTACAATACGAATAACTTGAGTCAAAATTTGTATTTATACTTGTTGATCAGGCTTATCGAAGGTGTACACATAGTCAAATTTTGGATGAAAGTTTAAGCAATTGTGTCAACCATGCGTTTTTAAAATCATTGATAAAATATCATGAATAGAACTTTAAACTAATGTTATCTTCTTTGAACAAAAGACACACGTATCTACCATGGCGCTACATAAAAGTATTCTATACTTTTACGGAATTGGCAGCATTAATTAAAAAAAATTTGAAAAAAGACAACTTTGATAAATAACACCGTGGTTATTATAATGCTATCAAATCAGTACCATTGTTTATAGCTATTAATAATTTACAGAAATAATAAGAAGATGATTTTATGAATCCAAGGTACCTTAGTAGAACAGTGTACATTTTGTATAAAAAGAATGGTAGGTGTATCTCTAATTTCTATCGTAGTTCTTAAATTTAGTATTGTCATTGATTTTAAGATGCCTTGGATATTTTCCTAGATCCCACATCTTAATGTTCTTACGTAAATTAACAAATCTAGCTACTATAGAAATATGTGGTTCCTCAAACATAATCACAATAGGCGTTTGATAGTCGTGTAATACTTGCAGACAAAAAGAAAAGTTCAACCCTATTGAAATCCATCTAAAATAGAACTGGAATTTCATCTAGATTTCACTGGATTCCAGCCTTATTTAGCTTAACTCCAACTAGGTTTCACTTTAGATTTCTATTTGGATTTCAGGCTTGATCTAGACAGATTTACAAGTAGATTTATATATATATATATATATATATATATATATATATATATATATATATATATATATATATATAATATAGTCAGATCAGAATGGCTTTCCAAGATCAATTTCAGCTGGAAATCTAGGTCGTATTTCCCTCTTAATTCCCGTCACAGTTCCTAAAAATTGCTTTTTTTGTACTTTAAATGATCATGTTGCCAGTCTAATAGTAAAATCTATATTGGTTACCATTTTAAGAGAAAAAACGATTATTTAGGTAATTTAGTTGAGAAAAAAAAATTAAATTTCTGTCTGGAAATCCTCTTGGATTTCACTCAAATGCTGGTACCATAAAGCCAAATCTAGATGAATTCCAGTTAGATTGTCAGTCAACTTCTATGTGTATTTACAATTGAATTTCCCACTGAATATTTTCAACAGAGACATTACTAGATACTTGCCCGTATGATATTACAAAAATTTGTCTATAATTTAAATGTTTCAAGATTTTTAATTTATTTCACATTCTAATATTACTATTTGACGTAGCTTTCGAATATAGCTATATCTGGAAACTTTAAACGTTCATAACTTTCATGTTTTTCATTCTTGAACAAAAGCAAAAATACCACCTCATTAGTTTTCTTCCTTCTACTTATTTCACTTGAAGAATCAACCTTTCATGCAACATTCCAATTGAGCTTTAATATCACGATACCCAAACAAATGAATCACTCCCAATCTCTCCACAGGCCCGAGAAGGTAGTCTGGCACGGCTCGCATACCCTCGGCGACCGCGCGATGGATACCTACTGCGACGCCTGGCACTCGGGCAGCTCGGACCGCTACGGTCTGGGCTCACCCCTGACCGGTGGCCAGCTCCTGGAGCAGATTCGCTACTCCTGCGACAACAAGTTCGCCCTGCTCTGCATCGAGGTGACCAGCGAACTCGCCGAGCAGCGACGACGCAGGCGCTCCCTCGACGACTCCGAGAACGAGGACGAGCACGAAGAAGATGCAGATGAAGAGGACGAGACGCTGCTTACCGAGGCCGAGTACACGGAGCAGCTGCTCTCGCTCTTTCGCGGGGATTGAGAAGATGCATGGGAGTTTTGAGTGCAGAAGGGGGAGGTGTGACAAGAGGACGTGCGTGTAAATAATTGATGTAGAGGTGAGCATGAGGTTCTTTTTTTTTGTTTTGGTTTCTTCATTGGTAAGTCTCATAACAATCACAGTTTAACAAGCTCGTGCAGCGAATCACACCACTTTTATAGACATTTGAACATTATTTTCAGTTTTCTTTTGTATCTTCACATCATGTACATTCATAAGATCTCGAATGTCTCATCTAGTCTAACTTCTTTATATTTGTCCAAGCTTAATAGTACGGATCGTTTGTTCCAGCAGAGCCAGCAGCTGTTGAAAGAAGTCATTGAGAATTTGGAAATAGCCACAAGGAGGTACGCCAGAAGATAGCACAAGTGGGTGAGAAACAGACTCATAGGAAGGGCCGATAGACAGGTATTAACATATTTTTTTCTGCTTTCATGCTTTACCTCTCCGCGTATGGGTCATATGTAATGAATTCAAGTGTGCATGTGTGTTTGTATTTATGCGTTCGTGCGGGTGTGTGCGTGTGCGTATGTATGTGTGTGTGTAGGTGTATATTTATGTGTGCGTGTGTATGTGTGTGTGTGTATGTGTGTGTGAGACCCGTCTTATTATCAGCTCTGTACAAATACATATGGGATGGTATGACATTGAGACCAGCGTAATCGAAAATGACTCCCTATGCCGCAAAGAATACGTGTATAACAATGGCAATTGCGGCCATATTTGAGTACGCTGACTGAGACTAGGTGTATACTATCTAACCCGTTACATATACAGACTTCTGATGCTCACTTCCTAATAGCATTGATGCTGGAAAATTATCTAATTTCATCTGGATTATCGTAGCTTTATTGACCTGGATATATGTGGTCTTTAATTAACTTATAGCAAAAAATTAGATAAAGCTAATTTTCTATCGGAACGGCTGGCATGATTGTTTTAGGAATGTAGCGTGATTTTCTTGCAGTGTTTAGGTTTGCCGATTCGATACTAATGAACCTACATGCGTGCATAACGATATAGTTATTATAATAAATCTGTTTTATCTAATATCTAAATAGATATTTCTATTATATTTAGGTATATTCGGGTTCATATTTTGATTAATGAGGAAAGTAATTCGCATTGCCGCCAGAAACCTATATTTAATGATTCAAGCGTATATTACTCTTTCTCATGCTTTACGAAGTGTATGTCTTTTTTGCGTTTATATAAATGATATATTAAATGATAACGATTAAGTCGAATACCCTTTGCAATTTTTTCTGGTACGAAAATTTGTTTATTGTATACTATAATATCAAAGTGTGTGTGCGATACGTGTGAATGATTATAAAAATGACGATTTTAATAAATGACGGGACATGTATTTATACGATGTGATTACGTACTTTAAATCAGTGCTAATATATACCTGACGAACATGCCTCGAATTTATGCAATTATGTGATATATCTTATGTAAATTACTGTACAGTGTTTTATTTTCTATAAACAAATAAATACAAATCTCTCTCTCTCTCTCTCTCTCTCTCTCTCTCTCTCTCTCTCTCTCTCTCTCTCTCTCTCTCTCTCTCTCTCTCTCTCTCTCTCTCTCTCTCTCTTACTCTTACTCTTACTCTCACTCTGTCTCTCTCTCACTCTCTCTCTCATTCTCAGTCTCACTTTCACTCTCACTCACTCCCCTTCGCCTATATTAGCTCAATTTGTTAACTCTCCAGATCTCCGCGGCAGATGCCGCAGGTCTACTCGCTGGACTGGAGAGTGCGGTTTACGGGAAAGCGGTGGAAATCGTGGCTGCGGTTGCGAGCGGCGCAACGCCCCGCGTGCCAGCGACGAACAGCCGCGTTGCTGATGTTAATATCAGCGACAGGAGCTACGAGAGCAGCAACTTCGAGGTAATCGATGGTGGAATTGAAGTTGGATTATGTAATAGGTTTTAATGGTGATGGGTGGCGATGTTTGGTGGTAGTGGAATGAGGAGTGTTTATGGTGACTTTGCGGTGGGGTTGTGGATTTTTTTCTTTTGTAAACTGATATAAGCAGGCAGCTTGAAATTTTCGCTGTTAATTGGTATTATTTTTTTACCGAATTGATGATTGTTTTCAGACTTGTATGTCTGCATCAAAATTAAGTAATAAACTAAGAAATTCAAGAAAGGACGGGGTTGGTTTTAAATTCGCTGCTTGCGATCTCATTTTAATAATGTAATTTTGAACATAGGTCATTTTGTTAATTGTTTTCCTTTTTAACTTGATTCTGATGATACATATGTTAGCCACACTTGCAAAAAGGAGTAAAAGTATTGTTCAAGCACTGAAACTATCTAAAGTGCAAAATAAAATTTTCAATGTAAAGATATTTATATTAATGCGCTATATTTATCAGAAATTCTTTTTTACGTTTAATTGGGATAAATTTTGTTCACAACTCAGTTCTCTTAATGTAATTCTTAGCCACTAAATAGGCCATATGGAAAAAAAATTATATTTAGTATAAAATAGCTTTGTATAATTCGTGAAAGTACACGGTAATAAAAAACGGCGTTATACACTAGAAAAAAAATGTTTCATATACATTTATGTTTGTTAAACAAAGATATTGTCAATAAAAAGGAAAAGTTACAGTTGCAAAAAGAATAAAAGCTAATTGTTTATAAATAAATGAATGTTGTTATTGTTAAGACATATTTTGTAGGACTATAGAATTATGAAAAACAAACTTCTTCCTGATCAATTTAAAGATATATGTTCAACGAAATGAGCCCTGAAACATTAAAAATTAATGAGAAATGTATAATTCTTGAAACGTTAAGTAACTGTCTTTTGTGTTATCAATGTCTTAATTCAAAAAACATAAATTAATATGAAACATTTTTTTCTAGTGTATAATACCGTGTTTTATTACTGTGTACTTTCACTGATTATACCAAATTCTTTTATACTATAATACTAATTTTTATCTATAAGGCCATTTTAGCGGCTAAGAACTACCTTAACTATTCGCTCGACGGTTTAAATATTTTATATATTTTATTTTAAATTCAATCATTATTTCTGCATGTAAGTACTTACATCGCATTGGATATTTTAATATCCAAAAATATATAAACAAGAATTTCAGCACTTTGAACATGTGTAATAATGTGTGAAAAAACTTTAAAAAAAAAGTTTCTTATTTATTTTTACAAAAATGAAATAGTAGAAAACTGCGAATTTTTGTCATCACAATGGACAGGACCTTATGACATGTTGGATACATTTTTTTGTTTTATGTTCTCTGTATTGTTGCTGCTACTGCTGCTGTGAATTAAGTTTGTCAGAGATTGTTCATCCATCAGCTGCATTGGACGTCGCACATGACAAGTGTCAAGCATATAAGAGTATTAGAGAGGAAGAAGAAGCGTGAAAGTGAAGAACTGTTCGAGAAAGATGCTGCTAACGCTGCTGAGACTGAATCGACGGAAATAAATGATACCACTGAAGCTGCTGAGACTGAATTTAAGGAGATAAAGATGATGTTCAAGCTGCTGAGCCTGAATCCATGACGAAGAAAGAAGACTCGGCGTAAATTACGACGAGTGTACAAATGATTTTTTTGTAAAATTTGTAAAAAACCTTGTTCCTAATAAATTGTCAAAAAGTCACAGTTCAATTCAATTAGTTATCGATTTACCTTACCAACTGCAGGCAATGAAGAAAATTTTGTTATCATATATTTAACATATTCTTAAGCTATCTTCTGATCATTTTTTACCGAAAAATCGAAAACAATTTTATTGCAGAAAAGTGCTCTTTACTCGTTAATAGAAAATATACAAGTAGTTCCAGCACAAGACAACATTTCTTTTACAGTAGAAATAATACATTAAAAATAAAGTTTTATCGTATATTTGTTTTTTTACCAAATAGAATGAAGACTTGAAAGTTTAGTATATTTATAATCAATTATTGTTTACATAATATAGTACCTGATATAGAACCAAATGTATTTGATACATGGTAGATATTAATTATTCTAATAAATGTGATGTAAGGATGCAATACATAATATATCAGAATTTTAGTCTTGTTTCTACATAAGCTCGATTTTCTCAGCTTCAAATTTTCCAGTATTCTAAAGTTTATTTGCATCAATATATTCAGTGAATCATTTTGAATCTTCTTTTCAAATATTGTTTAACGTATTTCGAAGAAAAGTTTGCATTTTGTAACGTACTTTTATTGAATTACTAATTGTATATACTGATATTGACGTTTAAAAAATCATGTAAGTATGACATTTATTTATAATTTCAATATAGTATATTTCTAAAAGTAAATTAATAGACTTGATAGTATAATAAATGCTAACCTTTCTTCCTGTTAATGTCTAGAAAGATGATAAATTTTCCTTAATCTGTTCGATGAATATCTTGACGTAAACCAACTTTACAAAACCTACCTTATTCTGGTCTAAAAAATGACTAATGTGTGCATATTTTGAAATCTAGGAGGGTAAAAATCTGAAAAAATGTAGAAAACATACTTTTTATATTACGAATATTATGTCATTTTTTCAGATTCTTATCGTGGACTAAACAAAAACTTTGGAAAATCACCAGAAAGCCACCTAAAAAACATGTTTTTTTTTAACTTACACTCAAACTTTATTAAAGACAAATTATTTTAAAAGTTTGATAAACAATTAGTCAGAATTATTGCTATTACAATATTTTAGTAAAATACCTCGACAATGAATGATGATATATAAAACAGTAAGAGTTGATTTAGCGTCATTCTACATTACCAACAGCAGGAATCTAACTGCAGTTCGGCTCACACCTCGCAGATGGCATTAAATTCACCTCAATAAAGTCGCGAGGAGCGCGAAAGCGAGAATCAATCTGAATTGATTGTCGGCGCATCTCATTTTTTCTTCCTTTTCCTCTCTCTCTCTCTCTCTTTCTTTACTCGCGCGCTTAATTGCACAGCGGAGTGAAAACCGACAATTAGGTCGCGAAATGACCAGCGTGAGTTAATTTCCCGCTATTGACTCTGAGAATTAGCGATATGATTGTGATTGTGTTAGCGGTACGATGTTGGTGAAAGAAGGGGGCGGCGAGACGGGAAGAAAGACAAAAAAATGAGAAAAGATAAGAATCTAGGAGAGAAAGAAGAGAAAGACGTGAACTTATACGCGCGGACTTGGATGAGCCCAATAGAGGCGCGATAGGATTACAAAGAAATGCGTCGCGATGATGAATCGCAAATTAGATAACCATTAGCAACGATTGAAACGTCATATTTAATTCAAAGCGCGTCCATCTTTCAATTATGCGCGCACACGACACACCCCGACTATTTGTTAACGTCCACTTAATTCGGATTGCTCATGGAAAATTGCTGTTATTGCCTTTTTTTCGCGCGAGCGATATAAAAGGTTGTAATTCGATTTATTTGCTATTGAAATGAAACAATATTCAGTGATGATCGGCTTGTTATATGGAAGTAAAGTGTTATACAAATAAAATAAAAAGATATCAGATTGAAAATGACTGCTAGGTGTAAATGTATTTTTTCATTTATAATTAATATAAAACTCATTATTAATTTTTTGGTTTAAAATAAATAGAAACTAAAATTTAAAATTAAAAGTTAACCCTTCTGTTGTCTTATAATTCTGTGCGAGCACAGAAAGGTTTTAAGATTACGCTCGTTATGATTTAACTTTACGACTGTATAGAGTTTATAGCTAATTAAAAAAACTTATCACAATATCCTTATCATGACTGCATTCTAGCCTTCAAACTAATGAATAGAACCATGGACTCAGACATATTAAGTAGTGCCCTAGTACGGCGACATATACCATATACTCTGCGTAACCCTCGGGAAGTTGAGGAGTGTGACTCTAGAACGAACTACAGTTTTAACTCCTGCTTGAATAGAGTGAAACGTAGGTAGAATTCTATTCCTGCAGATATCAGAAATGAATCTTCTATTGATGTTTTTAAGTCAAGGGTCAAATCTTTAATATACAGTTTCTGTAGTTCGTTCTAGTCGATCTGCTTATCTACTACTCTGCATCTTTCTTATTGTATTTACGTTGCTCAATATTTTACATTTTGTCTATTTGGGTTCTCTTTTGTGTATTTCCCTATTCAGCGGAACTAAAAGATCGCACTTTACTGTCGATATAATGTGATCAGATTAAATTTAGGAGTCTGTCCGTGACTGTTTGCGCCACTAAATTTATCTTATATTTACTATTGTAAAGGGCTACATAGCCCGTTTATTGATTAATAAATAAATAAATATCCTGCGGTGCATTGAAAGTGAGGTAGAAAGCGTTAAGATATAGTTGTAGCGTTACAAACCACCTCAAAATTTCATTTTATTGTAAATTGCCATATTGTATTGTTATTTGTGCTTCAAACTGTGAAATATACTATATTGCAGTATAAAACATGTATAAACAATATAAAAATTTAAAATAAACCTCTTAAATTTAAATACGATATAAATTTTTCAATAGGACTGTACCATTATAAAGATATACATAACACATTAAGTATGATATTTCATTTGATATATTTTTAAAGTAAGTAAATTTTAGAAGCTAAACACTAAAATGAATCCTGTATTATATGGAATATTATAGAGCTTACGTATTGTACTGCAACAGTAAAGATGAATATTTCACACTTAATAAAGGTTTGGCTCTTTCAAATTTCAATTTAATTTCAAGTATAATTTTTAGAATCTTCCTAAAAAACTCAGATCTCGACACGACCATCTTAAGCAGCGCGAACGAATTCCGACATTATCCGACATGAAAAAAAAAAAGAACACACCAGAGAAAAAAAAAAGGATCGCCGAATGGCGCCTGCATGATGCAAATAGAAATGAAAAGTGCTCTCGTGTGTTTTGTGTCTAGGTCGTAGTCGTCGCAGCCGTTGCTCGCGCGCTATGAATTATTCGTCGCGATTTCCGAGAACGATCGCGTCGCGTTTCCTCTCCCTCTATTTCTTTCTCCACATTATCGTTCTCGCGTGGGACGCGAAATACGCGCGAGTCTGTTCGTGGACGGAAAGCGTCGAGAGAACGTACAAGTCAAGGTAATTTTCTTTTTTTTTGCTCGTTTCGTTAATCGGCGCGATGACGCAATTTATATTGTCTGAATGGCGTCCCTTGATACTTTCCTGGAGTGTCGCGTATATAGTGTAAAGTTGGATGCTTGATGGAGTGCCGAATTATGCGTGGAATGGTGCAGGCTTAGTTAGACGTGTAAACCTAAATCGAGGCGAGTGGATTGATAATTAAGAATTGAGTACACGAGTTGCTTGCCAATGACTGACCGCCTGACTTTAAGGTTAACTGAATTTTTCATATTTCTGAAATGTTTATATGACCGTTACATGTTAGTATAAGTTTTTGCCTGCCACGATTATGTCTACGTATAGGACCTTTTTATATTTTAATGCTTGAAAAGCATCATTATATGCTAGAAAACCGTCAAATAATCTTTCGTACTCGTCATGTTTATCTTACTCGTATACACGTTTTTCAAGTTCGAGTTCTTGACTATTAAGAATTCAACATTTGCGGTAAGTACGTAAGAATTCGATTCCGCAAGTAGGCGATTCATTTGCCACAAGGAATCCTTTCTCTCAGTGTAGAATATGTAGTATTACAAAAATTATAGTTTTTCAGTCTTATTTCGTCGATATAGGTATATCCAAATATGTAATACGGAAATGGTTCCAATAGTTACAATAAATGCTTTCCTCCAGTATTGATCTAGTTAGATGTAACTTATCTTTCCCGACCCAAAATTTTTTCATAAGATAATAATCCCTTCGGTTGTTATGTATTGAAAACGTATGATGGAAATTCATTGAAAAAGTTTGAGATGATCAGTCACATGGAGTACATAATATGAATATAATTAAATGAAATGTATTAATGTACTTCCTTATTTAAAACTGAAACTTTTTATTAATAAATGCTAATAATATACGATTTAATGTTATTAGTTAAAATTGGAATATAAAACATTAATAACAATTATAACTTTATAAGAAAGAATAATGTATAATATTATTTTAAAAACTTTTTTAATAAACAGCACAAATCTACGGAATATTATAGAAGTTACTGCGTAAATATAAATAATGTCCCAAGCACATAAACATAGAAGGTCTGGCTTATCTCGTAGTGGGGCCTACAGTCGCTTCGCTCTAACGCAGTCCTCTTGAGTTGCTTTTCCGAGATTTGTCTCTTTTAATATGCGCAGGTACATTTATACTGCCTAAAACTCGCTTTCTTGAGCCTTATCGGAACCGTTGGTAATACGGGGATTTATTTTCATACTACGCACTTATCTAGACTCTGGGAACTTTCGTTAGCTGGTCTGCAGCTGGCAAGTTTCCAGAGTCCAAATAAATACGTGTATTTATTAAAACAAATGAACGCTGAAAAATCACAAGTAATCACGTCAGGACGTGACAAGACTGAGAGGTCGACTATCGTCAGTATACAGGCTACCGTCCATGATACAAACCGATGCATCTCGCTGTTTACATCTCTCATCGCTGCCTCGTCCCATATCTCGTACTGCGAGCATCAAGGATTTTTTGTTCGTTACATTATACATTACTATTCTGTACTTAACGAATCTCAAACAATTCAAATTTTCTGTATATTTGATGAATTCTGCATATTCAATTCGGGATTCAATAATTCCAGATACTCGATAATTCCAAATTAAATTTACGATCGGTTCGACTGTACACGCAATTGTTCAACACTCAAAGTCGCAGTCACAGTCGACAATGCATTCGTCGATGCCGCGAAGTGTCAGATAAAGGAAATGCGCTATGCTGGCTGCTGCTGTGGTAGACTCCTTATCGGAATCGACTAGTCGTCAGGTCCGCTTCCGGATCTGAATACTCTCTACGCGCGCGCGTTGCTGAGCAGACTCTTCCGTTCTTCGGTGCGTGTATACATGCATATGGCTCACCGCCAGACGACGAGCAGCTGATTCACTGGGTACGAGCCGAACGCCTGCAGACGCTTGCATTCTATTCGTTTGCGAGCGCCGAGGCAAAAAGTGCATGGGCTCGTATCGGCACTTGTGTGGTATTGAGCTGTTTTGTGGGTGGAATAGTGCGATTTTGCAGGGATGGATATATATAGAGAGAGGGAGAGCTTGTTAAGGGGAGTTTGGATTAGAGAAAATTGCCAGGATGGGTGTTAGAAGGACGTTCGATTGGGTGGAGGTTGATTAAAATTTTTGTGGAGATGAAGAGGCGGCGGGTCGGAAGAGATGAAACGTGATGATTGATGTATTGTTAGAATTGAAAGGTAAATAGGTGCGATAATATATATTTCAAACAATTGTATTACAAATTATTTCTCCTGAGTAAATATTTATTTTTTGTACGAATATGTGATTTTTAAGCATAATAGATATTAAAATATAGAAAATAAAAAAAAAATAAAATACTTTTTTTTAGATACTAATAGTTTTAAGTTCATAAATAAGTTAGTGTTTTTTTATAGAAAAATGTTAGTACTACATTTATAAGATGTTATTCAGTATCTTGCTAATTTTTTCATTCGGGCTTTACGCATAATCCATCCACCGAACGATCGCCTACTTTTAAAATAACTTCCAAAATCAACTTCAAAACTGGCTTTCCCCATCTAAGAAAAACGCATCCACGTAATCTTATATTATTTCAACCACACACACACACACAACTCTTCGCGATTTTTCTCGACATCCGTGCGTCCATTTCCGCCACGTGACTTCATTGATCAAAAAACTGATCCCGAACCTCCAGAAACTTTGCAGATCCAAACTTGAAGAGGGCCAAAGATCCAACAATGGAGAAGTCGGTCGCGCCGTAAAACCGGGACGGTGGGCCATCTCCTTAAAGACAGAGCGCACGGAGAGAGAGAGAGAGAGAGCTAACGCCTATCCTGCGAGCGCTGATCCTCCCCCAGTATGGCGCGAGCGAGAGCGCGCTATCTCTCGTGCTCTTATAATGGTACGCGAGCGTCCGGGGGCTGGCGCTATAGTTGTACATGCGTTGCAGTATTATAACTATAACGTACTTGTGCTGCAGTCGATGTGCCTGGTCTGTAGGGTTGTTCTACAGTGGGATGGCCAAGTAGGAGGAGAGTTTGGTGAAATTTCTTATAAGTAAATTGATGCATTTGACATATTATAAAAAATGTATTTAATTCTAAATCGTATTCCTCAACTGTTAAAAAATCTGCGTCCAAATGTGAAAAGGTTAATATATTAGATACGAGAATGTCAAATTCATGATTTATTAACTATTAAGTCTGCTAATTTTACAGTTATTATTAAGGACAATGGTCAGATCAGTGGATATAGCACAAATGTTTATATTGGAGTAAGATTATTTCTTCAAAAAATCATTTATAAGGAAAAATGTATTTCCCAATTGTTCAAGCAAATGACTGTTTATATCGCCTTGTCATTTGTCGTAAAAAGTAAAAACAAAATTATGAATGATATGTTACTATAAATAATAATTCAAACAATTTAAAAATCTTTTTTTTCTACAATAATTATTTTTTGATCAAGTCGTTTAAATCCCAATATTACCGTTTATGTTATGTCCATTACTGCAAGTAAAATAACTTTTTGAATAAATAGTATAATTTTAATATTAACGTCTAAAGATCTGTCTACGCGTATTGAACATCAGGGATATAACTGTACAAATTTTGTTTGGAAGTATCCAATTAGAATTATAATAATTTTCGAGAGCAAGACGATAAACCAGAAATAATCGCAATGAAGAAATGCAAACAATCGCGATATTTGTATTATGCGTTCGATACATCATAAAGTAGATGGTTAATTAGAAAAATGTATTACGTTGTATATCTATATTATATACATCACATATATAGATTTACTACACCGTATATTTTGCTAACCAAGTGTCTTATTGCTCATAGAAGCATGCATTTAAGCTATGTTCCATTAAGCACTCATTTGATCTAAGCTATCCACTGTAAATTCGCTAGGTTTCAAATATAAATAAATATTTATTTTTATAGTGACAAAATGAAAATTTAGTTCTATAAGGCGTAATCTGCGTGAAAATGGTTTTCATGTAATTATATACGACGATATATTGGCTCATATGATCATAAATAATTAGACGAAAATTGTTGATACATATGTGATCATATATAATTTACTGTAGGAGAGGTGTGGGGGAAGAATGCATGACTATAATGAACCAGGTACAATGCGTACATGCATCTTAACTCATTTCTACAAAGTTCACATTAACTTTGACCTTGGATAAAAAATAAAAATATTATGTAATTATACATGTAACCTGCCCGCTCATTTTTCCATCCTCTAAACGTCACGTATCACTAAAGCATCCGCAGCCTCCACCTCACTCGCGGAAGTCAAAAGCGCGCCGGGCTGGCCGTCGGCCTGGGCGCCCACCAGCTCCAGCTCCAGCTCCAGCGTTGATAAGAGAGCTGCCATGCGGAAGAGGAGAGAACCTCGGCTACTGCTGCTACTGCTGCTGATGCTGCTACCGGCGCCGCCATCGCGCGCGAGCGAGAGCGAGATAGCCATACAGCCAGTTCGACGAGAGACCGAGCGAGAGTTGGTGGGACACAGCCGGGGAGGAGGGATCGAGCGGGGGCAGAGAGGGGATGCCGGCAGGCACATGCGACCGCCGGCACAGTCACAAGCGCGACACGGTGGCCGCCATGTGCTTTTCCCTCTCTCTCCATGAACGGACACATTCACACGCAGTACGCGCGAGTCATCTAGTGCCCAGTGTAGTTTCGATGCTACTGTCTGCCGGTGTATCACTGCTGCAACAGCCGCCTCGCCTGGAATCTGTTTAAATCGGCCCGCGGTACTACTGACGCGGCTGAATACGTGCTTGGGGGTATACTGAGTGACAGGAGTGTAGCGCGCGCGCAAATGAACTCGCCCTGCTGTTTTAGGATCTGTGTTTCTTATGTGTGCCAATTGGGGGAGTGAGGTGTGTAGGATAGTCGAGGATGAGATGCTGTAGGGAAAAGTGATCAGTATATGTTAAAATAATGTAAAATTGAAAGGTGTCATTGTAATTGGTTTCCAATGTAAGAAAAGAGGATTGCAGTTGGGAAAGGGGCAAGATTGCTGGTTAGTATTTGTCATAACCTATAATTATAACTGTCACATCAACAATTACCTAGTAAGTACAACAGTAATAACCTAATCTTCAATTAGAAGTGTCACATCAATAACTACTTAGTGAATCAGTAAATACTGTAGTTATTGAACCAATTTCAATAACTTTTACTACAATTGGAACTATTACACCAACAGTTGCCTGGTAAAATCCGAACCATTATACTTTCGGAGTCAATAATAGTAAGCCTAGCTACAATAAATTATTCTACCATTGGAACTGTCTTATCAGCAATTGCAGTTCTTGGAGTCAATAATAATAAGTTAATTTATACATTTTTTACCGCATGAGACTTGATTCTATTATCTATGGAACATTGATGGGTATAATATGAAACATAGTTGACGTTCGATAATAAAATAAAAGAAACCTAGCAGATAGTGTCACGCAGCATTGTTTTGGTCGTTATGACATCCGTATCGATCGATAAGACGTGCGGCGATACCGCGAGTTAAAGCGAGTGAGAGATTTCGATTCCGTAAAAAATAGAAAATGGTTTTGAGGTTATAAGGTAATACCACTAGGAGAAAGTTCTATTTATCGACTGTGTGTTACAATAGTGTGCAACGCATTTTATACGTAAACCCGTGTGTGTCAGTGTCTTTATATAAAGAAATTATTAAGTGCTGTGTATTCTATTCGCATACGATTGTTTACTGTGTAGTGCGCCGACCTTTTCGAAAATATACATATATACACCAGTAGAAAGTAATTTAATATACCTAGCATATAAATCCATAATATGCAACGTCTAGTGATAATTGTTAGTTTTCCATAATCAGTGCGGATATAAAGAGAGTGATAACAGTCTCGTTACCATCAGACCGAGGTGATTTATTTGATTGACTTTGGGCGCCACCTGTGCACCTGATTTCACGCACACGGGATCAAACGATTCTTAATTGAAAAACTAAAAGTTGCATTCAATTCTTCTTAAATTGTGGAATAATTTCAGACCCAAAAAAGTACCTAACATGGTTTCTTTTTCGAGATAACTTCGGAATATGAAATCTAACCTTAATGTTAAACCAAAAGAATAATAGTTGAATTTTATTCTTCGCAAAAGAATAAAACCTGAATTTATTCGTTTAGGTTTAAAGTGTAACTACAAGATTAGCATGTGAGTAATTGATCACATTGTAAGTTTGTGAGTAAAGAGTAAAGTGTACAAAATCACAAGAACATACTACTATAAAATATTTTTCTCCAAATATGCCCTATAACGACATTGATTATCTTTTTCTATTTGGAAACTCTCCATTAAAACTGGATTTATTGTTAGATAATTTTAGAGAGTACCAAACACGCCGGGCGCGTTTGTTCACTATATGTACTGAGAATGCACCCTTAGCCATATAAAAATTGAAAAACAGCGTAAAACCTGCAGCCTATATTAGTTTATACTTGTACAAACTTACAAAAACACGTGTATGGACTTATAAGCAATTGACTGTAACCTTACACGTTTTTCGATGTTTTTCTATATTTATATGGATAAGTCTCCCTGACACTTTTCAAGGAACAAAATGAGAGCTTCCAAATTAAAATCGTATAACAAATAAAAAGATTCAGATCATTTGTCAAATTATTGCCTAATTTTGCAATATCGAGATCTACATGAAAAAATGTTCTTTTTGTTACTTGAAGTACTCTTTTATACTATAATGTTTCTGATATTGTAACAAGTAAACAGATCATTCTATAATATTTAATTTTGAAGGTCGATTCTCATGAAAGAGCCACCTTAATTGTCGTACATTTTATACAATTATTTCAGATAACTATTTCACGTCGTTTGAGTCTCGCAAATATATGACTATTACTGAAAAAAATGCTTGCGCTTCATAAGCGCTCTTGAATTACAAAGTGCTTTTAAGTACTCAAGTGCATGACTGTTCGCAATAGCGTCAAGAGCTCTAAGCAATCAAACCTATTTTAGAAAACGTATAAAGTCACGAATGTAAATTTAAACAATCCTCTTTTCAATACAATGTCTATCAAATCAATTATAGTCATTGAATTAGCTGTTCGAACATAAGCAACTCTGCGATGAACTATTTTAATCGACAATATCTAGTTACACAAAAGTGAGATGGTTCAGCGCAGATTTAACATCAGGAAGGAATTAAAATTACTTCCAATTAAAAAACCGTGGTCGTAATAGGCCATAAGATCGTCGACAGAACACGAGTGCCGCGCGGTCGCGGGAGATCTCCGCGCGAGCGGGATAAAGGGTTGGCTGGCCATAACCGGGGAGATAGAGCGCTTAAAAGTCACGCGTTACTGAAATACGACTCTAATGAAAGGTAAATTTAGAGCTGCGATCAGTGAATATTCCGATGTGGAGAGCCATGAATTTTAATTTAGGTGCGTCGTAAATTTTATCGAACTAGCGCGACGATCATCGTGTCAGTAGCTCATCAAGTTTATGCTTCTACTTGGAGCGTCAATATTGCCGTTCCGTGTTGTTTGAGCGCATCGATGTGACATATAATTAGATGTTGGTCTTAATATGTTCTCAAAAAGTTTCTTATATACATTTGATAGGAGGTAATATGTAAAATTCATTTTTTCATCAATGATGATCGAATATTATTGGTACACTTCACGAATGTTGCATTGATGATACAATCCGTCTTAAAAGTTAGTTTTTTTACTTTAAATCGATAATAATTCATGGAATCGAAAGTATTTTTTTTATCTCTGCTATAGCTCATATTGTACAGTTAAGTAGTTTCTATCTATTTATTAAATCAAAAAAGAAAAGTCGTTTCTACGATGAATTATCACTAATTTAAATTAAAAAAAAACAATTTTAATAAATAAGCGAATAGATAGATAGATAGATGTAACTTTATTTCCGTTCGAAACAAAAAAAATATACAGAGAGGTACATCGAGTAATATAAATTATATGTACAAATCAATAGTTAGAATTTCGGTATGTCACAATGTAGATTTATATTTGGTCATCGGATCACATAGATCGTCGTTTTAGTCAATTTATTGCACCCAGTCTCATGTACATCTATATACCTACATCATACATTCATTTCACTTATGATAATAAATACGCTAACAAAAATAGTGATAGACATACTATTTTATTTATGTTACAAAGATGATTTAATAATTAAAACTCTTCTTCATTGTATATTGATTTCTTTATGGTAATTTCATCAAAACAAATTATCGCTTCTTTATTTATTACATCAATGTTTTTGACTTTTAAAATACGTATTTATTGATTTTCACAAGTTGTAAAAAATTAATTAGATAGAGTATGCATAATATAAACACTACAATAATAAACAAATCAAATATTCCTTTCTAAAAGCACTAATCAAGCAAAACATTCACATCCTCCAAAACTAAAAAAAACATCATCCGCGAGTTAAAAGGTGCGTGAAACGCGTTCGCTCGAATTCACTCTTACGCATCAAGCCGAATCCACTACTTATCGTGCCTCACTCACCCCCGCGAGGGTGTATGTGCACCGCGAAGGGGGTGAAACTCAGAGCGAGCGAGCGAGAAAGCGAAAAAGAGTTTGAAACTGCCTCGGCAGCCCCTATATTATAAATATCGCGCAGCGTGAAAGATGGCGCAGACAGCAGCAGCAGCACCGGTAGGAGGGAGTAGAAGCCGAATGGCATGGAGACGAGAGAGAGAGAGAGAGAGAGAGAGAGAGTGGGAGGAGCAGGAGCGCGGCGCACGGAGGGAGGTTAAAGGAGTGGAACAGAAGCGGAATTAGCATAATCAGAATAATTTCCACCAGCTGACAGCGCCCTCATTCTTTTTCTCCTGCCGCGCTGCTGCATCAGCCACACGCAGCCAGCGACGATTCTTTCGCTGCTGCTTTATTTTCCAAGCGTTGTTTTCCGCCTTCCGCCATCTTCTATATAGGTATATAGATGTGTGTGTGGGTGTGTGTACGTACGCCCACGTCGCGAAGGCGCGAGAATTAGCGCGGCCCACTCGGGCGAAGTTTCCGCGGTACGGGCACTTCTTTTGCCTCGCGAGTGCTTCTTGCTTCGAGTGCTCGCGCTTTTCCTCTTCGCTTCGCGGGCATTTTTAGTTCACCGCTGCGAGCGCCCGCGGTGATGAAACGCTCTCGATGAGAGAAGAGACTGCGCTGCAAAAACGTAAATATCCGTTTTATGTGAAATCGCGGGGCGAGAGTTTTTTGATCTGTCGTTGTCGGGGTCTGGAAAGTTTTGACTATCGGAGGATGTGGCGTAAACCGGAAAGGATAATTTTGAGATTAGTTATACGGGTGAGGGTAAAAATTTAAATGGCATGCGTTTAGTTTTGAAAAATATTGAATGATTATACAACTTTTCTAAGGCACGATTGGCTTATATCAATGGCAATTTTATATAATTAATTGCAATAGGACTTTGAAGGGACTTACATTTTTTTCGTAATAATGAGGTGTTCGTTATAAATGGGGGGACTGACCACACGAACCAATGCAATACAAGCTGAGAAGGACTCCAATTTTAGTAAGATTTATTAAGAAAATTCGATTTTTAATTATAATGATGATAGAAGGGAAACAATTAAAAGTATTGTTACAAATTAATTGGTATTTACTATTCTGATTAAACAGGTATAGGACACAAAGTTACACGCCATATCAGGACATTTTACCACAAGGGCCAATTTTATTAGTAAGAATCAAAGTATGGCCCGGATATGGCACGTAACGTGGTGTCTTATAATACTTGGCTAATCAAGAACTTGAAGCTTAATTCATTTCTATATGAAATTATTTGTTCTAATTATATTCATTGCTTCTTCAGATAATTAATTTTATAGTAGTAAAAATGATTGCATTAAAAACATTTTTCTTTCGCGTGCATGTGTGTGTGCGTGCGCGCGTGTGCGTGCGTGTGAGTAGTAGTAAGTGTATATGGGTCGTTGGACTAAGCTTATATAGTCTTTGTTCACACAAGCATGTCATCTCTATCTCTATTATTTGCGAGTTGCATCGAATCCTTTTCATAGCACGCAATTTCTCGTAGATCCATTTTAATATTATCCCACCACATATTTATTGATTTACCTGCGGGCATTGACTCTGTCAGTTTTACTACAAGTCCTCTAAGTGCTATTCTGACACTCGCCATCGTAGCTACGTACCTAGTCCGTCCTAATGAAGTCACGACTAAAGCTCCTCGGTGTTTTCCAAGGCACCGATGCAACCGAACCGCTCGCGCAAAAAGTCACAAAGTGCCAGAGAGCGAGAATCGCGAAAGAAATCGTCTTGTTTACAATCGAACGTGCCGCAGGCTGCTGCCGCCACACACGGCACATCCAACATATATACGTATCACCCAAGGAGGCGAGGAGCGAAGGTGTTAGTGGAAAGTTGCAGGTCACGTATAGTTCGGATACTCGGGAAGGGGGGGGGGGGGGGGGGGGGGAGCGTGGGGCCTCCCCAGCTCTCGAATATATCAAAGTTCATGCGTTCCTACCTAATATCACTGGCGTGCAGCCGCAGCTCGCGCCTCGCGCTCCTCCTTCCCCTCGTATTCTTTCACGGCAGCTGACTTTCTTCGCTTGACGTATGACGACGAGGACGAAGACGACGACGAAGACCAAGCGGGCCGACCCTTGCACACGTGTGTGTATGTGTATGCGCGCCGCTCCTGATCTTTATTCATTCTTTGCCTTTCCCATTTCAATTTTTCTATGCTTTAACCGGAAAGAGAGCGCGCGGGAACCATTCCCACGACCCCGCGCTAAGAATCTCAACGCGCGCGCGCAGGGTCGCAAACAACTCTTGCTCTTTCCCTTATTTTTGGCAGAGGGGTATTCTTTTTTTTTATGGAAAATGCCTTGTACTTATGCGAGTTTCTTTGGATTTTCTTGTTATCTGTTGGGGTCGTTGGGTGCTGATGTAGATGCATGATTTTATTTACACTGAAAAAAAAAATTGTTAAATCTATCTAAACGGTTCCTTGAATCATACTAAGAAAATATTTATTTGATAATAGTAAATATTTAATTATGTTTAGACTGGTATTCATCAATTCAATAAATATTTACTAAATTTAAGAAATATTTACTTTATTTAAGTAAATCTTTTCTTAGTATGATTCAAGGAAACGTTTACTTAGATTTAACAATTTTTTTTTTCCAGTGTATAGTATAGTAGACCGTAAAAGGAATTTATATTTTTATATTGATATTACTTACAATCGTCATTATAATTTGCAAATAAAGTTAATAGCTTATTATTACATTATATTAGACTAATATCATAGTTTAAAGCTAAAAAAAATTTTAAATAGATTTTTTAAAAGAAAAAGTTAGTGTCTTTTAAATGGACATGGTGACTGGAGGGGTTAAGATAAATTCCGTATCCTGTAAATATATATTCAGTTTTTAGACTTCGGAAACTATTATTCTGACTTGTTATTTGACTTCAACTGTAATACCTTATGCAAGCTTTTACAAAAAAAAATCTACCTCGGAATTATAACTAAACAAGTTCTAAACAGTTGCAACTTGGCCATTTTATCAATTGATGGTGAAGTGACATCCTATTTCTGTCAATGGAAATATTAGTAGTACTTTTTAAAGTTGAAATGGTGAACATTGAGCAACTGTTTTGAAATAATGAAATTTTCACTGGCTAATTAGTGATATTCACTATTTTAAACAGTAAATTTAAAAAAAAGGTAACGCTTAGAAGAGTGAAAAAAAGTGAAGTTAGTTGTTCACACTTGAGATGCTTACTTGCCAAGGGGTACAAGTGATTTTTCGATTTGGCCCCTAAAAATATTGTGTGCACACTGATTCAGAGGCCAACCGAAAAAGGCACTTGTACCCAAGCGCCTCATTTATATTAGATGAATTAATTTTTATTGGAATGATTATTCAATTGTGGGATGGAACCACATTAAATATTATGCCAAACATCATGTGTCTTATGCATTGTAATGAATTGGCAGCGGTGTTTTTTTTTATTCTCTTTATTACAACAGAATTTCTCCATTAAAATTTTTTAAAAATATTCATTTAATTTTTTTCAAAAGCTAGTTATGTAAGATCTTAAAATAGTATAATCAAAATATTTTATTAAACTGCTTCTTCAAGCATCATATTTTTGTATTTTGAAAAAACAATGTATACGAAACTTATTATATAATACTAAAAAATTATTACAATAATAATACTATTAGACAAATTTAGCTTGAATAGGTAAGTATATTTGAGTATTAATAATTTCAAAATAAATTAATATTTCATACAATAAATAAACCAACAAAGCGGAACAATCTCGCTCGCAAAAATAAGTGAAGAAATTCGAACAATATCTACATACGCGCGCGTCCACGAAGACTTGCTACTTCACCGGCACTCGCATCTCTCGCTTTCTATATCGTGCCCAACCACCCCTCGCGAATTCAATGCTTCTGTCTCTTTCTCTCTCTCTCTTTTCTTTCACATCATCCTTCTCCCTTCACTCCGCACTGACAAATATATCCGAAAACTGCGCTGCGTATATATGCACCGTATTAGAAACTTATTTGCAATGAGGAAGACTTTTCGCGTGGGATGCTTGCGCAGCGATGCTTTTATTATGCGGGAGGAGGTTTTCAAGTTCTTCCGTGAAATTGTAGTTCAGTTTATTGGCGTGCGTAGGGTCCATGACTCTTAATAGAATGATATTCTGTTTTACAGTAAAGGAATCTGTATTTAAGATCTTGACTATGAAGGTATTGAATTTTGCACTAGAACATAATAAACTCAAAGGTTTACCAAAAATCAATCAAATCATTGATAATAGAAAAATTCAAAGTTCTATCGAATTCTGAAACTGTAATTATCAAATCTTCCAAGAAGTTTATACGTTAGTCCACAACTTCATTGATTTAAATCTCAGTATTTATTTCAGAAAAAAGTTAATTAGGGTTTATTAACCTAATCGAACGATTACAGAAAAGTTTTAACATTTCAGCCGCGTTATTATTTCCAACAATAAATCCCATTCAAAATTAGAGCCCCTCAAACAATATTTTCGAGGCAAAAATTGGAAAGTTTCCAGCTATCTGATGAAGAAACGCTTTGAGCCACACTTCTCCCTTCCTCTCCTTCTCTCGTAAAATCGCCGTAACTGTAAATCCGTGTAATGTACCCCCGGTACATGGCGAAACTCTCTCGGAGCGCACTGCACACCGGCGACGCGTAAAATCGAATCGCCGCATGACGGATAACATTCTCACGGTGCACACACGTGTATAAATATGACTCGCGCGTTTATCCGTGCCATCGCGCACACGTGCGTGTATACATGCACGCGTATCAGCGCCGCGCCGCGCCGCCGTGGTTACGGCAATAAACAGATACATACACTCTGGCGTATCTGACGCACTTGCTAAACGATCGTGCTCGCGCGAGAGCTGTAATGGTTCGAGCTTCTTTTTCAGGTGTAAAAAGAGTGACGTATTATTGTAATTTGCCGTGGAGGGAACGGGAGAAAAAAAATTCAATTTAATGGCAAATCGGGTAAACTGCTGACCGAGATTGCTGATTTGAAAATTTATTTTTGTGTTAAATTTGTTGGGGAAGTTATGCTTCTTTTTCTTCGCTTAAGTTTGATGTACGTTTTGAATTTTTGCATTTTATTTATTGCGATTTTATTTAATAGATCTTACTATTTAACTTTAATTTTAAAGTTAAATATACTTGGAGGTAGTGATAGCTGTCCTAGTACAACATTTAAGTCACTTCAAAAGGATGCTGTCGTATTTTCATTTAAATAACCTTATCATTCTTTTTCGCTTTCAAAATATTACGTAGTAAAAATATTTAATAAATATTGTTTTTTTTTTATAACTGTAATAACTAATTGAAAAGTCCAAATGGAAAAATATGCAAGTCTTCTATATAGAAAAAAACTAATTGTATTAAATATATAGCATTTGCGATGTCATGCGATGCTTGTGGATAAGATCCGAAGCCGTATAAGGATTTACTATATTGCACGAACAATGTATCTACATAGGGTCGCATACCCAGTGAATGAACGGTTTAGAAAAATTACAATTTTATTAGCTATTTTTCATTACATAAATACTGCAGAAAAGAAAATTTTTTGTTGTATATAATAATATAACTATTGAAGATTGTAATGGACAAGTAATTTTTAGATTTGTCGAAAAAAGTCATTCAAGAAAACATTAAATAAAAAATATGTCTTGAGAATCTGGTGAATGAACACTACATTATCAAGAATAGCTGGTGAATGAACATGGAATAATGATCCGCTCTATATAACCTATTTTATATTGTTTATGAATGACAAAAATACAGTTAAATCTGATTAATTTTTAATAATTGAATATTATAGTGGAAATATGATTAAAAATAGCAGTTATTTTATTATTAACAGTTAAATACTTAAATAAATCAATTTTATTGAGTGAAAATATTAAAGGGAGTATAAAACAAAAATTAAACTTTTGCATTCTTTAACTTTTATTTCAATATTTAGTGATATTTAAAAATAAGTAACATTTTTTATATTGTTTATTTAAAACTTATCAACAGCTTATGTGCTTATTTTAAATAAAACAACGACTTACATTAATTACATATTAAATAAGCAGTCTATTATGAACATAACTTTAGAAAATGTTTTTAAAATTATTATTTTCAATCAGACACATATTTTTCTTTCTAATTCTCTTGTAAGTATCTAAGTAGCGTTATTATTTTGTATCATCTTTTTTCTAACCGTTATTTTAGGTTTTTTTTTAGCCTCCTTTTTTTCACTTTCATTTCCGCTTCTTCTTGTTTTATTTTTCTTTTTAATAAACGTTCTTCTTTCTTTTTTTCCTTTTCTAACAGCTTACTTTCAGCAAGTTTTTGTTTTTCCATTTCTCTCTCCCTCCATTCTTTACTAGTGATTGCATGTATATCATCGATTTGAGTACATTTTCTCTTCTTTGTGTCTTGAATTTTAGGAAATTGCAAATGTTTTTTACAAACTAAATGTTGGTTTTCTTTTTCTTCAACTTTAACAACTGAAGTACAAACGTTTTTAACGTTCAACGTATTATTTATTTGACTTTTGTCAATATTTATATTTTGCACGGTACAATTTTCTAAGGCTACTCTTTTAAAGACTTTGGTATTATCACAAATTGTTTCAATCTTATCAATACTTCTAACTACTACCTTATTTTTTAGAGAGAGATCTAAAACTTTGCAGTCTTGTATAGTTTTACTTATCTCAGCCTTCTTCTTACTATCACATACAGTTAGAGTACTTAAGCTTGGCATAACTTTAGCATTTCGATAGACGCTTAAATAATTTTCTGATTTTTCTTCATATTTATTATAATCTAAGTTCGATTGAATACGGTTTTTATTTGAGACTAGATGAGAATCAATACTTTTTAAATGTGTCATTGTAGTTAAATCTATGACGGGGATATCTACAACAATATAAGAACGAGTTATCATTATTATAAAATCAGTTACTTAAATAAATAATTTAATTTTTAATATGTTACCTTGATTTGTGTCAGCTTCTTGATTCTCAAAAGTTTCCCAAGTATTATGAACAGCGTCATTCGATGATATAACAGCAGCATTCTCAAGTGAAGGTACAGGTACAAGGGTTTCAATTATTTCAATAGGTATATCAGCCAGGAATTTTTCATTCAATTGGAAAGTTGGATAATTTTCTAAATAATTCAATTCCAATAGAGATTTGTCAACGACAGATGATGGTTCGGTTACTTTCTTTTCGCTCGTACTTTGAACTGAATTAACATTGCACGATGCCTCATTTTTTAATTTTTTCCAAACTGAAAAAAGAATTTTTTCTGCCATTGGCTCTTCATTTAACTCATACGCTTTCAAAAACATTAATCTAACTTCTGTCGGTAGATTTTTTTCTATTTCACACAATACTGAATTTTCTGAAATAGCATCTTGTGATTTTTTTCATTTAAACATTCGGAAGCTATATCGTCAGGTGATTCTAGCATGTACTCGTCGTAAATAGTTTTATGTCTTGTCGGCATACACTTGGAGTAGTCAACATTTTCTGGATTAAAAGGGTATATGCCAGAGCGTCTGAAAGCATTTTGAATTGTTTTCAGCTTCGCTGCTTGGGCATGAGCAACAGCAAATAATGGAGCAAAATTTACCCTGGTAATCATTTCAGTGGATGATTGTTGATGCTGCCGAACAACTTTTTTCCACTCGTTCTTGATATATATATACCAACGTCACAAGCTTGTTGAATGTGTGATGCATGAGCTATAAAGCGTACAGCTAAAATTTTCTTTTCGACGCAAAAATCATGCAATTCAAGACACCTTTTTCAACTAACCTTTTGTACAAAATATTGGCTATATACTCAAAAAATTTAGGCGTGACCATCCAACCGCTTGGGCTTCTGCCAACAGCAATATTTTCAGGTACTTTTCTCATAATGTCTGCTGGTATTCTTTGGTATGGATAAACAATCATCGGATCAATAATCTCTCCCCTGGCAGAGTAACAACATAGCACAGTAATTGATTGTCTTTCTTGGCCACTAGCAATCCTATACCGATCACGTTCTTTTCTCTCACCCAAAAGTTTGCCAGTTTTAGGGCACATCTCTATACCGATCTCATCAAGATTAAAGATTCTACTTGGATCACTTAAAATATCTAAAGTTCCTTCTTCTTTATAATATAAAATAGTCTTACAAAACCATTGTCGAATACTTTCCTCTGTTACAGAAGCTCTTGCTTTACACAAAAGTTCGGTATTTGCATTCTTTATTTCTGGATGTCTTTTGAGAAATAAATTCATCCATGTTTTACCCGGTCTGTCGTCAACGAATAGATGTGGTCTACCAGTTTCTTTCAAAATTGTTTGCACTGCATCTTTCACTACTTCCTGGTGCATGGGAAAACCTACTCTTGCTTTAGCGAGAATCCAATTTTTTAAGCGCTGCTCTTCAAAATCATTAAGTACAGGAGAAGGACCCATTTTTCTTTCAATAGTAGGATCATTTCTCTTCAAAAAAGAATGCAGTGTAGATTTAGGAATATTAAAAAATAAAGATGCTCGATTGAGAGATAATTCTTCATTTTTGACTTTTGCCACTGCCTCTTTCGCATCTTCAACAGAGTACTTGAATCTTGCATATTGTTTTTTTGAGCTACTCATATGTGTAGTCTGCAAAAAATATAATGAAATATATATTTAAAACTTTATTATTAGTTAAATAACTTATTAGTAATGTGGTATTAGTCAATATTTGTAATACACAAATTAATGTGTGAGAAACTAACCTCAAAACTCCCTTGCTCTTTCCGCTACGTTTAAGCACTAACTACGGCAGTATAAAACACACTGAGTCAGTAAATGAACAATTTTTTCTTTTTTGGTCATTCACTAGCGCCGCGAACTAACTGAAAATGCTTTACATTAAACCTAATATTTAAAATTATTTAAACACTTATCGTACTACATTATGATTGCATTATAAAACTATGATAAAAATAAAGGGGTTTGTACAGTCTTTTCCTAACTAGCCTTTCATTGTATACTACACAAGTTCAGGCAAACTAGCCTTTCATTGTAAACTACACGGATAAGAAATGGCGGATTCTCATTGAAAGTGTGTATACGCTTATATTCTACATTTTTTTAAAATAAATTTTGATAGTATATTTTTATAATGTTTAGCGGTAAATAAAGTAGAAATATTAAGAATTGTATTTCAACTAATATATTACAATCAAAACATTCACATATTTTATTATTTTAGATTTAACATGATTTTGTAATGAAATAAAACTGGTAGCAGGAAATAAACAAAATAAAAAGATTAAATTTTTATTTATTATTAATAAGTACTTTGTTGGTTCTCGTGGGTCATGGATGATTATAAATTAATACCTTTTCGCGGGTCTTACATGTAATAAATTAATACTTCTACACCATACATACATTTCATACATTATCTTCATATCCGATCTTCTTTCTTCCGAATAATAAATACTGTTAATCCATCCTGTTGTTCAGGGCCCTGATAATTTCAGAATACAGCAATGAATGCAATACCATACTAAGAGAGCACTATCGAGGCTTATTAGCTTCAGCCAATATACAATTTAGTCTGTCAAGACTTTGATGTTCGCAGGCGAGTCGCCGACTCGCCTGCTCGAGAGACAAACAGCTGTTGACACTTTGATGTCTAGATCTTGACTGCCTTTTAAACATTTAGCAATTGATGGAAATACTTTGTCTCTCTCTCTCTCTCTCTTTCTCTCTTCATTTTCCCACCTTTTCAATTTCTCCTTTCTTTTCTGTCGTAGTTATTATAATACGTTACAATATTCCCCTTTTCAGGGCATTGAGTGCAAGGAAAAGGGTCTGAAAATTTCCTCAAGAAAGAAAGTTATGACATCAAAATAAACCTTTTCCTATAGTGCAATATCAGCCTTGATAGTTACTCTATTTCTGCGTATTCTGTTTATTCTTGATTTCCTGTTGGTGGCATTCATAGTGTTCTTCATATATCCTTGATGGTTTCTTCTTTCTTTGATTCTTCATAATAGATTCTTCCATTCGCCCAAACACACGATCATGTATAGTTCTCATTATTAATTAACTTATCTATAAATCATCACCTTACGATAAAATTTAATAAATTAATTACTGCACATTCATACACATTGATAATAAAAGATTACGCATACTTATTGCTAAATTTAATATAAATAAATTATAACTAAATTTTCGTACAAAGAATTCTTACATTATAGCGTACTGTTCACTGTATATCTTTCATTCTCATACAAGCATATTCTACAATCTGGGTTTATATTTTTATACAAATGTACATATAGACTATAATGAATGTCATAGATTTCAATTGCTTACAAGTCCTCGTAACACAATACACTTGGAAAAACATTCAGTTCTATGACCTTGCGTTCGTCTTGCTGTTTATACAATTTGATTGTTATTGTTAACACCTGTAATGATCAAAACTACTACATGCAATTTCCAAATCTTCATATCATCATACAACTATACATTGATTATTCGTACTGTATTAATATTTATTTTTGGCGAAATTTGACTGCAATAACAAGCAATAATATTATCACACTGGACTTGCAGTGCCCAATATTAATACTGGTATTTAGGCATATTTAATAAGTAGTGTATGAATCATAAAGTTGTTTGATAAGAAGATTTTAAAATAAACTGTAAGGGCTCGATGAGTACGTATATTTTACACACCTATGACAATCTATAACAGTTTTCTGGAATTGGGACTTATTAAGTACTTAGATTTTGATTCGATATAGCGTTAATCCGATGTGTGTAAATAGAACAGAATATCAACTTCACGCAACTTGATTTTTAGGATCACGAAATTTTCATTTTCCATTTTTACTTATACGTTTTTATTTATCACTTAACTTAATTTAGCTACTTAATAAAATTATATATCACATATAAAAAACAATCATGCGCTCTTATATATACATGCTGTAAATTTGTTTTTTCTTATATTTATAATATCGGTCTTTCATATTCCATGATCTATTGCTTTCTCGGATATTTGAGGCGGAGCGAAATAGCACTTGCTATTCCCCGCCTCAAGAAAAAAAGGACTTATTAAAGACCTCTCCTTCATGACTCGGACAATAGCCGCTCACACGTGTTCATTCCGAATAATCAATAAATCCGTTTATATAAACACTTTGTACCGTACGATGTACTTCTAAACCTATCATATAATCACATCTTTTAATTTATCAAGTGACGCAGTAATAATTGTCCTATATCTAGAGATGCACATACTTTTCATATGATTAATATATTACATCGTACGCAATCTACTCAATACGCGTTACTATCCCGATTTTCATTAATACAATACACGGATTTTGCGCCTGGTTCTATTAAATATTATTATTTGTATTGCCTATTAAAACTATATTATTATCGCTTTTAGATTAAGATTATTCCTATAATTATTTGTATTTATAATGATTAAAATTAACGTAATTTCGTGACACAATTTAACACTATTAAATATCGCTATAATTGCACTTATCTAATCTTACACATGATCCAATTCTTATACTTTTATATTTATTATTGTTGTCGTCAATTTACGCGCACTTGTCTATAAAATTATAATATTTGTGGTTATTATAATAAATAATCATAATGTCGCGAATTTGGATCTTCTATGTAAACAAACATTCGCTAATCCACCATTCGACGTTTCGCGGAGCAATACAAGTTTTCCGCAATGAGCCTTCACACCGTCGATCTTTTCAATCAATCGTAAATAAAATATTAATACTTATAATTAATTTATAATCGCCCTCTCGTTGGTCGCCAATTGTAATGAAATAAAACTGGTAGCAGGAAATAAACAAAATAAAAAGATTAAATTTTTATTTATTATTAATAAGTACTTTGTTGGTTCTCGTGGGTCATGGATGATTATAAATTAATACCTTTTCGCGGGTCTTACATGTAATAAATTAATACTTCTACACCATACATACATTTCATACATTATCTTCATATCCGATCTTCTTTCTTCCGAATAATAAATACTGTTAATCCATCCTGTTGTTCAGGGCCCTGATAATTTCAGAATACAGCAATGAATGCAATACCATACTAAGAGAGCACTATCGAGGCTTATTAGCTTCAGCCAATATACAATTTAGTCTGTCAAGACTTTGATGTTCGCAGGCGAGTCGCCGACTCGCCTGCTCGAGAGACAAACAGCTGTTGACACTTTGATGTCTAGATCTTGACTGCCTTTTAAACATTTAGCAATTGATGGAAATACTTTGTCTCTCTCTCTCTCTCTCTTTCTCTCTTCATTTTCCCACCTTTTCAATTTCTCCTTTCTTTTCTGTCGTAGTTATTATAATACGTTACAATTTTGTTCATTCACTGGCGGCTGTTCACAGTCTAGTGCCGTGACCCTATACCGGAGTACTTATACTCTTAGACAAGTTCAAAATTTTGCAATCGAGTGAAATTTATATAGTATGATTTTTAGTACTGCTGTTTATCGTTTAATCATGAATTATTTGAGGTTGTATGAATAAATAAAAATTTGCATGAAATAAATGTTATGTCGTTTATTAACAATATTGTCATAAATATTACGAGTACATAATATAGTCCAAAAATATATATAAGTCTAAAATATACTTCGCACTTAAAATTACTTTACGTATTATCGCTATCTTAAAATACTTATAAATTTACTTTATATATATAAAATATTCTAAAATATACTTCGCACTTAAAATTACTTTACATATTATCGCTATCTTAAAATACTTATAACAGATATATCGAACAATGAGCTTCTTAATTTCGTTTTACAATTCAAACTGCACAAAAGTTTGAAAAATATATACATCTATACATCACCTTTTTACATAACGTTACATTACATCCCTTCCTCAATAATGAAATAAAGTAAAACGATTTTTTTTTTAATAAAAAATAAACCCGACTTTAACTTCAAAACTGTGCAATCGATCTTGAAAAATTTTTGTTTCGCGGCTAAAATTAAAAAATACGAAGCTAAACGCAGATGGCTTTACAAAAATCGCTCCATCACTTCTCGAGAAATTCGCGTACATTATAATTTACAAATCTACATATTTACACGCATCGAACAGAAAGCTCCCTTTCTTTTTCGAAATCATCTTAAACCTAAAAACCTTTCTTCGCGAAGGTAAATCTATAAATTGTCGAAGTCGACGTTTATCTGCGGGAGCCCCCGGTCGGCGCGTATTTCATCCTCCAAAGTGCGTTGACCTTCAACGCTGTCACTGCTCGTCGAGGCGTTACCGGCCGGGTCGGTATTCTGACCGAGCAAGGGCATGAGATTCGGCATCTAGTCGTTCTGGTTGCTCGCCGAGTAGGCGTTCGACGGCGACTGGGACGCGTAATTCAATTGCTCGTGGCCGTAGCTCGCGGCCGCGTACGGAATATTGGCGTTCTGCTCGCCGTAACTCGCGGCCGCGTACGGAATATCGGCGTTCTGCTCGCCGTAACTCGCGGCCGCGTACGGAATATCGGCGTTCTGCTCGCCGTAACTCGCGGCCGCGTACGGAATATCGGCGTTCTGCTCGCCGTAACTCGCGGCCGCGTACGGAATATCGGCGTTCTGCTCGCCGTAACTCGCGGCCGCGTACGGAATATCGGCGTTCTGCTCGCCGTAGCTCGTGGACGCTCTCGAATTATTATAGTTCAGCTCGCTATAGCTCGTTGATGCATACGGACCATTCGAGCTCTGCCCTGCGTGGCTTGTACTTGGATACGGAATGTGGGAGCTCTGCCCTGTGTAGCTTGTCGACATGTACGGAACGTTGGAGCTCTGGGACGGCAGGGTCTGCCAGTACTGGTATTGGTACTGAGTGTTCAGTAGCGCTTGCTGCCTGAGGAACTGAGAGTGGTTGTTTCGGCAACTTTCTTGGTTGTATTGGTACTGGGTATATCTTGTTTCTGGGTTGTATTGGTAGTTGTTTCTGTAATACAAATAAAGAAGTTGGTTAGAGATTTGCTAGGTTTTCGTTTGATTTTTTGATACTTATTTGGAAATAGGTGGTAAGCAGAGGAAGAGATGCTTCTTAAAACTTTTTGAATTTTAAAAGTATGAATATTTATATTTAAAGAAAATTTAATAAATTAATTTTTGGACTATTTATGAATTATAAAACTGTTACTCTTTATTTTTAATGGAATTAAGTATAGTTTTTATCATTACTTTTATATTTCCAAGTATAAAATTCAATAATGTGCATTAACAAAACACAAGAAATAAACATAAAAACTGTCATCATTGATTTTGAGCAAAAGTAATTATAATTTGTTTTAAGTTAAACGTCGCAAGAAATGAAAAATAAAAGAATCAATATAAAACTCATATCTACCTTGTATTTTGATAATGCATCTGTTTCTGCACATCATTGGACTGTGAATAGTAGTAACTCCCCGACGCAGTCTGTGCGATTGTCGGACGTACCGACCCGGTCTGAATCTTCTGCTGCTGTGACTGCTGCCGTGGCTGCTCCTGTGACTGCTGCTGTGTCTGCTGCTGTGTCTGCTGCTGTGTCTGCTGCTGTGCCTGCTGCTGTGGCTGCTGGGGCAGCAAACTAGATGCATTGCTGTTGCTGCTGCTGGTGGACGCTTCGCTCGTGGATGACGCGGCCTTTTTCGCGGATTCAGCGGCGGCTGCCTCTGCTTTCAAAGCTTTCTGCTCCTTCTTCCACTTCATGCGGCGATTCTGGAACCAGATCTTGATCTGACGCTCGGTGAGTGTGAGGTCATCGGAGAGCTCGGCGCGCACATGACGGTACAGGTAGCGGCTTGCATTGAACTGATTCTCGAGCCGGACCAATTGTGTGGACGAGTAGGCGGTGCGCGTGCGCTTGCCGGTTTTCTTTTTCTGTTTGGCTGTAAAGAAGAATTGGTTGATTAGTCAATTGTTTCTGAGATATTATTAGATTACTTAATAAAATATCTTATTTTGCCATTCAATTTTTATTGTTAATCATTGCTAAAAATATTCAACTATTTTTTAAGTAAGTTTTGCGAGTAAATGTATTAAATAAAATATACAAAATAATATTTGTAACAAATAAATCTTTTTTAGCACTTATGACAAAAATTTGATAATTATTATTTTAATTTTATAAGTTTATATTCGACGCGGGAAATAGAGAATTATAAAAGACTTGAATTGATAAACAAAAATATTGAAATGATAAGAGACCCATGAGAGGATAAGATTTTGATTTTCCATTGGCAAAACTAGGTGAGAATCTCTCGTGCGTGCGTGTCAAGTGGGAGGGAATTACTAATGTCGCCGGCGAGCGCGGTAATACAAAACTCTTGCGGAGGATCAGGAGGAGCCTTTTGTTCTCCACAGTGTTCCTCAAGCATGCAAAAGTGGTCCGAAAATGGATCCAAAAATAGCTAATGCAGAAAGTTTCTATATTGTTTTTAGATGAAAAAAATGTAAAATTGAAAATCCTAAGTAATCGGTTTCCCAAGTTATGGACGCTTTTATGTTACACTATGCGCATTCATGAATATCCAAGTAGAGCATTTGAGTACATACGTATAATTCGTTTTCTCACTCCGAATAAAAGAAATTGAGTATGTATTCATTACTTACTGTTGAGAGTATTATTGTGTTTTGATAATTTAAATATTATTTATTAAAATGTTGATATAATGGCTTAATAAACGAAGCCGTATTTCAGTTGTTTCGTCGATTTTCCGACGTATCTCAAAATGCATCATCTAATTTTTATAGAGTTGGTGTTTTATAAATATATGACACAATTAAAAGTTTATTTTAATACCGCTAGGTGGCGCATGGAAATCCGTAATCGAAAAATGTATGTCGAAGTCGTATATACACCAGAGGAAAAAAGCCATCCAACCCTCTGGAGTTACAGTTGCATTTTTTAAACTTACGTTTTCAAAATGCCTCCTCGGTGTTCTCATCATGATAATAGAAAGAAAGTATGTGGAGCTTGTGGTCGTAAAATTGTTTTTGGCAAAATAAAACCAAATAAATTTTTAATAAGTAAATCTACTGAAAAACTCATAAAGAAGTTTATATCTATGGATTTCGATTTAAACGATGAAAGGTATCCTGTGAGCATATGTAGGACTTGTTATTTGACACTACTTGATATTGAAAAAGAAATTTTCAATCGGCAAGTACCAACTATGCCTAACTACAAAGAGATAGTAATTGCAAAAGAAACTCGTTTAAATAACGCTTGTAATTGTTACGTATGTTTGACTGCTAATTCTTTCACATGTACAAGAAGGTTTTCAGTTCATTGAAAGAAATAACGGCTTGGGTTTTTGGTCAGAGCAGAGTGGTGAGTCGATACATCGTAATTTCTTGAAGTTTTGGGAACGTTATAAAGTAAACGGTTATTATCGTGAGACTTATTTACCAAATTTACTGACAGATTTCGTAGAATTCTCATCGCTACACCTATAAAACAAATAAAAAACGAACAAAAGAAACAAACAAAAAAAAACAAAAAAAAACAAAAAAAAACAAAACAACACAAAAACAAAAAAACAACAAAAAATCTTTATTAACAATTACAAAATAGATTTGGGTCTTAAAGTTTAAAATTACTTTTCGCTCATACCCCCTTAATCGATAATAATGTTACAAAAGATTGTAATAAAATAATAAGGTTCAATATACGCAAATAATTATTTTTAATGTTTAAATTCAAAATGTAAATTAATACTGTTGTAAAATAAACAGGATTTAGTTATGCAAATAATATTATTGATAAAAAAAATTTTATTAACAAATCGAGACATTTAACCAATTTTAACTATCACAACAAAATGTACAAAAAATCAAATTCAAAACTAACCTTGTTTAGGCTGAGACTTAGCAACCTTAGAAGCACCAGTGCACTGTCTCTTGGGCGCTGGTTCCTGGTTGTCGTCCCTCACAAACACGTGCTGCAGCGCGTTCGGACTTTGCTGTTGCTGTTGCTGATCAAGAGACCGCCCGTTGCTCGTCCTAGCATATAACACTTGAAGTAGCTGCTGCTGCTTTTGCTGTTCTTGCTCTTGCTGCTGCAGCTCTAGCTGCCGCTGCAGCTCTTATTGCTGCAGCTCTAGCTGCCGCTGCTGCTCTAGCTGACGCTGTTGCTCCTCTTTCTCTAGCTCTAGCTGACGCTGTTGCCGCTCTTGCAACACGTCTTGCTGTTCGTTTTGCGACACCACTTCTTGCACCAGTACCGGCACCAGTTCTGGCACCTGTGCCGGTACCACTTCTTGTACCTGTACCGGTACCACCATCTGCAACTCTTGCAGCTGCTCTTCATTCAGCACCATGACAGTGTTTCCTTTCTCGTCGTACACACTCCAGCTCAACCCCGAATTCGCCGAGCTGACACTCGAGGGTGAAATTGGATACACTGCTTCAAGGGTATAGACGTTGCCGTCCACCTGCACAATGTCATTCACGCCCAACACGCGCTGACCGATCTCCAGGAAAGTCATCTTCCTCGGACTCTTGACGACACTTTTCACTGAGTCTACACCGGCCTACTTGCTGTCTTTGCTACCACGTAACGAACTCGTTGTCAATGTAACTGAACTAGAACTTGTGACTGTAGTAGCTGTCCACTCTTACAAGTTTGCTCTGCTACTGACATCACATAGTCCGGTTCTGGCAGCTTTTGTAGGGCCCGGCGGCCGGACGCTCGGCCAATGACAGCCCGGCGGCCGGACGCTCGGCCAATGACAGCCTGTCGATCCTATCGGTCGATGACCCCTCGTATCAGGGAGGACTTCGGCGCCCCATCCTCTTCCCTCTTCTTTCCTCTTCTTCCCTCTTCTTCCCTCTTCATCCGTACACGAGCGGGTTGGGTTGTCGGCGGCACCGCCGACGGCGCATCGTCGGGGCCTGCTGCCGCCAAATGCGGGGGGTCTTGGAGAATTCGTCTCTCCCCCCCCCTCTGTCTTCTAAAATATGCTTCGCACTTAAAATTACTTTACATATTATCGCTATCTTAAAATACTTATAACAGATATATCGAACAATGAGCTTCTTAATTTCGTTTTACAATTCAAACTGCACAAAAGTTTGAAAAATATATACATCTATACATCACCTTTTTACATAACGTTACATTACATCCCTTACTCAATAATGAAATAAAGTAAAACGATTTTTTTTTCAATAAAAAATAAACCCGACTTTAACTTCAAAACTGTGCAATCGATCTTGAAAAATTTTTGTTTCGCGGCTAAAATTAAAAAATACGAAGCTAAACGCAAATGGCTTTACAAAAATCGCTCCATCACTTCTCGAGAAATTCGCGTACATTATAATTTACAAATCTACATATTTACACGCATCGAACAGAAAGCTCCATTTCTTTTTCGAAATCATCTTAAACCTAAAAACCTTTCTTCGCGAAGGTAAATCTATAAATTGTCGAAGTCGACGTTTATCTGCGGGAGCCCCCGGTCGGCGCGTATTTCATCCTCCAAAGTGCGTTGACCTTCAACGCTGTCACTGCTCGTCGAGGCGTTACCGGCCGGGTCGGTATTCTGACCGAGCAAGGGCATGAGATTCGGCATCTAGTCGCTCTGGTTGCTCGCCGAGTAGGCGTTCGACGGCGACTGGGACGCGTAATTCAATTGCTCGTGGCCGTAGCTCGCGGCCGCGTACGGAATATTGGCGTTCTGCTCGCCGTAACTCGCGGCCGCGTACGGAATATGGGCGTTCTGCTCGCCGTAACTCGCGGCCGCGTACGGAATATCGGCGTTCTGCTCGCCGTAACTCGCGGCCGCGTACGGAATGTCGGCGTTCTGCTCGCCGTAACTCGCGGCCGCGTACGGAATATCGGCGTTCTGCTCGCCGTAACTCGCGGCCGCGTACGGAATATTGGCGTTCTGCTCGCCGTAACTCGCGGCCGCGTACGGAATATTGGCGTTCTGCTCGCCGTAGCTCGTGGACGCTCTCGAATTATTATAGTTCAGCTCGCTATAGCTCGTTGATGCATACGGACCATTCGAGCTCTGCCCTGCGTGGCTTGTACTTGGATACGGAATGTGGGAGCTCTGCCCTGTGTAGCTTGTCGACATGTACGGAACGTTGGAGCTCTGGGACGGCAGGGTCTGCCAGTACTGGTATTGGTACTGAGTGTTCAGTAGCGCTTGCTGCCTGAGGAACTGAGAGTGGTTGTTTCGGCAACTTTCTTGGTTGTATTGGTACTGGGTATATCTTGTTTCTGGGTTGTATTGGTACTGGGTATATCTTGTTTCTGGGTTGTATTGGTAGATGTTTCTGTAATACAAATAAAGAAGTTGGTTAGAGATTTGCTAGGTTTTCGTTTGATTTTTTGATACTTATTTGGAAATAGGTGGTAAGCAGAGGAAGAGAGGCTTCTTAAAACTTTTTGAATTTTAAAAGTATGAATATTTATATTTAAAGAAAATTTAATAAATTAATTTTTGGACTATTTATGAATTATAAAACTGTTACTCTTTATTTTTAATGGAATTAAGTATAGTTTTTATCATTACTTTTATATTTCCAAGTATATAATTCAATAATGTGCATTAACAAAACACAAGAAATAAACATAATAACTGTCATCATTGATTTTGAGCAAAAGTAATTATAATTTGTTTTAAGTTAAACGTTGCAAGAAATGAAAAATAAAAGAATCAATATAAAACTCATATCTACCTTGTATTTGGATAATGCATCTGTTTCTGCATATCATTGGACTGTGAATAGTAGTAACTCCCCGACGCAGTCTGTGCGATTGTCGGCTGTACCGACCCGGTCTGAATCTGCTGCTGCTGTGTCTGCTGCTGTGTCTGCTGCAGTGACTGCTGCTGTGGCTGCTGTGGCGGCAAACTAGATGCATTGCTGTTGCTGCTGCTGGTGGACGCTTCGCTCGTGGATGACGCGGCCTTCTTCGCGGATTCAGCGGCGGCTGCCTCTGCTTTCAGAGCTTTCTGCTCCTTCTTCCACTTCATGCGGCGATTCTGGAACCAGATCTTGATCTGACGCTCGGTGAGTGTGAGATCATCGGAGAGCTCGGCGCGCACATGACGGTACAGGTAGCGGCTTGCATTGAACTGATTCTCGAGCCGGACCAATTGTGTGGACGAGTAGGCGGTGCGCGTGCGCTTGCCGGTTTTCTTTTTCTGTTTGGCTGTAAAGAAGAATTGGTTGATTAGTCAATTGTTTCTGAGATATTATTAGATTACTTAATAAAATATCTTATTTTGCCATTGAATTTTTATTGTTAATCATTGCTAAAAATATTCAACTATTTTTTAAGTAAGTTTTGCGAGTAAACGTATTAAATAAAATATAAAAAATAATATTTGTAACAAATAATTTTTTTTTAGCACTTATGACAAAAATTTGATAATTATTATTTTAATTTTATAAGTTTATATTCGACGCGGGAAATAGAGAATTATAAAAGACTTGAATTGATAAACAAAAATATTGAAATGATAAGAGACCCATGAGAGGACAAGATTTTGATTTTCCATTGGCAAAACTAGGTGAGAATCTCTCGTGCGTGCGTGTCAAGTGGGAGGGAATTACTAATGTCGCCGGCGAGCGCGGTAATACAAAACTCTTGCGGAGGATCAGGAGGAGCCTTTTGTTCTCCACAGTGTTCCTCAAGCATGCAAAAGTGGTCCGAAAATGGATCCAAAAATAGCTAATGCAGAAAGTTTCTATATTGTTTTTAGATGAAAAAAATGTAAAATTGAAAATCCTAAGTAATCGGTTTCCCAAGTTATGGACGCTTTTATGTTACACTATGCGCATTCATGAATATCCAAGTAGAGCATTTGAGTACATACGTATAATTCGTTTTCTCACTCCGAATAAAAGAAATTGAGTATGTATTCATTACTTACTGTTGAGAGTATTATTGTGTTTTGATAATTTAAATATTATTTATTAAAATGTTGATATGATGGCTTAATAAACGAAGCCGTATTTCAGTTGTTTCGTCGTTTTTCCGACGTATCTCAAAATGCATCATCTAATTTTTATAGAGTTGGTGTTTTATAAATATATGACACAATTAAAAGTTTATTTTAATACCGCTAGGTGGCGCATGGAAATCCGTAATCGAAAAATGTATGTCGAAGTCATATATACACCAGAGGAAAAAAGCCATCCAAACCTCTCGAGTTACAGTTGCATTTTTTAAACTTACGTTTTCAAAATGCCTCCTCGGTGTTCTCATCATGATAATAGAAAGAAAGTATGTGGAGCTTGTGGTCGTAAAATTGTTTTTGGCAAAATAAAACCAAATAAATTTTTAATAAGTAAATCTACTGAAAAACTCATAAAGAAGTTTATATCTATGGATTTCGATTTAAACGATGAAAGGTATCCTGTGAGCATATGTAGGACTTGTTATTTGACACTACTTGATATTGAAAAAGAAATTTTCAATCGGCAAGTACCAACTATGCCTAACTACAAAGAGATAGTAATTGCAAAAGAAACTCGTTTAAATAACGCTTGTAATTGTTATGTATGTTTGACTGCTAATTCTTTCACATGTACAAGAAGGTTTTCAGTTCATTGAAAGAAATAACGGCTTGGGTTTTTGGTCAGAGCAGAGTGGTGAGTCGATACATCGTGATTTCTTGAAGTTTTGGGAACGTTATAAAGTAAACGGTTATTATCGTGAGACTTATTTACCAAATTTACTGAAAGATTTCGTAGAATTCTCATCGCTACACCTATAAAAACAAAAAAAACGGACAAAAAAAACAAAAGAACAAAAAACAAAAAAAAAACGAAAAAAAAACAAAAAAAAACAAAAAAACAAAACAACACAAAAACAAAAAAACAACAAAAAAACAAAAAAAGTGATCAGTTAACCACTACGTCCTCGTCGTTGATCATGGGTTACGCTAAAAGTGGTTTCAGTAAACTTGTTTTAGAAATTATGATTTTTAAATGATTTCATTCAATTTTTCAATCAAAAAAATTTTTAGCAATAATGATATCAACAATAAATAATCATCAATACATACTCAATTTTTTTACACGGAATTACTAAAAGAATTATACGTGTGTACTCAAATTGCTCTACTTGGCTATTCATGAATGCGCATAGCTTAACACAAAAGCGTCCATAACTTGAGAAACCGATCATTTAGTATTTTCAATTTTACATTTTTTTCATCTAAAAACAATATAGAAAATATCTGCATTAGCTGTTTTTGGATCCATTTTCGGACCACTTTTGCATGCTTGAGGAACACTGTGTCTCACTGCGGGCGAGACACAAAGCCACGGGTGCCACGCTACTGATACGGGATTAAACGATTTGCCGCGAATTTACCAGCAAAACGATTAGTTCAAAGTAATCTCGGGCGGAAGTATAAAACCGCAAAATTAGAAAAAAGGAGAATAGAGGCGAAATAGGCGAAATTTCTTCAATTTGTGACATTATTTTTAAATTGAAAAAAAGAAATGTAATCATGAAATGTATTATTAATAAGTTATGATTTTGATGTAATATTTTAAATACATTGTAAACATTATATTGAAACAAATAAAATTTCCAAGAATTGACGTATGTATGTTGAAATCTATTGTCCTTTAAGATAGGACAGGTGTTGTGACAGGTTGTTATGACACACGGTTCGAGCTATCTTGGATGCTAGGACTTCAAGCTCCATGCGACTTCTTTCGAGCTAATTTACACGTGCCCCGAGGCACTTTTTAACGCTTTAATATTTCTCTTATTCCGAGATTATACACGCTTGATATAGGGTACTTGTCCATATCTATGAGCCTGTCCATATTTGTGTGCCTTTTTTTTTAATGTAATTTGCAACGACTAAATCATAAATGAATCAGTAAAACTATTTTTAAAACTAAGATAAACTATTTAGTTAAAGTTTACAACAGTTACATGAAAGTTTAAAATATTTTTCATAGAGTTATAATTTTTTTAAATATATAAATCATGATTTGGTGGTTTGATGATTTACTTTGTTTCCTTGTCTAAAATGCTAAGGATTGCTTGACTTTTCAAAACTTAATTTAATTATTCGGACGTGATTTATGACAAACAAAATATTTATTGTATCATAAAATAATTCAATTTAATATTAAAAAATGTGAAATGAGCATTTTAGACTCAATTTATTAATTTATTAATGAATCCAGTAATACCGCGAGATTTTCGAAGTTTGTCCGTATTTATGTGCCCCTTATGATCGAAGGAATAATCTCAGTTCTGAGTGTAGAAGGGAGAAGAAGTTTTCGCAAGCATTATTTTTTCCAAAGTTGTTGTTATGGAATAGTGCATAATAAATCATTATAATTGTATCAGTTTGCATGAATTTAGATAATTTATAGATTATGAATTATGTGTTAAATACTTCATTTTGTTCATAATATCTCTGTGTCTATCACATTTATTAATTTCAAATACTTTGAAACTTTATTTATATTTATTAATTATTAATTAGAAACGACATAATTACAATTATTTATTATAATATTTCAAAATAATATATAAATAAAAAATAATAATAATAAAGTTATTTAATTAAGCTTATTTTAAGTTATTTTATATTTAAACAAAAAATAGATTCCATTAATATTAATATTTAACAGTAATTATAGAAATAATTAAAATGAGATTTCATGAGCACACTAATGGGGGGCACAGTTTTTTGAGCAGACACACTAATGGGGGGCACAGAATTGTGGACACGCACACTAATACGGGCAGATTGGGCACAGTAATACGTTATAGCCCATTTAAGAAGCACACTAATATGGACCAAACCCTTTTTTTTTATTTCTAATATATCTGTATGAATGCTTAATATATTCAATTAAAACAAATTGCATCTTAAACACGGAACGTTAGAGTACCTATGTAAACTTCAATAGCAAAAATTAAAGCTATATACTTTCAGCAATCAATTATTAAATGCAAAAAATTACTTCACGGCACACTAATACGGACAAGTACCCTAAATACGAATTTTAGGTCGTTTAAGTATTTTTAACAAACAAGTATATGAATCTAATGAAAAACTTTTTGATTGATGAGAAATTGAAATAAGAAAAATAAATAAACTATAAGAATTAATTCAGAAATTTAGGCAAGTCGGGCTTATTCCACATTTTGTAACTAATAAATATGTAATTTCTATGTCACGATAGTCCATCATTTTAGAGGTGGTACGAGGATATGTCCGTACATTGTTTTATAATCTCTTGAGTCTAAAGTCGGTTAAATGCCTCGCTCATTAATCAAACTCGATTCAGCGATGTCAACAAACGCTCAACCTGTTTGCCAAAGAACCCGATGCCTTTTTCTTTGTGAATCTTTCACACGTGTATTTGAAATAATCAAATTGACTTGTAATTGATTTTATTCATAACTAAATGTTCAAAAATGCAACTATTTATTTTTATTTTATTAAATTGATTTTATAATTTAATGTTTTAATAGATTTTATTTTAAACCATACTTTAAAATCATAAAAAATATTAATTTAAGGAGGTCCGAGCGGCATACTAGTCAAAACAGTAACTTATGGAAAAACGTTATTTAATCGAGAAGTTTTTGACAATGTATCATGTTAACAAATTGAATATTTAAAAAACTTTGAATATTCATATTTTATCAAACGCATATTTATCTTATTTCTTTCTGAAAAGATCATTATAGACCTTGATTTGACTCTAACCTCTAAGGTGTTTCTCTGTTTTGAGTACTTTTTTGCGTTATTCTACAAATATCTCTCTAAAACGCCAGGCAACCCTATTTTTGTATTGTATGCACATAAAATTGGAAAGCTAAAGATTAATTTGATACTTTAATAATCTAGAAAAGTTTCCTACAAATGCATGAATTTTTCGTTTCAAACGCGAAAAATGCGTTTTCTGCATATTAAACGGGCTAAACGGGCGAACTTTAGAATTAAATATCTTTTCGAAATGCAAGGCAACCTATACTGAAAATTTGTCTCTGGATTCAAATAATCTTTATTAACAATTACAAAATAGATCTGGGTCTTAAAGTTTAAAATTACTTTTCGCTCATACCCCCTTAATCGATAATAATGTTATAAAAGATTGTATTAAAATAATAAGGTTCAATATACGCAAATAATTATTTTTAATGTTTAAATTCAAAATGTAAATTAATACTGTTGTAAAATAAACAGGATTTAGTTATGCAAATAATATTATGGACAAAAAAATTTTATTAACAAATCGAGACATTTAACCAATTTTAACTATCACAACAAAATCTACAAAAAATCAAATTCAAAACTAACCTTGTCTAGGCTGAGACTTAGCAACCTTAGAAGCACCAGTGCACTGTCTCTTGGGTGCTGGTTCCTGGTTGTCGTCCCTCACTAACACGTGCTGCAGCGCGTTCGGACTCTGCTGTTGCTGTTGCTGATCAAGAGACCGCCCGTTGCTCGTCCCAGCATATAACACTTGAAGTAGCTGCTGCTGCTTTTGCTGTTCTTGCTCTTGCTGCTGCAGCTCTAGCTGCCGCTGCAGCTCTTGTTGCTGCAGCTCTATCTGCCGCTGCAGCTCTAGCTGACGCTGTTGCTCCTCTTTCTCTAGCTCTAGCTGCCGCTGCTGCTCTTGTTGCTGCAGCTCTAGCTGCCGCTGCTGCTCTTGTTGCTGCAGCTCTAGCTGCCGCTGCTGCTCTTGCTGCTTCAGCTCTAGCTGCCGTAGTTGCTCTTCTTTCTCCAGCTCTAGCTGACGCTGTTGCTCTTCTTGCTCTAGCTGCCGCTGCTCTTGCTGCTGCTGCTCTTGCAACACGTCTTGCTGTTCGTTTTGCGACACCACTTCTTGCACCAGTACCGGCACCAGTTCTGGCACCTGTGCCAGTACCACTTCTTGTACCTGTACCGGTACCACCATCTGCAACTCTTGCAGCTGCTCTTCATTCAGCACCATGACAGTGTTTCCTTTCCCGTCGTACACACTCCAGCTCAACCCCGAATTCGCCGAGCTGACACTCGAGGGTGAAATTGGATACACTGCTTCAAGGGTGTAGACGTTGCCGTCCACCTGCACAATGTCATTCACGCCCAACACGCGCTGACCGATCTCCAGGAAAGTCATCTTCCTCGGACTCTTGACGATACTTTTCACTGAGTCTACACCGGCCTACTTGCTGTCTTTGCTACCACGTAACGAACTCGTTGTCAATGTAACTGAACTAGAACTTGTGACTGTAGTAGCTGTCCACTCTTATAAGTTTGCTCTGCTACTGACATCACATAGTCCGGTTCTGGCAGCTTTTGTAGGGCCCGGCGGCCGGACGCTGGGCCAATGACAGCCTGTCGATCCTATCGGTCGATGACCCCTCGTATCAGGGAGGACTTCGGCGACCCATCCTCTTCCCTCTTCTTCCCTCTTCATCCGTACACTAGCGGGTTAGGTTGTCGGCGGCACCGCCGACGGCGCACCGTCGTGGCCTGCTGCCGCCAAATGCGGGGTGTCTTGGAGAATTCGTCTCTCCCCCCACCCCTCTGTCTTCTCGTAACTCTATTGTGGTGCGGGCGTGGGCCCAAGACGGCGCCGAATGAGATGCACCCCCCCCCCCCCCCCCCCACACCGACGCGACGACGACACCGGCGATCCGGATAGGCTAAGAAAAGAGAGCGAGATATAGGTAGAGAGAGGGAAGATTACATAGTCTAGACTATGGAGATTACACATGGCGCGGTGCCGCGGGCCTGGAAAATTTTCCGCCGACGATTTATGATTGACAGATACCGCTGTTTTGGCGAAAGCGTCCACGGTCTACGTGCAGATGACGAGGCTCTCGCTGGGGATTCGGGGATGTTGGTTTGTTTTTGATAGGATGTTTGAGAGGGTGTAAGCGCTCGGGGAATGGGATGATGTAAATTTTGGCGTATCATTAGTTTTTGAGAATGCGTTGTTCGCGGATGGTTGGCTGTGCCACTGTCGCCGGTAGCGCGCGTGGTGCGGGAGAAATGTAAACAATACGTTGAATGAAAAAATATCAAAAACTTGATTAGACAAGTACAGCGAATACGGTTTCCTCGTAAACCGTTTTTTAATCAATTTTTTTACAGGAATCTGTATTATCGACTTTTCTATTTTAAACAATTATTAAAGACTAAACAACCTTTAAAAAACGGTATATTATGTCCTTCGCATTTGTATATTATTTGCAGCCAAATAACCGTATTGAATATTCTCCGTGGTAAGCAATGCGTATGGAACCCTTTCACATCCCCTCAAAGATAAATTATATGCATGAAATAAGTTTGTTACTCGTTTCTTACTCTTTTGTTACCACTTGTACTTGCATCCTGAGTACAATTTTCATCACGTTGATTTGTACCGTAATTCTTTTTCAAATAATCAAGGAATACAGCTCGTTCGCCTATTGCAGGTATTAAGGCGCTTATCAAAGTTTCAGTCATTTTTGGTAGAACACTCATCGTTATCTTATTTTCTGAGAATACAAATGTTACATTTAATATATCTCTATGTTAAGGAACATAAACTACACGAAAAAACTTTTAATAAAACACCATTATTAACGCAAACTATAATAAAGTTTAATATTTATGAAATTTAAAAAAAACTGCAACTATTTATTTACAATTTTTGTATGCTAAACTGTTTTTTTATGTAAAATATTGTTTATTTATTAATCTAATAATCCGTTCATATTTTTATAGTACTTTAAAACTATCATATTGCCTGTGTACAGTTTACCCGTACTATACTAATCCAGAGGCATCCACGCCGCCCACTCGCGTGTTCGCATATGCTGAAAAAGTGCACCTACAGGCTGGTTACTAATTAATAATATCGAAAAAACTTAACTTTTCTTTAAATAATTGAATCAAATTCGTTAATATTATTAAATCAAAAATTACTTTAATAAATTGCACATAATAAATAAACAGTAGTATTCAAATAAAGATTTTTTTAAATGTAATAAACAAAAACACATTTACTAAAATTATTGCAAACTAATGAATATTTGCTAAAATCTAGTAAACCTGTACATAGATTGTGGTAACCAACTTAATATTAACTAGAATCTAGTAAACCTGTCTATACATTGTTGTAACCAACTTCATATCAACTAGAAACTAGTAAACCTATCCATATATTATTGTAACCAACTTCATATCAACTAGACTCTGATAAATCTGTATATATATATATATATATATATATATATATATATATATATATATATATATATATATATATTGTTGTAACTAACTTATTATTAACTAAAATCTAGTATATATTAATTTGAAAAACGGTCCAAAAACATGTTCTAAAATGAAACAAAGTGAAAATTTTGTAAAACAGTTAACAGATAAATATTTAGTAGAATCTAGAATATTTATATGAAAGAAAATTTAGAAAGATATGTATTAGTTAGATTTTCTTGAATGAAATTAATCTGCGAGCACATGGTAGAGCCTTTGAGACGCCACAATTTTGTTAAACAGCTTTTTCTCAGCAAAAATTTTTTTTTTTTTTAATATTAGGATTATTACGTATTCTTCAGAAATGTTATTTAACTTTAAATAAAACCAAATAAAATTTGTCAAAAATAATTTGTCAGAAAAATTTTTTTGATTAACAATTTAATAAAAAAATGAATTATAAAGTCGAAGAACATTAAACAAGTATTTGTTATTAATAAACAAATCATTCCAAATATTTTTAGTATTTTAGTTTTGGTAATAATCTTTGCTAACACTATTTACTTGAATTTGGCGTCTCAGAGGCGCTCTCGCGCGTGTTCGCGTACCAACAGAAAATGCGCCGGTGCGGGTTAAACCCTTATGAAAAGTATTATCAAAATAAAAGACATTTAAATATATACACTTAATTCAAATTTGAGGTTAGGTGTAGTAAATGGATCTTTTAGTTTACTACCCTAGTGGAAAAAATCTTGTTTGCCAAAATTTGTCATATGTGTGTCAAAACGGCCAATTGGAAGACATTTGACGTACTCTGGCAGACTTTGTCTAATTCTAGTAAACTTTGGCAAACGTTGGCAAACTTTTGACATGAAAATAATTTCCACTAGGGTAATGCATTATAATTAAGAATTAAGTATAAAATAAAAAATACTTTTTATCAATTCTACAGTAGAATATGAAAACATGGGAAGTTGGATAGATAGTAAAAAAGTATACCAAAACCAGTAGTTGCGAGAAATATTTGCATGCTCCGCAACTCAAGACGCGCTCTTAGTTTGCGCGAGAAGCGCGGGTAGGTACAATATACATATATACATTGAACCATTCGTAACCATAACCCTACTTTAAATAAAAATTTAACTATATTTTACAGCTTCATGACAGCATATGCGCTATTATTTTTATCATTCAGTGGTTTATTGTAAAATATATATTTAGCGATGTACATTTAATGATTCAATTTATAATTTGAAAATAAAATTTTAGAATCACAAATAGAGCAGTCGTTGGTGAACCGTTGGTCAATTACAGCAGTAAGTATTGGCCAACGTCATTGGCTAACCGTTGACGAACAGGCCATCTCTATTTTTGTTATATCTATGTTGGTCTATTTTCTATCAGGGTTGCATTATTTCTATTTTGGTTACCAATATCATCCATATAGCGTATTAACAATGTTTACAATTACAGAATAATTATTTATAAAGTAAGAGACGTAGGTGTTTACAATTTATGTATGTAAAAGGTAACACTGGAGATTAAAGACAATGATTAACCCTCACTTTACTAAGGGGTGACCCCAAGGATAAAAACACTTTTATAAATGAAACCCTATTTTAAAACTTTTTAATTTCAGACAATGGATTTTTAATTAGCTATCCATAAAACCCTTGCGCATAAATTTTTATTGATAAATTGCATTTATTGTTAAATTTACGTGACTCAATCTTGTATTTTAATATTTTTTAAGATAATTTGTTCATTATAGTATTTAAAATTCAAATATGTTGTTTCATATGTGTATACCATCTGTTATATTTTAGGTATCTGAGATTAACAACTTTATTTTAAAATTTTATAACCTTGCTTGATATTTATTTTACACGTTAAACTATGGGTGTAAAGAAAGTTCATTGACTTGCTAATGCTTATAGTATGGAATTTAGTATTTTTGTAATGAAGTGTTGAGTAGATATGCGTAGATATCATTCAATATAATGTATATCGTAACATAATAGCACTTTTGGAAGGTGTTACGTAATTAACCAACCGGCACTCAATTAACCGACAGTATCCGACCAGCACTATTTAAATATCATTTAATGTGTTAATGAATATGTTCGAAAGGGTGACATTAATTTGTGACACTTTTAATGATTTACTTACTTAACTTGTAGTAATCATAAAAGCGTGCGAATCCATGCATTTTAAAAATATTAATAATATTAATATACATGTTTATATTAATATTAAAAATATTAATATCCATGTTTAATATTAATATTAAAAATATTAATAAACATGTTTAATATTAATATTAAAAATATTAATATACATGTTTAATATTAATATTAAAAATATTAATATACATGTTTAATATTAATATTATAAATATTAATATTCATGATTAATATTAATATACATGTTTAATATTAATATTATAAATATTAATATTCATGATTAATATTAATATTAAAAATATTAATATACATGTGAAAACTGCAATTTAATAATAGTAAAAATCACAAAGATTTTATCTTAATTTTAGCTTGACTGTAAAAATATTTTGATTTATATATATATATATACAAGATGTCTTGAGGTTATTCCAGATAAAAACAGAACTGTTTGAATCGTTTTCTGTTTTCTATTATCAAGTTATGAATTTTAGAAATAATATACATGTATACTCGAAAAAGACTTAATACTGAGATCATTGTGCAAATATAATATACAGTGGTCTCACACTATAAAGCCAGCATATAGCAAATGCGTTTGATATGTTAGTTAATATTTTTTATATTTTAGCTAACATAATAGTTTATATACACATACAAAGTTTGTTCATTCCCACTTGAGCTTTTTGAAATCCAGATCAGCCCTTTTACAGATCTTCAAAAAATTACCAACCAGCAGCAATCTGCTTGTGTTCGTTCAATGTTCAACGCAATCATGACTGTGATTGGGTAACCGGTTATGCTAACACGAGAATTATGTATGGACAGGCGAAAATTTACGGAACCTAAGCACAGAACGCACAATACATTCTCTCGTCCAGGTAATAGCCAATCGTCATTATGTCATTACGGCCGCAACAGTCACTTATAAGATCGCCGGGGCTGTAGTACATACGCACTAAAAGACATTCGCGGTGAAAGCTGAGTGGACGCGTAAAGCTCGCGCATACGATCCTATTTTTATTATCCTAGAAAAGAGCTTGCACTATCTTGTAAGCATTTCAACCATTATACTTGATTGGTCGCTTCGTTTGACTGCGAAATTCAAATTAAGTCTAAAAAGTGTATAACAGAGATTACGGCAAGTTAAATATTTTCTATGATATATGGACATTTTATAATTTAAAAATATAAATCTCGATTCAAGCCAAATTTAGTGCAAAATATTCAAAATAGTCCAAGATTTGGACATCGATGTAAAACAAATATGATACAAATGTGGGAACAAAATAGGTATCACTTTATTTTTTAGCATAAATCACTTTCTGGAGTATAATGTGTCTTTTATTGTATATTCGAATGTACTTCACTTTAATTGTAGTTTCCTTTTAATGTTAAACAAATGGGTCAAATAAGTCGGGGATAAATGAACATTAGTTCTTTATTAGCACATACTATTTTTTATCACCAGTGCGAGGTACATGCGTGACAGAGTGGATGGACGGGGCGGGGTGGTGTAAGTTAAGTCGCAGGATGGGGGGGGGAGGGTGTGTGAAGCCCCCCCAGCTAAAATAAAATTGATAAAAAAATATAAATAATAAAACTTTATTAAAATTATAATATTAGAATATATTATAAAATATATTACAATAGAGTGTAACTTATTTCCATAGTTATACATTTATAAACGCAATGAAACTCATGCTTATAGTCATGAAACTAACTGGCGAGTGATTTTGAGAGAGCTGAATTTACCCGAATCCGCGCAGACGAAAGTCACTCAGTCTGCTCGCGTCACGTGATATAAACAATGTGCGCCATCTCTCTCACTCTTAGCACACGCACTGGCGTGTTCTCTTCGAACGTCCCGCCGCAGCGTGTGTATTTAAAATAAAACACGGCGTGCGTAATAGGCTATTTGGCGCACGTAAATGCGTGCGCCAAGTAGCATTTTCCGATCACGCGTGATAAAAAATAGCTCATACCTGTGTGTGATATGAATATAAATTTAGATTTTAAACTAAACATACTACAGCAGTAATAAAAAATTAGTGTTTGATTTACAAGCGTCCAAATAGCCCCGCGCTCTTCTAATCAATATGGGTAGTAGATATAGACTTCCAAGTATAAATAAAAACCGCGCGCGTGATCCTCTCTTCTCCTTTCTGTTGCGCCGCGAACGTTCCTATTACACGGTACAAGTTGCGAGGGGCCTACGACGAGGTTCACTGATTTTGTATTCAGCGAACTTCTATTATAAGATTGCGAACTTTTTTGCTACTGCTGCTGCTGCTGCTGCTGCTCCTGCTGCTCCTTCGGCGAAGGAGGGGCAGAAGAGAGAAGGAGGGCTCAGATAAAGAGCGAGAGAGAGGGGGGAGAGGATACAGGGGATGACGCGAAAACGTGAAGCACGCGGCTACGCGAACTGAGGGGCTGCGCGGCATTTCAGCCGCGGAGAAAGTCAAAATAACTTCCGAAACTTTAAACTCCCGTGAGTATAAAAGTGTGCTGTGTGGCTTTTCGCTCTCTTTCTGTTTTCTATCGGCCTGTAGAAATCTGTCAGACGGTCCAGAGAGAGGGATTCTTTTTTAGCATTCGATAAAAGTGTCCCGGCGAGCCTCTGTTTTCCCTCGGGGTTCACTTGTTAATCGGGCTCTTATTGGTTTAAATATGTTTTTCTTCGTGGTTCGTTATTTACATTTGACAATATACAATTTTTAACGTTTACTTTGCGCGTTCGGCTTGTTTATTATTTAAAATAAAATTTTTAAACAATTATTTGCAGCTAAGCAATTAACAGGTTTTAGTGTGAGGTATAGAGTAAGATGTAGATTAAGGTGTATCTCCAAAAGCCAACCTTTTATTGTTATGATGACACAATTTTATTTGAATAAATTTAACTTATGTTTTTTATTAGAAAAAGTTCAGTTTATATTAAAAGAAGGCCAGTTTGCTTAAATAAATTTGCTATGTGCAAGCGAATTTTAAGCTAACTTGAGGACTGAGAAGAAATCATACATTAGAGGGTAGAGTTTAGGTACTTCAGCCGTAGAAAATACTTTACTTATCCTCGAAAGAATCAAAATCTCTAAAAAATGATAAAGTTAGACAAATTTTTCAACAAAATCTTTAAATATTTTGAAATATTTGAAGACATTTCTGGAAAACCATCCTAATATATTTATTACCGATTAGCCCTTATCTTATTATATCTTTAACTCTGATTAATATATTCCTTATTTGTCTGATCAAAATATTTATATCTGTATAAATTGATATTCTTTTAAAATATGGGGCATTGCAAAAATCAATAATTTTAGAAAAATGATAAAGCCATATAATTATATTCAAATAATAGAAAGCTATAATTGTACCGCCAACTCGAATACATACATGTACGTATACAATTAAAAGCTCATCCGACAAAAAGACAATACCTATCTAAATCGAATTAATTTACCCACATTTCTAATACTTTCCATCCCTCCGATCGATCGACTCCCGTTAAAACAAAAGCCATATCCATCCCTAAGCGCAAGCCACCGCAAAATCACGCACTTAAAAAAGAAGAAACAACCCAAAACAAATCCTCACCATCCATACCTACGAAAAGCCAGAAACAAGGCGCACCCATAGGTGACTCCGCAAGCCTTACACGACGCCTGCCTTTGTCAGGTATACCCAGCTTTTCTCCCACCCCATCGACCCCCTGTCGACTCGACGGCGTGTAACATATGCTTTTATCTAAATTAAACAGTGCCGGTGTGATTTTCATTTCCTGACTGCGCCGGGGCCGGCGCCGTCCTCCCCGTCGTCGCCGTCGCTGATCTTATCTCCGGGATAGCGCGTCGCCAGCCCCCTCGACAAGCTGGCAATTGCCGTGCCTTGCTTTGGCTTGGCTTGTCTTGGCTTGGTTTGGTTTGCCCCTCTGGTGGCTCGCTCCCTTTGCCCTCCCGAATCCGCCAAACACTTTGCTCCTCCCCCTTCTTCCTTTCCTTTCTGCGTGTATAGAATGTAGGCGACTATGTTTGAGGAGATACTTAGGTGTATTTAATGTTTTTTTCTGTAGTAGAGAATTGTTTTAATTTTAATTGAGTAAGAGAGTAAGGTTATAGCTCATTGGTCTATCGGTCATTGAAATCTGTTATATTATAGTTGTTGATCTTGTAATATTGAATATGTATAATTTTTTAATTTCATTAAATTCTCTTAAACTTTTTCAATTTTCAATTCATTTTTATTGTATAGATTTTGTAAGTTCAGAATTTGTGCACATTTAACATAGTATGTCATAACATACAATAGCTTGATTTTGTGTGCGATAAATTTGTTATAGAATTGTATTTAATAATTTTTCGAGATTCCTTTTGGCTTATATTTAGCGGAGGACAAAGAACGTTGATTTCATGGATAAGTAGACTCATTCTAAATGTAAACATTAGATCTTGATTGAATAAAATGGGAACACAACTAGCTCTTGGCATCGACTATTTGCATTGTAAACGTATCTATAAAAAATACCTTTCTAAAAAGTAAAATCTTGGCAAGTATAAGTTTCATTATTACCCACAATATAAATTAAAAGAAATATGTTATTACCAAAATAAGACGTTCAATTATGAATTTCATGAATACGCTACAATTAAAATAGTAAACTTAATCTAATATTCTATTTAAAAAATAATATAGTTTAAAATATTTCCATTTTTTACTAATTCTGATAATCTCAAATGAACGCTAAAGAAAGTAATGAAATCGATTAATAAATTGGCAAGTATTGCATTTTTATTTGTATATCAATTTCCTTCTTCCCTGGTAGAAAATTGAGCATATTAGAATGTCGGTTCACGATCTATTGGGCAGATCCGTTTCCTAATAGTTCGCCAGAAATAAACCAGCATCTGACCAGAAATTTATAGAAAATCTAAATAGCTTACATAACCCTAAACAATTATTGAAAATGTAAATCCCATTATAGTACTTCTGCGTTAAAACAGCATGCAAATTTTTATTCGATTATTTATTTGATTTTTTTATGTTTTATTTAATTATAAAACTCTAACCTTAAAAAAACTTTTAATGAAATAAGTTTTTAGTTTTTATTTCGAATCTATCCCAAATATATCTTAGCATTCTATTAACAATAAGCTATTAAATCCATGACATAATAATCATTATTATCTTATAAAAATTCGTTAAACGTTATTTTTTATTTATTTATTCATTAACCATAAGTTGGTCAGGTTTCTGACGAGAAAACGTCGACAGGTAGCGGGGTTTCTGGCCAGACTTTTAAGCAGAAATTGGCCATTCCCTATAAAATAGAGTAAAATCTGGCGAACATATGGGGAACGTTTCTACCAGGGTTTTATTAATTAGTATGAAGTATACAAATTATTTAAAAAATATTATTGTTTAAAATATTTCTATTTTTTACTAATTCCGATAATCTGAAATAAACGCTAAAGAAATTAATTAAATCGATTAATAAATTGGCAAATATTATATTTTTATTTGTAACTCAATGTCATTTTTTTATGAATTAGTATAAAGTATACAAATTAATAATACCTTTCAAATTTAATATTGTAAGACATAAATACATGTTGATAAGAAATAGGTCAAAGTCGAACCTCAAACACTGATCTATAATACTCTCGCTACATTACACTCGCGTTACATGTAGTGCGCATATGAAACTAAGAAGTAGCACACCACAAGTATAACAAAAATTTTATCTAATAATTCTTCGTTGAATGCAATTATCACAGCTAATTGCTGTATATGCATTTTAACAATGACTTTACCTATAAGCGTGGCACCAAAGAAATTCCAAACATATTTCTGAGCAAAACAACTTTACTTGATGACTTCATTATTTCAGTAATGCTTGTTTCATCTTGTTTATTCCTTGTGAGTTTCAAGGGGGCAACATACTCAAAGGCAGAGAAGACGTCCTTAATTGTTCCTTTTTGTGTACTATACTATTCTACATCTTCTTTTACTAGTCTTCTTCACTTGCAATGCTAGACATTCCCTGCTCTTTCTTTCCAAGTTCCTGACCCTCTTTAAATCCATACTTTGCCACGATTTTTGCTGCAACAGAAGACGTTGTGTATCCTTGATGATTTAGATTCTGTCAAGGAAATGGTCTCGGTACAACTTCTGGTGTAGCCTCCTGCAGAAATGGAGCGATGGTAATACCTTATCCAGTACTCCTGAATGTTGTGCGTTCTTCATCTCTTTCGACAGAATTCACTGTTAGTCTTTTTCTTTATCTTCTCTCTTACCATGTAAAACTGCAGCTTTTTCCAACTACACTTGGGATTGCAATAATTTTATTCAACATGACCGTCTTGCCACATTTTCGGATGTACGATATTTTTCGAAATCGTTGTACAAAGATTTTATCACGTAATAAACACAAATCACGTAAAAACAACCCGTTTTATTTTAATAATACAAATGGCACAAACGCGTCCTTCATCCTTCAACATTTGATTTTGATAATAGGTTAGAAGATTTTGTGGTTGTCGTCTGCACTGTCTGCAGGCACTATATATATATATATATATATATATGGTCTGTATGTGTGTATATGTGTATTATACATATGATATGTGTATATTATATACATATGAGTAGAGAAAACGGAAGTCACATATATATGATTAGAGAAAACGGAAATGCGGAGAACAAAATGAAAAGAAAAAATTTGAGCAAATATAATATGCTTTATATCTTTAATTAGATGAATCTTTTTTAACAGAAACTTTTTTTACGTGATAGACTAAATTATTATCTGTAATAAGACTCTAATACTCGATTCATAGGGTATTTGTAGAAAAAAGATTCTATTGACCACTGCGAGTAAACATTAAAATAAAAAAAAAAATAAAAAAATTATTAATTCCCGAACCTTGAAGGCGAACCGCACTTTTATTGCGGAAATCTAAAACAATCGAGGGGGAATATACAACAAATAATTTAACGGAAAATGATGACTACTGAGGTTAACAAAGTGAAATTAGAATAAGCGTTTCGCCCCGGTTTATCTGGTGGGCTCGTCAGAAAGACGCCAGATAAACCTGTCTTTGACGCGAAAGTGATACGCCGATTGCTGAGAATATATTACTTTTAAAAGTGTACCTTACTAGCGGGAAAGGAATTCCATCTAGCGGCTTAGATGAACAACTAATCAAAAATTAAAATATTATAACTATATGGACACATTCGTGGTCAAAGACAGGTTTATCTGGCGTCTTTCTGACGAGCCCACCAGATAAACCGGGGCGAAACGCTTATTCTAATTTCACTTTGTTAACCTCAGTAGTCATCATTTTCCGTTAAATTATTTGTTGTATATTCCCCCTCGATTGTTTTAGATTTCCGCAATAAAAGTGCGGTTCGCCTTCAAGGTTCGGGAATTAATAATTTTTTTTTTTTATTTTAATGTTTACTCGCAGCGGTCAATAGAATCTTTTTTCTATAAATTATTATCTCTTAAAACAGTGTCAATAGACTGCACATAAGTCAATCAGTGTTTAGATATTGATATTTAAAGATTTTGAAGAGGTTAAAAAGACACAATTAGACGTATAAAAGGCGACGGTGCGCCCTTCGGCTTCGTATCGTACCGTGGGTACTTATACGTGCCAGCGGGCGCTGCCGCGCCCCTTGATAATGTTTAATGTAATTCTTATAATGAACGTATAATGGACGTAGTTCAGTTAAATCAGTGTGTGATCAACAGCTTGTGTAATATGCTTGACATTTTATACAATCCCGTGTAAAAAAAATTAGTCTGGCACTAGTCTGGGATTAATCTGGCTTAACAAGTCTGGCGAAAGTCTTGCAAAAGTCTGGGAGAAGTCTGGTTTAGGCCACTATGCCAGACTTTTTTTGGAATTATGTCAAGATAACTCATTTTTCACAAGTAAATAATTAGAGTAGTACATTAGTTATTAGTATCGACTAGAATAGTGAAAATACGTACTTTTCGATAAAATAGGAGAAAAGTTTTTTTACATATTGCAATCTTGTTTAAAATATGAATATTTGTAAAAAAGAGACAAGAATTTGGTTGCTGGCAATTTGACATGACGCGATGCTTTTGTTTTGCACATTTTGTCTAAAGTCTGGCATAGTGACCAAAGCCATACTTCTGCCGGACTTTTGCAAGACTTTCGCCAGACTTATTGAGCCAGACTATTGGGCGACTAATTTTTTTACACGGGATCCCTTGAAGCATATATTATTTTACATTCCTTTTTCTTTAAACTTGGAAGGTTTTTGGAATGCTGATTACGAATCTCGGGTCAAAATTTATACAATTTTCGAACCCCAGAAAATCAAGTTTGAATAAACATTCGTTTCTTATGAATTTCAAAATTGTGACTTCAGATTCAGAATGAGCCGGCTAAACTAAAGCACGACTAAGAAAAAACTTTCAAATAAGTTGAAGCAAGAAAATTTTACTTTTTTGGGTCTCATATAATATATTCTCCCGTGTGCTTCAAATTGGTATAATACGTATTCCAAATTGTAACATTTTATAAGTCTTTAATCATAAATTATTCGCTCTTATCATTGATATTTTTTCAGTAAAAACCTAGAACACATGAAAACCATCAAAGCCAAGCCTGATTTCTTATTTAAAATTAAAATCCACCCATGCCAAAGCTAACATATTTACTCAAAGAACGAGAAAACTTGGGGCCAGCGGTGCCCCTCGAAACTCGGAATAAGAGCACGATGCCTGTTTCGCTCCTTCTAAATATCGCCGTCGTCGTCGCCGTCTCCTTCAAGCTTGAAGCGTCGGCTTCGGCTTCGGCTCCTCGTCTATACGTCGACGTCTCCCCCCTTCGGCTCCTGACTCTCTCTCTCTCTCTCTCTCTCTCTCTCTCTCTCTCTCTCTCTCTCTCTCTCTCTCTCTCTCTCTCTCTCTCTCTCTCTCTCTCTCTCTCTCTCTATCGACTAGAATAGTGAAAATACGTACTTTTCGATAAAATAGGAGAAAAGTTTTTTTACATATTGCAATCTTGTTTAAAATATGAATATTTGTAAAAAAGAGACAAGAATTTGGTTGCTGGCAATTTGACATGACGCAATGCTTTTGTTTTGCACATTTTGTCATTTTTGATACAGAAAATTACAGATAAATTACTTATAATTTAACAGACATTTTGTCATTTGCCAATAGAAATTCTATTGATTCACTTCAAATATCTTTTCTTTTGCAAAAAGATGTCAGTAAAACTAGCAAATATACCCTGGTAGAAAATAGACCAATCGAGATGGCCTGTTCGTTAACGGTTCGCCAACGACTGCTCTATTTGTGATTCTAAAATTATATTTTCAAATTATAAATTGAATCATTAAATGTACGTCACTAAATGTATATTTTACAATAAACCACTGAATGATAAAAATAATAGCGCATATGCTGTTATGAAGTTGTAAAATATAATTAAATTTTTATTTAAAGTAGGGTTATGGTTACGAATGGTTCAATGTATATGTATATATTGTGTCTACCCACGCTTCTCGCGCAAACTAGGAGCGCGTCTTGAGTTGCGGAGCATGCAAATATGTCTCGCAACTACTGGTTTTGGTATAATTTTTTACTATCCATTCAACTTCCCATGTTTTCATATTATACTGTAGAAATGATAAAAAGTATTTTTTATTTTATACTTAATTCTTAATTATAATAGTAAATTATAATATATTACCCTAGTGGAAATGGTTTTAATGTCAAAAGTTTGCCAAAGTTTGCCAAAGTTTACTAGAATTTGACAAAGTTTGCCAGAGTACGCCAAATGTCTTCCAATTGGCCGTTTTGGCACTCATATGACAAATTTTAGCACACTTTTGGAAAACTTTGGCAAATTTCGGCAAACTTATCATGTAAATCATGTATTTACTACACCTAAACTCAAATTTGAATTAAGTGTACATATATTTAAATGTGAATTGTTGAAGTAGAATATATAATTATGCTCATATGATGACTTTTTATTGATTGCATAATATACCATAACACTTTACATAGCTTATTTAAGCAGAATTTAGTGCTTTTTGCCGATTGGTCGTTTTGACACACTTATGACAAATTTTGAATCTTTCTACCAGGGTAAGAGTGAACAAAACAGATTTGGAAAAATTCATAATGTTTAGTAGGTAAAATCTTAGCTTAAATTAACTTTGTTTATAGTGCAAATACAAGTAGGTTTTCGCTGATTTTAACGAATGTTACTAGTGTGCATTACAATTATTTTTTAATTTTCTAAATGCGCTTATATTTTTTTTTGAGACAATGCAATTATGAAGATCTTTTTGTCAGTCATGCACCATGTGAAACGTTAGTGTTAAATGCAGGCCAACAAAAAGAGATAAATGAATATTACACCATTTTAAATACCTTAAATCCTTTAAATAACTTACCATAACTTAAAAAATGTCGGTACTTATAGGAAGAGAAAAATCTGTACATATTATATTTATATTACATTATATGATCCATTTTTTATTTATATCCTGTGAACTTTACACATTAAATTATAAAGCACTAAATGCTAAATATTCACTATTTGAAATAGTGAAATAAATTTTCACTACTTGAAGCAGTGAAATTTCACTGTCGAAATAGTGAAATTTTAGCATTCAGTAAATTAAAAAAATAAAGCTGTTATTTTAAACGCGTATGTAAATATATACGAAATATATTTAGATATTGATTATGTATTAGATTGATAAAAACTTCTGCGATGGGGATCGAACTCTTGTCCACAAGGTTTACAGTCCAACGTCTTTACCACTTGCCTACGTACGTTGCTTGCATAAAGTAAATTTTATACCTCTTATAATGTGCTGCGAATTTAACTGATATACATATATTGATACGAAGATTTTTAGTTGCACATTACAAGAAAAATTAATGTTCAATTTAATTATAATTTAATTATGAAAAATGAATAGTTTTAGGCATTTTTCAAATTCTTACAAAGGAAATATGGATTAGAATCACAATTAAGAGATTATTTGCACCATTTTTATATATATTAAAATAAGAAATAAATTAAAAATGTGATAAAAACTTCTGCGATGGGGATCGAACTCTTGTCCACAAGGTTATATATATTAAAATAAGAAATAAATTAAAAATGTGATAAAAACTTCTGCGATGGGGATCGAACTCTTGTCCACAAGGTTTACAGTCCAACGTCTTTACCACTTGCCTACGTACGTTGCTTGCATAAAGTAAATTTTATACCTCTTATAATGTGCTGCGAATTTAACTGATATACATATATTGATACGAAGATTTTTAGTTGCACATTACAAGAAAAATTAATGTTCAATTTAATTATAATTTAATTATGAAAAATGAATAGTTTTAGGCATTTTTCAAATTCTTACAAAGGAAATATGGATTAGAATCACAATTAAGAGATTATTTGCACCATTTTTATTAGTTCATTAATTAATTATTTTCTTATTACATAATAAAAATAATACTTAAAGTTCATGAAATAAAAATAATGTTAACTGAAATTAGGTTATGAAATACCAACTCAATCCCTACTTAACCGGTTTTTCTACTTATGTATTAACTACCAAACTAGTGAAAAATCACTATTGTTCTAGTAAATACAGTTTTCACTGATAAAATAGTGTAATTTTCAATGTTTCGCCAGTGGAATTATTTTCACTAGCTAAAATAGTGAAAAGTTCACTATTTCAAATTAAGAGAGTTGAATAGTCAAAGTTATAATAATTTAACTTATTGTTATTATGATTTTTATAAGTATAGCTAATTATAATGTATTACCCTAGTGGAAATGGTTTTAATGTCAAAAGTTTGCCAAAATTTACTAGAATTTGACAAAGTTTGCCAGAGTACGCCAAATGTCTTCCAATTGGCCGTTTTGGCACTCATATGACAAATTTTAGCACACTTTTGGAAAACTTTGGCAAATTTCGGCAAACTTATCATGTAAATCATGTATTTACTACACCTAAACTCAAATTTGAATTAAGTGTACATATATTTAAATGTGAATTGTTGAAGTAAACTATATAATTATGCTCATATGATGACTTTTTATTGATTGCATAATATACCATAACACTTTACATAGCTTATTTAAGCAGAATTTAGTGCTTTTTGCCGTTTTCAAATTTTCAGCATTCATTGGCCAACGACGGGCGGAAAAACGTTTCAAAATAAGTGGGTTCGTTGGCAAATGGTTGGTGAAACTACTGGCCAACCTTATTAAAATTGACCAACGATTGGCGAATCGTTGGTGAACGATTCTACCAGGGATATTATAATTTTAATAAAGTTTTATTATTTATATTTTTTTATCAATTTTATTTTAGCTGGGGGGGGGGGACTTCGCACCCCCCCCCCTCCCATCCTGCGACTTAACTTACACCACCCCGCCCCGTCCATCCACTCTGTCACGTATGTACCTCGCACTGGTGATAAAAAATAGTATGTGCTAATAAAGAACTAATGTGAATAGGGAACATGTTCATTTATCCCCGACTTATTTGACCCATTTGTTTAACATTAAAAGGAAACTACAATTAAAGTGAAGTACATTCGAATATACAATAAAAGACACATTATACTCCAGAAAGTGATTTGTGCTAAAAAAAAAGTGATACCTATTTTGATCCCACATTTGTATCATATTTGTTTTACATCGATGTCCAAATCTTGGACTATTTTGAATATTTTGCACTAAATTTGGCTTGAATCGAGATTTATATTTTTAAATTATAAAATGTCCATATATCATAGAAAATATTTAACTTGCCGCAATCTCTGTTATACACTTTTTAGACTAAATTTGAATTTCGCAGTCAAACGAAGCGACCAATCAAGTATAATGGTTGAAATGCTTACAAGATAGTGCAAGCTCTTTTCTAGGATAATAAAAATAGGATCGTATGCGCGAGCTTTACGCGTCCACTCAGCTTTCACCGCGAATGTCTTTTAGTGCGTATGTACTACAGCCCCGGCGATCTTATAAGTGACTGTTGCGGCCGTAATGACATAATGACGATTGGCTATTACCTGGACGAGAGAATGTATTGTGCGTTCTGTGCTTAGGTTCCGTAAATTTTCACCTGTCCATACATAATTCTCGTGTTAGCATAACCGGTTACCCAATCACAGTCATGATTGCGTTGAACATTGAACGAACACAAGCAGATTGCTGCTGGTTGGTAATTTTTTGAAGATCTGTAAAAGGGCTGATCTGGATTTCAAAAAGCTCAAGTGGGAATGAACAAACTTTGTATGTGTATATAAACTATTATGTTAGCTAAAATATAAAAAATATTAACTAACATATCAAACGCATTTGCTATATGCTGGTTTTATAGTGTGAGACCACTGTATATTATATTTGCACAATGATCTCAGTATTAAGTCTTTTTCGAGTATACATGTATATTATTTCTAAAATTCATAACATGATAATAGAAAACAGAAAACGATTCAAACAGTTCTGTTTTTATCTGGAATAACCTCAAGACATCTTGTATATATATAAATCAAAATATTTTTTCAGTCAAGCTAAAATTAAGATAAAATCTTTGTGATTTTTACTATTATTAAATTGCAGTTTTCACATGTATATTAATATTTTTAATATTAATATTAAACATGTATATTAATATTATTAATATTTTTAAAATGCATGGATTCGCACGCTTTTATGATTACTACAAGTTAAGTAAGTAAATCATTAAAAGTGTCACAAATTAATGTCACGCCTTATGAACATATTCATTAACACATTAAATGATTTTTAAATAGTGCTGGTCGGATACTGTCGGTTAGTTGAGTGCTATTATGTTACGATATACATTATATTGATTGATATCTCCGCATATCTACTCAACACTTCATTACAAAAATACTAAATTCCATACTATAAGCATTAGCAAGTCAATGAACTTTCTTTACACCCATAGTTTAACGTGTAAAATAAATATCAAGCAAGTTTATTAAATTTTAAAATAAAGTTGTTAATCTCAGATACCTAAAATATAACAGATGGTATACACATATGAAACAACATATTTGAATTTTAAATACTATAATGAACAAATTATCTTAAAAAATATTAAAAAACAAGATTAAGTCACGTAAATTTAACAATAAATGCAATTTATCAATAAAAATTTATGCGCAAGGGTTTTATGGATAGCTAATTAAAAATCCATTGTCTGAAATTAATCATTTATAAAAGTGTTTTTATCCTTGGGGTCTCCACTTAGTAAAGTGAGGGTTAATCATTGTCTTTAATCTCCAGTGTTACCTTTTATATACATAAATTGTAAACACTTACTTCTCTTACTTTATAAATAATTATTCTGTAATTGTAAAAATTGTTAATACGCTATATAGATGATATTGGTAACCAAAATAGAAATAATGCAATTATGCTAATAAGTATGTAGAAATGAATGATTATCATGCTTAAACTCAAAGAAGTAAGGTACTGCGTGCGCCATTCCACATTTATTTTCTCACATAAGCTGACGACTGATTTGACTCTTCCATAATAGTAATTACTAGACATAGTGCAATTATGTATCATTTAAAAATGTAGATGAAACTGAGATTTCGAATTAATTGAACATTTTTGTGACAATGTATTATGATTTTTCTCTAGATATTATCCAGTTTGTCTACTTAAATTAAAATAAGTATTCTATTAAGGGTCGTTTAAGGGTCTTAAATACAGGCAAAATGCGTTACACAGGAGAGGGGAGCGCTAAATTGACAAATATAGCGTTACGTAATATTTGTATGTCCCTTTATTTATAGCATACGTAAAAACTGCATCAAGACGGTGAAATCATTTTGATCATGCAAACAGCTCCTCATCAGACCTAGATCCGATGCTCCTGAGCCACAAACTCGCATAATAAATAGGACAGTTCCGTGAATAGGATGACGAAGCTCCTTCGGAAGGGCTGCTGCGCAACAGCAGCGGCAAGGGGTGCACATCTCTATAGGTATACCTGTGCGCTCTGCCGCGGCGCAATGCGCGTACGAGCGCGAGCTCGCGCGCGATGAGGTTGTTGATTGCGGGCCTCTGTCATTGACAGGCCGTCATATGGAAGCGCTGTGCCACCGATTCGAGCCAGCAGCGTGTGTATGTAGATGCCAATCGACTGGAAGTAATGCTGTGTGTATAACGTGGGTTTGTGGGTGCGGGTGCCGGGTGGTATCTCTGCGAGCGAGTCTTTTTATTTTTCTATTATTTGCGCGCGGGTTGCGAGCGGCCCCGCGCACGGCTATGACAGCTTTTTCTTTATTATAAATGGATTTTCTTTTGGGCTGGAGGGGGTATAGGTGATATTTTTGTATTTTTAATTGGGAGATTTGGCGGGAGTTTTTTGGATGGCGAGCGGCAGGGTGGGTGGGTTTTTGCGGTGTAACTGCGAGTAAGGTGTATGCATTTCTATACGCATTTGAGCATCGACGTGCAGATAAAAAGCGTTAAAAACAGTTATTTTAGTAATATTTTTTTAAAAATTGATTGTCTCTTTAGCATGCATTTGGCTTGAATCACAGATAAACGAAAAGCCAAAAATTAATTTATTAATATTCAATATTAATAAAAGTTAATTGAATAGCCTATGAAAGAATTTGCCAGCATTGATAGCTCGGGCTTATTCTGACTGAATATTGTATTCCAGTAAATTATTTTTCGGTGCTGAAACAATAAAGGGATAATATCGTTTTGATAAGAATGGGCCAGTAGAAAAAATCGACGTTGGCCCGAAAAACGTCTCAGAGTTGGTGCAATACTTTTTACCGATATTGAATGAAAACAAAACATCGCGAAATCGTCAAGCGCCACTTAACCTACTTTTTAGGCTAGTTTTTAACAAAATATTAATTTAATGTACGATTACTTACATTACGTGAAACTTTCGGCCGCGCGATAGTAATCTGTAGTTATGATTATAACACTAAACTTTGAGTGAAGTGTCTCGCATGTGTCTAAAAATTTATATTTCTTGTACAATTTTGAATATACCCGTTACATCTCAGTGCTGGACCGCTAACGTTTGCAAGTACTGGTAGTGTCGGCAACTAATACTCGAACAGTATTCTGCCGAGAGTAAATTCTTCCATGGGAGCAGGCATGCGGTGTAGAATAGGACAATTTAGTTTGTACTATTACAGCTTTTTAATATAGTTAAGTTTAAGTTTAATATAGGAAAGTTATACATGCATCTCAATTAATTTATAAAACGTTTTATAACGGAAATAATACGAGTGAGTAGAAATTTGGGCATTCTCCGTATAATAAAAAATTCCAAATAGAACATATTTTATTAATAAAATTTACATTATAAATATTTTGATTAATTTTTTCTTTCCTATTTTTAATAACCCCCAGGCTAAACAAACCAGCCCTATGAATTCGCTTTACCTTTTACCTATATACTATACCCTCAACCAAACAAGAAAAAAACTTTCCGTCGCCATTAAGTCCATTTTTTTTGCTCAGTCTGGCGTTTGCCGTCCCCGCTACGCCAAATCGTCAATTACGCCTCGAACGAGACAGCGATTAAAACACGATAGCAAGACCGTCGCATCGTGCGGTCAATCGGACGCCGGCGCAGGGCAGACGTACACTCATAACGCAACCTGCTGTATGTCGCCAAAGGACTATCTGTCCTTAGATTTTTCCTCCTCGACGGTCGTGGCGATCGTCTCGGCGCACTGACTTTCTACATGGGTACATGCACACAATATACATTTGCACGAAAACCTTGATGCCGGCTCGATGCGCGACGCGTGTGTCTGTGGCGTGCGTTGCGCGCGCTTTTCTCTCTCTCTCTCTCTCTCTCTCTCGCATGGAGTGTTTGGGAAATGACGTATACCGCAATTAGCGGTGATTATACCGATTGCGCGGATAGTGGTTGTAGTCTGGCTGATGTGCTGCGGAGTGCATGCTCTTTGCCGTGCGCGGGAGAAGCTAATTGTTTATGGCAAATGATACGCTTGGCTTTGGGAATAGGAGAGGCTTCGGCTATCTTTATTTGCGACAGATTTGCCTTCGTAGCGTGTATTCTTTTTTTTGCGCTGGGTATTGATTTTATCCTTGCGAAATCTGATTTTTTTTCTTCTACGGGGATGCGTTTGTTGTGAAGCTATAAGGCAACAATTATGGATGACGTCGGCGTCTGTGTAGCCAAGAGCACGAGGCTCGAGTGATCGATAGATTGATCGTCGTCGTGTTTTCTTTTAGTCTTAACGAGTTAAAGGCTCCGTGGCTTCGGAAAGCTAAAGGGACTCGATAACGTTTTATAATGCTAAGATTCTAGTGATTATGCCCGCGATAATTACAGTTTACTTTATCGTAGAATATGATTTTTTTATACACAGGAGAATGTTAAATATTAAAAATTTGTATCGCCATGCAGGGGATGTGATATTCTTAGTAATTTATTTATATTTTTAGCTTAGAGAATCTAAATTTTACAATTTTCCTACTGCATATCCAGCAAAAATAAAATAAATAAGAATCAAATTGCGTATGATAAATGTTTGTAATATTTATATTTAGTGCTTGAATCACAATTTAATGCAAATTTGTATATTATAAAAAAGTGGTTAAAGAATTTCTTAAAATTTAAAAATGTTCCCATAATCTGTATGACATACTGGATACAATGGAATTTTGCCAGATAAATAAAGTGAGAAATTGCAAAACTTAATTTCCCTTTGTTGGGCAAAATATCGCAATTTTTTTAACATTCTCTTTTTACTTACAACGTAGGGGAGATCGGGGTAAATTGAGTTTTCTCTATTATTACGACATAAATAAAACAATTATATTAATTTCACATGTATATCTAAATAATCTACATAAACAATGATTTTGAAATGCTTAGTACATATAATCGATTATTTAGTAAAAAAAATAACAATGAATTTTTGAGTCACTCGATATAATAATTTTGCGTTTTGTGTTTTGGTTGTTAGATACAGAAGTGCTATGTATGCTATTTTATTACAGAAATTTCTTGTAATATATAATTAATTACTCTAAAATTTCAATAGATATATTTTTAATACAATAGCTTATATAAACAATGTAAAAAAAGAAAGTGTAACCGCAAACTGGTTCTATGGTTATGTCTGATAAATACATTTTGTAAAGCTTTAAACTTATATGTCTGTTAACAAATTGATTAAGTTACGATAAAAAGTTAAATAAAACTTATTAATTTATCGTAATTTAAACTTTTATCTGCATATTTATTGAAGCTCACTTTACTCCAAGCTCGTGACAAAGTATGCATTATCATTTTTTTTCTTGTAAGTGATTTTTAAAATACTTTCAAAGTGGCGGTTTTAGGAAGAGATTTGGACAGTTGAAATTAGAACGTGAGTAAATATTGCTTGCTTGGTCGCGACTATACTTCTCTTTTCTTCAGGGTGCAAACTTACTTGCGATTCTTGCACGTAAGATAGCGTACAGTGTTTGACTGTTCCAGAGCTTTTTTTTCTCAAAAATTAAGACTTTGATAGCATCGTTTCTGCTGGTGGATGATACTTTCTTTCTCCAAATACAAACTTTCCTCTTATTTTCGAATTCGTCTTTTCTGTTGCAGAAAATATGTGACTCTTTAACGGTCTTGTCAGTATCACAAGTTTTAGCGAGTTTTTCAGTTTTAAAACTTTAATGTCAACATTGATGTTATCTTCAATAGAATCAGTTCCCCACAATATTTTTCTTTCTTTTGCAACGTGGCCCTAGTGGAAACATTGTATTTACCTAATGTAGTTAGGACTTTGCCAAACTTTGACAAAATTTGTTGAAAGTAGCCGATTTGAATAAGTTGGCAAATATTAGCAAAATTTGGCAAAAAATAGCAAATTATTTCCAGATGTAGCAAAGTTTGGCGAAAATTTGCTTCTCAAAAGAAATGTCATTTCTGACCACTGTTTTCAGACTTGACAAACTGGGACAAAATTAGATAAATTATGGATACATTTGGCGAAATGTAGCGAATTATCACAAAATGAGACAGTTTGGCATTTAAAAAAGTTTTGACGAAAAATTCTTTTCCTGATACAGTCTCAGAATATGGCACTGCTTAGCAAAATCAGGCAGAATCTGGTGAATTCCAAATAAGTAAGGCAAAACACAGCAAGTTGTCATAAGACGTAGCAAAGTTTGGCAAACAAAGCTTTCCAGGAAAATTCTTTTTCTCTCTAGTCTCAGAATACGGCACTGTTTACCGAAATTTGTTGAAATTGAATTGATTTTGCTACATCTTGTTTGAACTGTCCCCATTTTGCTATATTTTGCTAAAACTTACAAGAGTGTTCGAATCGACAAAATTAGGCAGCTTTATTGAAAAGTATACCAATGTTATCAAAGTTTGGCAAATTTTTGCACAATTTAGCCAACTTTTTGGCAGTAAAAATATTTCCACTGGCGTTACTTTTTATGTTGTTTTTGTTGTAATCAACATTTCTTTTGTAACGAAAATTTTTTTGAGAGATCTAATGCTTGCCATTCTTTGCATTTTGTCAACACGCCGTTTTTGCTATATCATTAGACTGCTTTTTTACGGGTTTTACGAATTCTCGTCTCTTTTGTTGAAACAAGTGCTCTCGAGAGATCTGCGCTTTAGTTCTAAGCTTCTTCCGTCAGATAAGGTTCGCTCATAAAAAAGAGCGTGACGAAGAGTTGATTTGCTCGAACAAGGGAGCTTTTTCAAAAGAATTTTTTGGATAAAAGTGTGACTTCTTTCAAAAAAAGCACATGACCGTTCAACGGAACTCATTTGAAAAGTGCACGCGGCATCGTACTTTCCAAGTTTCGGAATTGCAGCTTTCCGTGGCAACGCCGAAAAATACAAAGATTCATGGTACGATGTAATTTTTTAAACTAAGTACTTTCCGAGTTTATGAGTGAGTTAATTTTTGAAATTTTTTCTCTTAAAGACTACGAATTACTTCCACGACTTAGATGAAAAACTCTTTCGTGATTTAAGGGAAAAAGATACCGATATTTTACCGAAAACATTTTCTTATCGAGTTCAAAGGAACTCCAACGATGATCACCAGAGGAATTTTTGCTTGTGCGAAAAAAGTAAATTTTCACGGTAAACATCCTGAGCTTTATTTAACAAGCTTCACTGCTAGAACTATTTAGTTGAGAGAAAAATTAGCTTCAAGAACTAAATTTTTTAATTTTTCACATAGCGATTGATGAAATGCTTCTTCTCAAAACTTAAAAAGAAATAATAACGATTAATTTCCAGTCTTTTTTATTGCAAATCGTCCCTGCGGTCGAAATGAGCTTTATGTAAAAAGTTCTCTGCGTTGGCTTAATCAATCATTATTGTTGATCTTCTTCCTATTATTTTTTACACCTTTGCAAAGGCAAATACAGTGGGAAAAGTGATTTTTACTATTCTGATCTATTTTACAATCAATAAGACTGACACAATACTAATGACATCATGATTTTCAATTCTTAACCTCACATTGAATGGTGATTTTAGTGAAAAGTCATTTGTACTACCTCAATCGTATATTTTCCAACAAAAACTATATTATTCAAAGCATTTAAAACCTGCACAAAAATTTTCTAACGAGAATATAATACGACGAACCCGCGAAACTCGCCGAAATCGATGAACCCGCGAAGCTCGCCGGAATCGACGAACCCGCGAAACTCGTCGAAAACGAGGAAACCCTCGAAAGTCGACGAAATCGATGAACCCGCGAAAGGCGTCGAAAGTCGCCGAACCCGCGAAAGCCGCCGAAAATCAACGTAACCAATGAAACCGACGGAAAAGACCGAACCGACAATCATCGGCGAAAACTGCAAATCGTGTATAACAAGTGGATATTAATGATTTTGACTGAACAGTTTAGTTTTATAGAACGTATTTATTTTTACATATTCGCAATAATTCAGGGAAAAATCACTTAAGACAGGAGACATCAGCATCATTATATATATATTTTAATATATAAAAATTCATAATTCTAATGTAAAAATATTTTATATAAATTGTATAAAAATTTTACACAATAGTTGGTATATACTTTTTGTACAAATTGTATCCAAAAACGATTCTATATAAATTATATAAACTTTATATAAAATGTAGACACAACACTGAGAAAATCCATGTGAATATCCTAAATCGAAAATCCATATGAATATCGTAAAATCGAAAAGTTGTATTTAAACATTTTATGTAAAAATGTATCATTTATAAACAAATTTTGTTATCAAATTTTGCGATATCAATATCATAATAATATTTTATGATATCATTTTCTTAATGAATACTACACTGTAAAAAATGACTTGTAAAAATACTACTCTCAGAGTAATATTTTTACAAGTCATTTTTTACAGTGTATATATAAGGAGTATAATAAAACCACAAATTTAAACAGTATGTATAAGAAACGTTTATTAAAGGATTTGATAAATTAAGTATGTTATAACTAATAAATGTTACATAAGATAAGTTACTTTTTCTCGTTTTTATTCGGAGGAAAACAAATATAATTACCAATGCGCGAAACTTTTCCTTGAATTACTTCTAACGGTAGTATCTGAATACAATATGTATCGCGAATCGGTACAATATAGTTTGAAAAGTCGATTCCAAATTTTTCATTCATTATTCTAGTTACCCTATTATTACATCTTATTAACTTTCGAGTAAGTACAAAGAAAGCATTATTGAGTGACAAAAACAGAGTACTACTCCAAAGCAGGAGTTATTCCAGAAAATATGAAAGTTACATCGCTTTATTTGTCGATCATATATTTGAGAAGTAAAAATAATTTTGCCAATTTTTACCCGCGTATATACTTCTATACTTTCCATCGTTGTGTGACGAGCTAAACAAAAATCAGTTATAGTTTCCAATTCATTTTCGTTAAAAACGTTATTTATCGGCTTTCCCAGTACGTGTATCACAGTGTCATTTTGATGTTGTTTGGCAATATTTAATTTACTTCTAAGTATTTTCTGAGCATTAAGAATATACATGGTATTGACAATTTCTATTTCAATTTTGTTTGGGCCATGTACAAGTTTTTTTACTTGTCCGTTGCCATCTTCGAATGGAAACGCTGACCAAGCCCAAAGAGGCCCCCATAAACGTACATTCTCTGCTAAATGTGTGAGTTGATGTACATTAAAGGAACATTTATTACGCTCGTATAGTACTTCTACTTCGATTACAAATAAATTCGAAAGGTATTCAGCAAATTCGATTTCTTGCATGTGAATTTTAGATTTTAATAAAAGAGTTGTAGCATTTTTTGTCATCCAAATATCATTTTCATTTTCAATTTCTAAATTTTCCATAGTTTCCTGAAAATCTTTTTCAAAGCCGTCATCAGATGCATTTAAATATTCTACCGAAACAGCGTCAGATATTTCGGAATTGAAATCATTCAAATCTTTATTTTCTTCTATCTCAATAGCGCCATCATTCAAATCCTATGAATATTAATGAAATTTAAAATATTTTATAAATATATCAAAAACATTATTATACTTTTGAATACTATATTGTTAAAATAACATATGCGACAGCATGTTAGATTTTATAAATAAACTAGAAGTTCGATGTAATTAAAATACTTTTTTACGATTCATTATCTTTTTCCAATCATATTATGTATTAAAATTTTGCTTTTACGCCTTTTTAACAATGTTTATTGCAAATTTCACTATGAATATCCTTTTAAAAAATATGCATAATCGAATAATGTAAACTCATTTGTTAAAATTGACTTTTTTGCTATTTATACCGTACTAATGAATTTGAATATTACATTAATAGAATGATTTATTAATGGTTGGAATTGTTTGACATAAAACATGTACACTCGACGTGCAAAACATCTGATTCTAATAATTTGAATTTTTTTTATAATCCTCCAATGATGTTAGTTAAAACATGCATTCGATCCAATGAAATTGCAGTATTTCAAACAAATTCAAATCGTTCGAATCAGATATTTTGCACGTTGAGTGTACAAAAAAGTATTGTACAGAGGAGCTCCCATATTTGTAATATTTGAACCGTTCATGAGGAACATATAAAACTAAAACCAATATTTAAAGCTGGTCATCTTTGAAAAAAAGAATTGATCCCTTAAGTAAGGGGAAACTTAAACAGAACGTGGTAAAAAATTCGTAAAAATAAATAGAACTTTCCGTGTGTGGTTAGACTTTATGCATTGCTGTAAATTTGAAAAATCCATGCATATTATTCTTTTTAACTTTCCCCGCACGTTAAGGTATTCATTTTTTTATAAAATGCATATAATCAGTTTTAAATGATTAATCGATAATCTAAAATATTACATGACGAACAGCGTTCCAACAACATACAATTTTTTTTAATTTGTTTTCTTTTAATATTTACTGAACAATAAGTACATTAACAAATTAATACAAGCTGTATTTATTTCTTTTTTATGTTTATAACAAATTAATCTTATTAAATTTATTTGAAAAATTATTTTCTACAAATTTTACATGTTATTAATGTAAAAAAAATTGTGATATTTTTAATCGCGATGTCTATAAGTCTGAAATTTGTGTGCGCGGAAAGAGCTCGAGAACAGTGCAATAACGGCGTTTTATTATGCGTTTTTGCGATGACCGAGGCAGTTTGCACATATAGTCCAGTCAAATTAGCCGAAAATCGATGAAAAATGCTTGATCTGACCGACTGAAAAAATTCATGTTTATGTAAACGAGTGCTCTGATTCTGAATCTGTTGACGAAGCAACCAGATTTTGACCCGTTAGCTTTAAAAAAATTGGGGAAACTCCCCAAAAACGGTTTTTTGCTTATATCTTTGAAAGTATAAGTCGGATCAAAAAAATTTAAACATGAAAGTTGTAGTTCGGGAAAAAACCTATCGGGTTGAGTAAGTCCGCTCAAGGCCAGGTGTCATATTTCACCGATAACGTAGAAATAAGGCGTAAAAAGTGACTTTTTATAACTCCACAACGAATACAGTTAGAGATCTGTAATTCTGTGAAAACGTGCTCTATGTTATGTAGAGACAGCTTGCAAATTTTGGTAAGAAAATTTTCGTTTGTTCGGAAGTTATAGCGAGTTTCCCTAAAAAAGGAGTTTCACGGAAAATACGATTGTGAGATTTCTATTGGTCGTAGAATAACGTTGTTGACGGTTATAGTTTTGTAAAGATTAGTTTTATAACTTGAGAAAATAAAAATATCGATTTTTCAATTTTAACCCAAAAAAATGACAATTTTCAAACCTATTTTTTTAATAGATCATGATGTACCAGATAATCGAAAGATAGCTGAAAAGCTGGAATTTTTACCTAAATTTTGAAAAAAAAATGAATATTCTACGATTAATAGGAGCCGAGATAAAGTTTTTTTTTCGAATAATCACTGCGCACTGACATTTCATTATAAACAGATTTTTCAAATGTCATTCGTTAGATATTTATCTAAAGTTTATAGAAAAAATTATTGCATAATGTTTCACGAGACTAAATCGATTATTTTGATGTTCAAATATAAGGCGCGCGCGAGACGCGCATCGGCAGTTTCACTCGGCGGAGCGAGTGTGTATGAAAGTTTGCCGCGCCCAGGCGCTCGATATTGAAGTATGATCACTGTGCCGTTTTTCTTTGTACAAAGACATTAGGAATTCAACCTTTCTTTTATTTTTGCATAGATATACACTCTATTTTAATCGAAAGCATATAAATAAATCTTTATGTTTATATGCAATAACTTTAAGGTTTTCTTTCAGGATGAATGTATAAGGGAGTAAAAGTACATGAGTAAGCAGATGTCAATTCCAATCGTTTTTATTGTTTCTCGCAATTTTATTTACAGAATAAGTAATTTACAAAAATTTTATTCAACAAATTTTCGTCTTTTGGGTTGTGTAACCGCTTCGTCAGATTCTTTTTCACACTCTGAATCACACTCAGCTGAATCGTCACTCTCTCCCTTACTCTCATAATCATTCTCACACTCACTCTGTATCATCATTTTCAAATAAATTTATGTTATTTACAGGTAAATCTATCAGTTTTTCAATTAATTCATTTTCTTCGATATTTTAGATTGATTCTAATGATTCGGTAGATACATGTTCAATATTTTTGCAGCTATCGCCATGACAACCTGAACAAAGTGATGTACAATACAAACCATGCTTTTTGCATCCACAAGTAGTAGTTTTACAACCTTTCTTACAATTACAACTTATTTTTTTAATAATTTCATCGGGTATAAGAGGTGTTTCAGAATAAATAGGTAGAAACATGCCATTACTTGCAAAATCCTTAGTCTTTCTAACCTCGCCCATCGACGAAGAGTTACAGCAGGAATTTCCACGTTCTTCGTACCACGCATAGTAAATATTAAAACGATATAAATTTATAAATATTTTGTGTTTAATAAGTTTTAAGAAAAGTGTACGGACTAGTTTTTTTCAAGCCCGAAATTTAATCAAATTGAGTTTAAGGGGTTACATGGGTTTCAGAGGCAAAAAAAGCAAGTTCTTATCTTTCAAATATTTAATATTTTGACATTTAAATCATAAAAGGAAATATATTAAGGACAATTTTATACATTATGTAAAGACTCTTACGGGAATCTATACGGAAATATGCGTTAAAGTGATGAAAATTGATAAAATTCTATCATCATATAAAAATTTATTTCCTTATATTTTCACATTCATTCATATGATATTTAAACTGATAAATAAAAAAATTATTTCAATTTTTTATTAAATATGTAGATAACCTAAATATTTGTGTTACTTTTATAAATTAATATCACCAAAAATGTTGTTGTTTTAATAGTTGACGAAGAAAGATTACTTGATTTGATGGATAAACTCCGAAAAAATAAAAAAGCAACGAAGCAGGCTAAAAAGTGTACGAATAATGAGAAGCAAAAAAAGAGGAATTTGATAATTGAAAGTGAATCCGAATCAGAAGTTAATCTTATTGAAGATAGAGATAAGGTACCAATTATTTCTAAACTACATATATTTGAAAATTTTTATGAAAATAATTTTAAACGATAATCTAACTTTTATAGGAACAAACAGTGAAACGTTTAAAAAAACGTATAAATTCAATAAAAGATAAGCAGAGTTTTAGTGAGTTGGGAATATCAATTGAGCCACAAATCAATTTTAATGTATCGAAAAACGCACCGACGGATTTTGAAGCAAATAATGTTGCAAGTACAAGCGATTTCAATAATCAGTTTACTTTTTTGGACGTTTTGAAAAATGTAAACAAACCGAATTGGATTTTTGAGAAAATAAATTCCTTACGGACTGATATTGAGTCTTGCTTTGTTGCCCTCACGGTAGTAGCAGATGGTCTACAATCGTTATCAATGGTAAGCTAAATAATTTTCAGTTTCAATTAATCAGAGTGTCAAAGATTTTTGTAGTTAGGCAATAGAGCTCTTTTAAAATAAAGCTCCAAATTACTAACCTCCCTTATGACCCGGTTTCTGCGGCACAGCGCGGCGCGATTTCTGCTTTTCTCCTGTTCTTCGTTATGTCAAAAGTACAACTATTTGCGCACGATTTAATATTTTTTTAAACTATATTTTGTTTCCGAGTACGTTATTTCCTCTTTGCTTACGCTTTTTTTCTTTGCGAGTGGTACTTTTCCTTTTGTGTCTGCTATTTTTCAGTAATTAAATCGTTAGATCTAGGAAATCACCTGTATATACTAACTTTTACAAATTCTCGGTTATAAATTAATTACTTATTATGTAATTAATTTATACTTATTATGTAATTAATTTATACTTATTATGTAATTAATTTATACTTATTATGTAATTAATTTATACTTATTATGTAATTAATTTATACTTATTATGTAATTAATTTATACTTATTATGTAATTAATTTATACTTATTATGTAATTAATTTATACTTATTATGTAATTAGTTTACATTCAAGCATACATCGAACAAATGAGTAGTTCAATGAACAGCACATCGTTTATAGAATCTTCGAAAACGATCAATGCAACTGTTGTAAATGACTCTAATGAAAATCGTAGACGATCATACAACACTCCTGAGGATGCGATGCACAGCACTTTATCAACAGAGCTTGAAGAAATCCTGAATAACTGCACTCCTTCCAACAAAATAAATACAATACGAAGACGGTCACATAATATGCCTGTAAATGATGCGATTTATATATCTGATGACGATTTTACGGATTTTCTTCTAAACACGGACAGTGTTCCGGTTAGTTTAACTATATATTTTAAAATCATACACTGAGAAAAATTGTGTAGCAAAAATTAATATTTCTATTTGTACCTCGAGGATATACTTGATTTTCTATAAAAATTACTATATTTATTTAAAAAATTCCCATATTCATAGTAAAATTTAATTAATTTAATTCAGTAATATAGTAAATTTTATGAAAAATCGAGTATGTCCTCCACATATAAACAGAAATTGTAAACTTTGCCATATGATTTTTCTCAGTGTACAATAAAATAAAGCTTCAAATAATGTATTGGTATAGGTGGAGAAATCCGTACACGGCTTAAAAAGAAAGACTCGTGTACTTAACTTTTCCGACGATGACGAAGATACTGGAATATGTTCGGTAATAAGAAATAGTATGATAAGTAATAATTTATAAGAATGTACATAAAATGATTTTTAAATTTTAGAGAGTAGATAGATATAAGACGAAAGTCACGTATTGAATGCCAAGAAAAAATGTAAGGAAAATATAAATTTGAATTCTGACCGATCAGTTCAGAAACAGTCTAATAATTATCCAGCTGACAAGGACGATGATGGGATTTGGACGCTCCAATTTACGCAAGCTGATGAATCAAAGGGTGTAAGTATATCCGGTTTTATTGGTATAGAGTAAGATATATTACCCTGTTTCTGCATATTTGTATTTAAAAAGTTATAAAATCTTGTAATAACGTAATTTAAATGTAATTTATAATTAAAACGTTTATTTAATTTGGATACTAAAAGATATTATAATTCTTTGTTTACAAACACACCGCAGACCCCCGTCGTCGATTAGCACCACATGAGAGCACAAACATGGCGACGTTAAAAAAAAAAAAAAAAAAAAAATTCTTTAGATAAAAATAGAGATTATTTTAACTTTGTACATTTCAGGTAATCGAACTCTTAAAAGGATCAGATGTGTTCGTGAAAAGCTATGCTCTAAAAAATGTAATAGAGACTTGCGATAAACAGACCAATATGGCCCGAGCACTATTAAAAATGGTTTTTAATAAAGATGCACTGCCTTTATGTTCTCTAAAAGCGAAAAATTCGAAGAATACCGATGATACACGACCAGGTCTCTTTCAAGGCGGTGTCAATGCAATTTTAGGTATTTCTTAAAGTTTGTAACATGAAAAAAAAATATAATTCCACGCTACAATTTTTGTCTTTTTGCAGCATATGTGTGAGCTTTTGCTAAAAAAACATAATTGAAAGTCAGTGGATGATCAATCTGTTACAAAAAGCTTGGCCCAGAATTTAATTGAGATTAAAGATAAACATAAATTAAATATGGAAAGGCAAATCAAAATTGAAGGCCAACACATTTAGTAGACGTTTTAAAAAACTTAATTTTATTTAAATTAATAATTTATTATATTATTACATTATACTATTGAAAATTATATTATTAAAAAGTATTTTTAGTAGTTAGAATTTGATTTATATTACTAAAAAAAGTACATTATATTATTAAAAATTATTTTTAGCAGTTAGTATTTGATTTAGCTCGAATAAGTCGAGAATCGCTGCTACACCTTGGTGTGATTTCATACATGACATAACACGGTTTATGCACTTAATAATTGTACGTTCTGTGAAAAAATACATAATAAATTTTGTTTATATCGCATTTTTAGTTTTGCACATTATTTAAAACTTAAATAAACGAATTATCATACACAATCGCTTTAAGCACGTTAAATTAATAGTGAATTGTCAAACTTTAAAATTGTATACTAATAATTGTGCACTTTATGAGATGAAAAAATAATAAATATTCAAGATTATGCTCAAGATTAGTGTTTTTTTTTTTTCATTTCAATAAGTGCACAATATCTGACGTACGATTTGAAAGCTTGTCGATTTATTATTAATTTTATGTATACATAAAATGGTTTTATGTATTTTTTTACATTTTTCGTATTTATTTTTATAAACAAATTGTATAAAAATTATATTAAGTTGTATAGAATCATTTTTGTATACAATTTATATAAATAATGTATGTAAATTTTTATATAAAATTTTAATACAATCTATATAGAATATTTTTACTTGACAGAGGCGAATAAATCTTCGTGAATTACAATAAACGTTTTGAGAAAAAGTGCGGCGCGCATCTGGCTCGGGAGACTCGACGATATTATTATTATCTCGATATTACTGTCACACAGGGAGATTCGGATGTGGCGGAGGGTGTCTATAAACTTCTGGATCGACATTGTATTTAGATGAGTGTGGTGACATTTGATGTTGCAGTGAGGATAAAAATAGATGGTCAAGCTAATGTTTTTATTATGGGGAGGGTATCGTGATCTGACGTTTTTGATAGGTTTGCAGTACGTAATGATGTGGTTCTAATTATTGCAAATAAATGTGACGCGAAAAGTGTGCAGATACTCGTGCATTTTTGTTCTATTTATAGATGATTTAAAGCGCGATGTATATGCCGCGTATGACAAATGTCAGAATGAAGATTTATTGTGCTGAAAGTATTCGAGGTATTTGAAATAAAATATATATGTTTCTAAAGATATATGTATTGTGAAATGATATGTGTCAGTTCGGATTAAATAGAACTTTATTCTATAATGGTACACATTTATTATTACGACTTAAAATGTCATTTCGATTCATAATGAATCCTCAAAATTAAAGTCCACAGACTTTTTTTTAAAGAATCTTTTAATTAAAATTTCTTGTGATAAGAAATCCTTTGAGGGGGAACTCCACATATCCACCTTCCAACAGTTCTGTAAATAATTCATTACATCGTTTCTCAAAACATTCAAAACAATTTTAACCTCTCAAAATTAATTTCCACAAAACACAAATAACCTATCGATTGAATTTTCCGAAGTCTCTTTGATGTTACATACATCAACTCATAGCAACGCAGCGGTGGATATTCTTCCCGTATTACATTGCTTTATTAGAAACAGTGATAAATGAGCCATAGGTTGATGTAATTAAATGTATAGACTAAGTGATGGAGAAATGGGGCATTATTGGCCTTTTTTGTGTAGCAATTTATAATTGTACAAGGTTTCAGGGAGATATTTCAATATTTCGCATTCGAATAAAGTCTCGAGAGTTCAGCTTGAATATTTTATTTGAGCGGCATTCGTAGAAACGTTGAGATATTTTCTTGAAACTCTGTATAATAGTGCATTATTATATGGGTGGTTCAGAACCATTGAAATAAGTATTTTTAAAATTTTTAAAATGCTAAAATCGTTTTAACATTCAAAACATATCAAATAGTAATTTGAGTAATACAAATAGAGTACTAAATCAGTTAAATTGTAATGCAATGTATTGTAAATTTTGAAATGATCATAAATATTTGCTAAATTTGTAATATGTACTTATCTATCAGTTAACTTTATTTCTGAACGGTCTTCATATGGAAGTGAAATGATTTAATGATTTTACATAATTTTGTCTATATATTCAATTACAACAAATCATATCTCGAGGACGACAGACGACTGAAAATGACTTTTGACTCCACCAACTTTTGATCAGAAAATTAAATTTTTTTATCACACATGCAAGATTTTCAAGTTTTTTCATGTCTCTAAAGCGAGCCCAAAGCGGCTGTTTTCCGACTGGCTAGCAAAAAATCTTTTTGCCCAATCTCAGCACAACTTTTTGTCCGTAGAATATACAGCGTTTTATATATACGTTGTATATGAATATACTGTTCATGACATTTTTCTAGCATTTACAGTTTTAAAAACATTTTGAGCAAGTTTCAAAGCGGTAAAATTTCTTTAAACATCGATCATGCATATCCACCTTCCAATAGTTCTGTAAATAATTCATTACATCGACTCTCAAAACATTCAAAACAATTTTAACCTCTCAAAATCAATTTCCACAAAATACATTTAACCTTTCGATTGAATTTTCCGAGGTTAACAATCTCTTTGACGTTATATACATCAACTTGTAGCTAAGCGGCGGCGGCGGACATTCTTAACGTATTATATGGTTTTATTTTCTTTATGGCTCATCGTGCGCTTCGCCGAGCAGCCGTTAAACCATTTCTCATTCTTCGCCACTGTATTTTACGACTACGAGCCGCTCGCGCGAAATAAGTGCGCAACAACAACGCTTGCTTACGGCGCTGTCTTTCTCTCTTTTATCACGTTTTTCGCGGGCGCGTCCGTCGTATTTCGTGTTTGCTGCAGAGGATACGGGCTGCCGAAAATAGCTGCCGGTAATTCTTTTGCGCACGACGCTAAGGTGTCAATCATCTTTGGGTGGAAGAAGCGTTTAACGATTATTGCAGCATAAAAACGTTTTTTTTTTTAAATTGAAGATAACTTAGGCACATAAAATGGATTAATTATTTTTGTTGCATCTTGAAAGTAGTTTTTAGAAAACGTGAATTTGACTTATTGCAAAAAATCTGGACTGAAAATGAAAACAAGTTACTTGGCTTAAGAAATATTTGTACTACAAATAAGCCGTGTAAAAATAATTAGTTCTTGAGTAAATAAGAAATCGAAATCCCTTATGGTAAGATTGAATATTACTCACCTCGCAAAACTACATGGTTTTTTGATATTTTGTTTTGACAGAAAGAAAAGAAAAGATGACTTTAAGTAATAAAAGTAGTTAAATAAAATAAAAAACTTTTCAGTAATATTTAATATCAGATCAAAGATGTTCTTAAAGGAATCCTTGTTGCTGTATACTTTTAAATATTGAGCTGCATCGTAAATTATATTCAGCAACCTGTTTTATCAAAGTTAAAGTAGTTAGATAGTACGATAACAAAGTTATGTAGTACGATATTCCGCGTGATTGACAAAGTCAATAAGTGATTCAGAATCCCATTTTTATTGCGGCTCTAATTCTTGTCTACAATACGCGTTGAACTGTAGATAAATCATCTTCTTTTGCTTTGTGGGTGATAATCGCGTACACATTTTTTTCAATAAAGAATGAACGATAAATTATTCATGGAATCATATGAATTACATAAGAATTGTATAAATATATCATCTACAAAACGCATAGGATTGTGTTTTTTTTCAACATTTTGACACCAGCATTCCCTTGGTATTTTCCCACAATTAATTTCCTACTAGTTTGAGTTTCTTTAACGATTTCCATTCATTTCGATTTTATGTCATAAAAGATATATATTACATTTTTCCTACAATTTTTGTTTAATTAAAAGTTAGGAGACCATGATTATGACTCTAAAAATGAATGCTTTAGTTTATATGTAGACAATAATTTTCAAAAAGTAATTAAAAATGCAAATAATTTGTTAAGGAATTTATTGTATATGTGTAAGTATTTTGAGTCACCATCTTAAATTATTAATAACTTTTACTCTTAAATCTTAAATTGTTAATAACTTTTACTCAGAAAAATATTTGTATGCCCATCTGAACGAAAATGGTCACTTTTTTGCCCGAGAAGCGAGACCAAAATTACACTTTTTCCCCGCAAATCACTTTTTTCCCGCAACTGCGGGAAAAAAATAATTTTTTTCCCACGGGAAAAAAGTGACTTCACTAGAAAATAGTCAAAATTCCTTTATTTCATCAAGTTCTATCAATAACCCTGATTTTCGATTGTCTTTTAACAGTCGTTTAGTCCCGCTTTCCAAATCAAAAAGTGTCCACAGTTGAGATGGGCATAAAGTACTTTATGTAACTTGAGAAAAAAGTCGATTTTTCCCGCGGGTGATACTGCCCTTGCTTCGCTTTGCTCGCTCAGGCACTAAACTCACCCGCGGGAAAAATATTCGTCTTTTTGCCCTTGTTACATAATGTACTATTATATATAACAAAGCTTAAATTAAAGCTCTTTTTTCCTAGTTTCAGTGTTTGTTTAGGTCATTTCTTTCATGCAAAAACACGCAGAGTTATATTGAGAAGAAGAAATGTTTCTTTTTACTAAAATTATACGCAGCTGGGTTATAATGACTTATATCTCGAGAAATAGGGCCCATTGGAAATAACTACGGGTGCAAGATTTTTAGACACCAGAAAACACCTCCCAAGGTTTCATCAAAATCCTTGACCCGACGATGTGACACTCTCTTTGTTATTTAAAAACAGCTGCTGCTCCTTTAAAATTCCTAGGCATAATAATCCCTAAAATATCTACACCACGGCGTACGTTACGGCACCATATAGTTGAATAACATATATCAGAGAAAAAGATAGTAATGATTACAATACTAGGTTAGGAAGTTGGAAACAAAGATTAGAATGGGTTGACAGTTCTATGCAGCTTAAGACTGAGTACTAACCTATATAGGGATGAATAAAATTTCGCGTAACTTCCAATGTTTCCGCTTTTTATGCTTTTATATTAACAAAATGCATATACACATAGACTTAATGATAATTATTTAAATACTAACACATTTTTCTTCAATAATACATGTACAACATAAAATAAGCCGAATCTTAAATAATTATTCAATATTATTCAATTATCCAAGGAGGATTGATTACTATATGCACTATATTAGGAATAAGTTCCAGTAGGTTTTATCGGTTTCGATTTACCCACCTTGCACTGTACTCATAAGGGGAGACCATCTTGGGATCCGGGACTTGGATTTTTTGAAACTTTGGGGATCGACTTTTGGAACCTAACAATGGAGCCCAGTTTTCATAGTTTCATCCCATGAGACTTTATATCTGAGATAGTGCCAATAAACATTACAAAACTGCAGCTCTAAAATGTCATTATTGTAACATGATATCATTTGTCTGATGCAACATTCTTTCGTTCGTATCAATTTTCCAGAAGTTTAGCGATAATTTTTTTACTACCTTTGTGAAACATGACACCCTCACCAAAACATTGTTGCTGTATCTCGACACGTCGTCTGATGCAACATTCCTCAATCTTCTCGGAATGTCAGTATTTATTGATATCTGATACCCCCTCCCTCCTTTTAGAATATTTACACTTTTTACCTTTACTCCTAGTTTGAAAGATATATTAAGAGCTGGTATGATCGCACTTTTACAACAGTCATTTCTAACCACTTGAAGAGAAACGATAGCATGGCTGACTAACCACGAACCACTCGTCATCCGCATCAGATATTCAGCACGTTATATGGACTAACCAAGTCTTTCCCCAAGAAGATTATTATTGGCTTAGAATACGATAGTTACACGGATGAATATTACCGACCAACTGTACGACTGTTGTCTTCTGACTTTGACGGAATAGTGTTCTTAATCAGTGTTTGGCAAGAATTTAAAGATAGTTTTGTTGATATTGTCAAGTATTTCCGTAGGGATGCTGATAAATTAAAGGAATCAAAAGATTTACCGTAATGGTTGGATTTTAAAATTCACACATAGTCATCAAGATAAAGCTATCGAAATAGAGGAGAATCGGAGACCTGGAAAATCTATTGTATGTAAACGTTTTCGGCATTGTTATATTATAAAGAAAGTTACTTTTGACTCCCTTATTGAATACGTAGAAAATTGTATTGACGCTCGCCTCGAATATTTAAATTCTATAGAGGGTAGTGTAAGCTGCGTTGTAGATGAAGTTATTGAATATATTGTGAATAAAAGTAGTCTTGTGCATGAAGCGCAATTACAAGTGTTTGAACCTAGTATTGTTAAAGACGTAAATACAATTGACGATAATGTAATTAGTTTTATAACCACCAGCGTTCAAACACGTTCGAAGGAATTGAATAAGAAAATTCCTCTTTGTAAACATGATGTAATAGATGTATTTTATCAACTCGTATCTCCACATATGTATAGAATAGAATATAATAGAATAGATTTTATTTGCACACAGTCAAAAAATACATTTTATTTATATTTCTAAATTAATACATTCAGTTTTAAAGACAGTCTTATAAAATACCTACTTAAAGCTCATACATTTGGCAGTTGTCACAAAAATTGTATCATAAATTGTACATATCATATTCTATCGCGTCAATTAGTATAAATACACCAGTATATACTACAAATAAATAAAAAATACTCTAGTATATAAAGAAAAAGAAAAAAGAAATAAAAGACATTATAATACAGACGCAAAAACATAATGACGAGTTGTTATTACTATTATCACAGTTTAATACTATAGAGTTTTATGTAGATGTCTGTTCAACGCCGACATAAACGAGCTAAGAGAGGGCAGACATCTAATGCGAAATGGCAATGAGTTCCATAGTACCATTTGCTCTTTGAGTACTGAAGGACTTCAGACCCACGTCTATCCGCGATCCTGGAACCGACAGTTCCCTAGAGGCCGTATTAGAGGTTCTGGACTGATATTCTTTAAAGAGAGCCGCAAGGTACGGTGGTTGCTTCATGACATATGCTTTATAAACTAGCACCGTCGCAAAATACGCCCGCCTCTCCTCCACATTCAACAAGTCCAGTTTCCTCCTATAGGGGATAATATGGTCATCTCTTTTAACACCGTATATGTATCGTACGCAGGAGTTTTACAAACGCTGTAAACAAGACTCAAGTTCACCGGACAAATCAAGGTACACGAGAGAGCAATAATCTAAGTGAGAAATAACTAGAGCACTTGCGAGCTGCTTGCGTAGTGCCTCAGTGGTGCAGGATCTAAAAGACCTAAGCTCATATAGAGCTCTATTAACCTTTCGGCTAATCGCATCCACCTGCGGCTTCCATTGAGTTTAGAATTCATGACAACACCGAGGTTAGTTACAGTATCAACAAAGGGGATGAAGACGTTGGCCTGTACCTCAATGCCTGCCAGGTGTAAATCCTGCAGTCTATTAATATTGTAATCCAATCCGAAAATGATAGCTTTAGTTTTTCCGACATTGAGACACAGGGTGATTTCAGAGACCCAAGCCGATACTGCCCGCACCACTGCTAACAAGAGCTTCATACCCTCACAAAGACTCTCTCTGGTAACTTGCGTGTATATTTGAAGGTCGTCAGCATAAAGAAGATGTTCGATGCCATCTGACAAAGTGCCTTCAGGGCTTCTGAAAACTGTAAAAATATCTTTGAGATCATTAATATATAAACTGAACAGAAGAGGCCCCAGAACCGAGCCCTGAAGAATGCCAAGATTGGTAGTAAGCCAATCTGACTCTCCATTTAATTTAGTAACCACTTTCTGATTACGACCTATAATGTAAGATTTGATCCACAGGGCTACGGGTCTGGAGAACCCCATTTTGATCAGTTTACGAAGGAGTTTTGCTAGAGATATTTTATCAAATGCTTTAATAAAGTCAAACAGTAGAAGAATTGAAGAGACTAAGTAGTGTTGTTTGCATGCTATGGTGTTTTCTAAAGCCAGTTTGAATTCAGAAATCTGGTCGTGTACTATCTTTTCCAGGCCCTTGGACAGGAAAGTCAGCAAGGCAATGGGACGAAAATCCGAGACGGTAGATGGAATTGAGGCACAAGGAGAGATTTCTTCCATGCCCCGGAAAAAATACCACTAGACAGAGAGGAGTTAAACATTGTTGCTAAGTGCTGTCCTATAACCGGAAGAGACTTCGCAATGACACTTTGGGGTATACTATCTTCCCCCTGAGCCTGCGACGAGACATGGGCGACTGCTAGGATCACGTCCGGAAAAGTAACGGAAAAATACATATACACCAGATACAATAAGATTATAATATCTTGCAAAAATAAACGTTTAAGTAACTGCTTAAGAAACGAACATTTAAACAGATTCACTCAAAGACTTACACCAAAGGCGGCACCGACAAACAGTACGAATACAAGCATAAGTCTCACAATAGCTAATAATTCCATGTTTAGAAAGACTAATTCCAATTACAAATTTAAATATGAGTTTTTCCGTATCAGACATTCCTTACATATAGGTAGCAATACTGAGAATATACCGTATACTTTTCACAATTCGTTCTAGAAGTTTCTTAATGTCACGCTAAAATATTCATTTTATGAATCATAAAAATATTATAGTTGTTTGTGCAAAAAATGAATCATTTAATAAAATGATTCATTTTTTGCACAAACAACTATAATATTTTTATGATTCATAAAATGAATATTTTAGCGTGACATTAAGAAACTTCTAGAACGAATTGTGAAAAGTATACGGTATATTCTCAGTATTGCTACCTATATGTATATATTAAAATATAGCAGAAAAAAATACTTTTTTTAAATTGAAGATCATTAACGCCTTAACCCTGTAACGCGAATCGTGCATTAGTAGTAGTAACGTCTTAAAATCTATTTTGTTCAACTGCCCGCCTAATTTTTTGCTTTCTGAACTGAAAAAGCATTTAAATAATTCATCATACGTTACTCAGTATACATGAAAAGTAAAATTATAAATATTTTATTTAAGCGTTTAAGAAAATAAAGTAGAAACTATGATTTACTAACACCAACTCAGGCCATGACTATACGGTTTCTGACGTTGTTTACGTTAAAGGGTTAATGGGGCCAGTGTGAGTTAAACTTAAAAAATGAATTTTTTTATGAGCTGATTAAAAAATTTTCTTTAAAATCAACAATTATGAAAATTTTTAACTACAAATACTTGATAATGTCTGTAATTTTACCGATGTAAAACCTCAAAATCTTGCTCCTTCGTAACACAAGATAGTACCATTGTTAATACTACATTTATTGGCAAAACTTTGCGGCGTGCACATTTTATAATTAATTTTAAAACTCCTTTTGCGTAGGTATTTTAAAATAATGAATTTTTCTGGTAGTACTCTAGTTTACTATGAATTCGGTAAAAAAATAAATATTAGTTCTAATCAGTCTAAGTATGTATACTAATCACCAAATATAATAGTATGAATAGTTGTTAGAATAAGTTACGAAAATTACTTAGAAACGAGATTTTAAAGAGTACTACTCCCTTGATTTCGAGTATTTCATAATACTATAATCATTACGCAACTGGTCCGCACTATTTCGAAAAAACCACATAATCTAATTAATCATAAATTTATAAACTTAATGTAATTTCTTACGCACATCTATGCATATCATTTTTATTTAAAGGGTCTGTAGTCTCTCTCTCTCTCTCTCTCTCTCTCTCTCTCTCTCGCGATATTCCCAGGAAAAATTGTCAATCGTGAGTGTAAAAGAACGACGAGAGCGAGTGGGGGCGCGAAAGAAAAGTATAAAAATAAATCGCTCACGCTCTAAAAATGAATTAGACAGATACTAAAAGCTACGGAATGCAAAATAATAGGAGCGAGCGGGCGAACGGACGTGGAGCGCGAAGCCCTAAAATACACGACGTAGTAATATCTCACGGATATAATCCGGCGTAGCCGCTGGGAAATTCGTATTCAAATTTCTCGATTATCTCCAACCATTTTCTTTCTATTCTTTTCTCTCTCTTTCTTCGTCTTCGCGTGTATAAGCGGTCAACGTCACAGTCAATTGTACATCGCATGCACGTCAGGCAGTCTGATACGTCACGGAGCGTCGATTTATCGTCCCGCGAGAGATGAAGAGAGAGAGAGAGAGATTGAGCGAAATAGAAGGCGAGAAGGAAGACGCATATCGCGCAAAAATATAGTGAGCTATAGAGGTGTTGTTGTCACTATTTCCCGTAATGGTTGTGAGTTATTGTATACTATACGTGTTTGCGTTCTGGAAATTAATTTTTTATCTTTAGATGAGGGGAAAGAAATTTTGTGGAGAATTTTAATTGATGTGGTTTTTTCACGAAAATCGACCTTAAATATAAAAATGTATTCAATAATTTATTTACATATTACAATATGAGAAACGTTATAATATGAAAGAAGGGTATTTTTAGTTATAAATATAATTTTTTTATGATATTGATGATTTTTTTCTTTTTTTCTAGGGTATGTAGGAAATATCACCTAAGGCAGCCGGATAGTATGGGCTGGTTGGGGATGCATCCGCTGTATGTATAATATAGGACAAGAAATAAAATAAACAAAAACTCGTAAAAACTACACAGCCATTGCATCATAAACCGACCCACTAAAACCTACCACCCTTTCCTCTTCTGGCGGAACCCACCCTGGTATCGTTTATCACATTACCTCAGGGTGGTGCCATTCTTGTATTGTCTAGACAACCGCTGCTGCGTTGACCAGAACCAAGTTTAAAAAATTTATAATTTTAAATCCCCCGAGGGGACGTTAGATCTAACCCGTCTCATCTGTACGCGTATTCGAACCGGCGCATTCATCTCCATACGGAAAGGAGAAGTATCCCTGTCCCTCCCCGCGACATTCATAAAATGAGAGAAAATGAGCGTCTCCCGGTTAAGAAAGGGTCCAATTTTCTCCCTCCTCGTCCATTTCCATGGAGTCGTCCGACGTCCCTGGGTTATGTTGGGGTGTCGTAGCGTCTCCCAGCGCTTCATTCATACCTTCGTCGGTTGTCCTGTCTAGGTACCGTTTCTTTTGTCGTAGGACCGTCTCGGCGAATTTTACCGTGGAGGCCCACTTATTCACTGCGGGTCTCGAGACCGTGCGATAGGCGCTGGTAACTAGCTCCTTTACACTTAACGGAAGTGAGTATGATATTGATGATTATGAATGATATTTTGATGATATTGCATAAACTAGACTTCAGAAAACTTTTAGAATGACTTCATAAAAGATTTATATATTTTATATTTTTCATCCGATTTTAATTTGGAAAAACTGATTCTGTTCCTTGAAAGATTTTAGGAGGACTTACCCATATATAAATTGAAAAAATTCGTAAAATCTGCAAAGTTACAGCTTATATTATACACGAGCAAACTTGTAACTTTGCAATTTATTTTTTAACTTAATTACCCTTGTATAATATTCTAACGTTTCTCATATTATAATACTAAAACAAATTATTGTACACATTATATTGAAGGTGGATTCTCGTGGAAGAACCACCTTAAGAGTCATTTGATATTTTTAATACGTAATAGAAATTAATTATTATGCGAGGGGATATTCTATTACAATTTTTTTTTTTCCATCGGAGAATCAATTAAGTACTGCATTATAGCTCGTTCACTCGTATAATACTCGTAGATCGTTTCTAAAGTTACAGCTTCACCTAGAATGTATAAAACTTATTTAAAATGAAAATTTTCCTACTTTTTGCGCTATTATATTTTACTATTATATTTTAACTATTATAACTAATATTTTAACTATTATATTTTAAAATTTAATTTAAATTTTTAATACAATGAAAACAGATATATTCATATAAATGTTTTTAAAATCACTGCTGGGGCCTGCGGCGGCTCAGTCGGTAGAGTGTCGGATTCCCACGCTGGTGACCCGGGTTCGAATCCTAGTCTCTGCCGATTGATACAAGCACCTCTGTAAAAATTACATGTGCTTTGTTTACAAACACACCGCAGACCCCCGTCGTCGATTAGCACCACATGGAAGCACAAACATGGCGACGTTAAATAATAAAAAAAAAAAAAAAAAAAAAAAATCACTGCTAACAATACTTATTATAAGCAGGATAATATTATATTGTTTTCTTAATTTTTTTTAGTAATAATAACGCTTATCTGCTACATTTTTAAAAAAATATATAAAAACGTTTAAAATAGCACTTTTTGATAAATATTTTAAAATTACTTATGAAAAAATATAAATCATATGATGTATTTAAGAAAATATATATATATATATATATATATATATATATATATATATATATATATATATATATATATATATATATATATATATATATATATCATTTACTTTCTGATATTTGGAAATGATCGAGTTTAAAATCTGCAAGTAGGCACGTAGGAAACATTTATTATCTCTTCAAATAAAACTGCGTTATTAAGATTTAATTTGTGAAGAGATAATAAATGTTTCCTACGTGCCTACTTGCAGATTTTAAACTCGATCATTTCCAAATATCAGAAAGTAAATGAACGCGCAGTAAGAACACTACGCCCAACAAACTATATTTTTCCCTAAAACTCCGAAAGTCCTTCTCTCTCAAAACTCCCACATTCTAGATATAATTAAACCACACATTATCCTTTCCAAACACATTAGAATACCCAGTATAATCGCCACTATACCCAGAATAATCGCGCGAGTTTCGCCTTTACCTCCCTCACAAATCACGTATTCTCCCTTATTTATCCATACCCGACCGCGGAAAAGCATAGCGACGGCCACTAGAAGAAATTGCCCGGGAAAGCGCGCGCCTTGTTATGTAATGGACCGTAAGAGGCTACGCGCTTACGATACTATCTCGCTGATGCACCGTGCGGATGCACCTTACCGATCTTTATCAACTTCATAAGCTGCATAAATTTCCTGATACGATATGCGCGCGTATTCGTAACGCGATAAATCGATGGCTGTTATGCGTTATACATGCGCGCGCGCTTGTTATTTTTTCGTTTTACTGATTATTGTTGAGATGCCCGTGGGGGAAAGCTGAATGGTTTTGATTTATGCGGGTAAGAGTGGAAGGAAGGTAAGTTTTAGATGGATGATGATCCTTGTTAATCCTTTCAGTTGCGAGCTTTTTAATACTGGGTTTTCCACGTCGCACGTAGAGGTTTAAATTAGAATTTCTATACAGGGATTGGTTTGACATCTTTTATGGTATATTGAAGGAACGATATCTTTACTGTAATTGACTTTCTGCTATTGAAATATTATGAAAAAGCAGATTCCTCGACCATTAATAAGTAGAAGAAAAAGTGAAGCTATCTTATAACGATTTTGAAAGATATGATTGACGTACTATAAAAAACATTGAAGTTTAAAAAATGTTTTTTCTATTTTAAGCTATTATAATTTTAAAATGCATAACAAAAAGTTACAAAGAATATTGGACTCAAAGAAAATTAAACCTTTTCTTCAGGTTAATGCTATAATGATTTAATGCTATAACATTTTCTCCTTAAAAGCAACAGTTTCAATAATTTATTTTTAAATAGACAAATACTACCGTTAAAAGTTAAAACTGTGAACCTAAAATATATTTTGTGATTGAAAAAGTTAATGTACTCTAAAAATAATGTAGTAACTGCAACTGTTGAAACAACTAATTTTTACTTTATTGATTCTTACAATAAATCGTTATTTTCATTAAAATAAAAAATGTTTTTAATCCGAAATGGTTGTATAAAGCTTCGATAATTTTACGGTTGAATGATGTCGGGCTGTCGCAAGTCTGAACCGAGCGTCACCATCATGCTGTCACGTCGCATAGAATTTCTGGAATCCGCATTGCGCTTCTGTGGAAAATAAATCGTTTTTGAATATTGCCCGCCGAAAGATTCCAAATAGACGTTAGTTTCATAAGCAGACTTTATCGATTTTCTACTGAAATACATTTTTATAAATGTTCCATTTTCCTGAATTTTTCAAGTATTTTTCAGTAAAATTTTCAGAAAATGTTATACAACTGTAGTGAACACATTTATTTTTACGTAACATGGTAAATTTTATATTTGCACGAATTTTACGAAATTTGTATGAGCAAATTTAGTTTTGGAGAAATTTTTCTAGCAGAAAATATAATGTTTTTTCTATGCAGTTTTTGGTTAATTTTGTTGCAAAAGAACACAATTATATCCATGCTTTTTATTATTACCACACCTTTATTAATTCACGCTATCGTCTAAGTTCTCAACTACTTAACTAAACTGGTTAGTTTTAATGGGTTAAAATATTCGCTTTAAAATCTTCTTAACTACCTGCAAATTCAACTTAGCAACTGTGATTTTTCACATTTTATACAAATTACTAAAGCAATGCATAAAAGAACAACGGAAACAGTAATCACTCTTTAATATCCAAGAACACACCCGCATTTCGAAGCCAGCCATGTAATTGCATTTTACACTCCCCATTTAAAAATACCCCTAAATTACCCCAATCTCCGCTTGCATAAGAGCAATAATAGTAATTGAATCTCCGTGGACAAAAGCCCACGCTCGCGCGACTTTGCCACCTCGTGCTTCTAACTCAACCTCCTCCCGCCTGCATTATCTAAAATTTAGATTCACCCCATTCCACAACATATTCCCAAGAGCACGCAGCTGCATGCGAAATTCCCGAGCATAATTCAAATTCTCGGCAATTTCCGGTCCAGGGCTCAATCCGGTCCCCTTTTCGCTTTATTCATGCATTGGTCCTCGCAAAAATCTTAATACTTTGAGCGACGAGACGGTATACGTACGAAACGCCGCGCGCGTTTAATTTGCCCGTGCTGCCTCTGTAGTACAGTCGCTTAACGCCTCGCTACCGCCGGAATCGCAGTCAGGAACGGATGCTGCGATGAATTCAGCGACGGCTGCTGCTGCTGCAATCGGGGATGGAAAACAGCGTAAACACGTTTTGGTGCGCAGGAAGCGGGATGATTAATTATCTGTACATCATCCTTTCCAATTTTGAAAATCTATCCCTTCTATCGTTTTATAAAAGGCCCAAAATCCCATTTTCAAATTTCGCCCGTCCAAATTCTACAATAATCCACTGAACACGTGGCGCCTCCCTCCTTCCTCCTCGCGCATTCTCAAGATTACCTTCACAACTCGCTAAATAACTCTGTTCACCTTTCTTAACATTTCCTGCGGTCGTTCATTAGCCCCTTCTCGATTTCGTCCACATCTGCACCGCGACATAAAACACGCGCGCGCGCGTTCTAAATTGCGGACGCACGCGGGCTTCCTCCCCCTCTTCAAGGAGCTATTATTTCGAGATTTAGTGAAAATTCCAGGAGAGGAGAGGGCTTCACCTTCGTTACTTACAGCTTACGGCGTACTTACAGCTTTATGCTCGCGCGTAAAATCCCTCGCGCCCCCCACTGAACCTCTTTTATTCGCCTTCGTCATGCGCGCTCTCGCTCTTAACGTTTCTTTCTCCTTCGCTCTTTTTTATGCTCGCACTTGTTCCTGTTTTTTTTGGTCGGTTTTGCAGAGGTAGGAGCGCTGTTTAGCTTGCTATCTTCTTCTAATTTCAAATCTCTATCACTTTTCTTGGCGCGCGCGCGGCTAATTGCCTTTTAAACTTTTAAGCGGCATTCGTAACTTCCTTTCGGGCACAACGCAAAAACTGTTGCTACGATGTGGGTCCGGGGCTCCCTTTTTCTTTGTTTTTGATTGTTCGGTTCTTTGGGTTACGATAGATCGAAATTTTATTTATCCTAAGCTGCGAGGTTTTATTTTCTTTTTAAAAGCAATTTTTGAAGTTTACATAGGTCTTTTGTTTTCGTATAAGCCATTTCATGCACATAAATCAAATTAAAATAGTGTTCAGTTATTGAAGTCTTGTTCTGGGGGTGTGATATTCTATAATCATATTATATTGTAATATAAAGTTATACACAACTACACACAATCATATACAGTCAACATATATGAGCATGCACCATACACTAATCGTATACAACTATAGGAGTAACATGATATATGTGAGAGGATACCTCAAAATTTTGTATGATATGAAAGCATAAATGTTCACATAATACAATTAGCAATTCTCATAATCATGTGCTCACATAATTATAGCCTCATACTTCTGATCATATTTGATCACGTGCAATTCTCATATGTGATCTGAGTATATAGAAATGTAATCAGCATATATACGATACAGATTCAGTCGGGCTAATATTTGTATGCATATTTTTCTTAATTTCTTTATATTTTTTGTTAATTATTTTAATTATTTTATTTTTCTTTCTTACCTGTATACCCTTTTGGGTTTTTACAGGATACCTCCACCACCTTTGTGTGGAGGTATTTTTGATCCTACCCAGCCCATCTTAATTCCGACCACCGTGCCCGCATTTGCCCAAGTTATCGACATGACAGGTTTCTCTACCTATCCCTATAACCTGTAACGGAGGAAAAACCCGCAGGACAAAACCTCCGCCTGGACCAGTGCGCAGTCTGAGTTTCTTTCCGGCAGGAATCAGAGAGAAAAAATCTCCGATCTGCTCCCACCGGGAATCGAACCCAGGTCGCTTAGGCGAGCGTATCTCCGCTAGCTAAGGCGTACGCCACGCCGTAGCCAACTGAGCTACGTGGGCCCTTCTAATTTGTTAATAATTATTCTGAATTCTAAACAATCAGATCGATTAATTTAATTATCAACTACTATCTTCAATAATTCACAAAGACCCACATTTTTTCCTCTACCTTTGATTTGTATATATATCTGATAGTTCATCTAAATAACAAAAGTATGATATAATGCAATTACATCCTTTCAATTCTATTTGCTAGAGAGAGAGAAAGAAATAGAAAAAGAGAAAAAATAGATTTGTATTATTAGATATGTGGTTATTCCAGATACCGTAAGGCTCACTGTCTCGATAGATATGTCTCTTAAATACTCTTAATTTTTTTTTGCGTATATCGGTAAAAAATCGAATACTTCTGTCACTTTTTAAGGAAAGTGGATTGTAATTGAAACGTTTGCATAAAGAATGCAGTCAATATTTGCAAACAGTATGCATATATGAAGAAGATTCTGTAAAATTGAAAAATATGGCATTGTTTTGTTTGCATAGTTGACCTTTCTAGACATTGAACAATCGATAAATGTTTGATAATTCATAGACTTACAATTTTAAATAGGTATTGAGTCGATAATATCACTATTGGCAAATTTTGTTTGTATTATGCTACTTAAATACTGGTACTAGTAACGCAGCGATCTTTGGATTTTATACCACATAATGGCCCAAAGACCACCGCTTTCGCACTTTTCATGCCCAGCTATTCGTCAGTAGAAGCAGAAAATAAGAGAAGAGCAGATCTACACAGCTAAATCCACTTACGGTTGTAATATTACGATAAGAATCAACAAAATTAAATTTCCTAAATGATCTCAGGTCATTATTTAACCCCCTACGCAGAGAGCCGAGTATACTCGTCCAAACTGCACGTCATTTTTGTATACATTTTGTATCACAAATATGAATCTTTACTTTGTTGAGACATCTACAACCTCTCAAATTGAAGCTAAATAGTATAGCTATTATTTAGAAAATGTTACGAATTTGCAGAAAATATTGTTGCAGACTTACATTCGATCTAGTCCATACACACGAAAATAAACTTCTGCGCAGGAGGGTTAATGATACGGGCTTGAGACTTCAGTCAGGTTGACTTTTTTGCAGCTCCTGTTAATTTTATATAAAAGTGACTTTTTCGATACGAAGTTGACTTTTGAATGAAATTTATAGATGCATTGTATCCGTTTACACTACAGATCCTTTAAATAAAGATGATATGCATAGATGTGCGAAAGAAATTACATTAAGTTTATAAAGTTATGATTAATTAGATTCTGTGGTTTTTTCGAAATGGTGCGGACTAGTTGCGTAAGGATTATAGTGTTATGAAATACTCGAACTCAAGGGAGTAGTACTCTTTAAAATCTCGTTTCTAAGTAATTTTCGTAATTTATTCTAAGAACTATTCATACTATTCATATTATATTTGGTGATTAGTATACATACTTAGACTGATTTGAACTAATATTTATTTTTTTACCGAATTCATAGTAAACTAGAGTACTACCAGAAAAATGAATTATTTTTAAATACACATGCAAACGAAGTTTTAATATTAATTATGAAATGTGCAGGCCGCAACGTTTTGCCAATAAATATAGTATTGACAATGATAATATCTTGCATCACGTAGGAGAAAGATTTTGAGTTTTTAAATCGGTAAAATTACAGATATTATCAAGTATTTGTAGTAAAAAATTTTCATAATTGTTGCTTTTAAAGAAAAAATTTTTATCAGGTCATAAGAAAATTCCATTTTGAAGTTTAAGGTGACGTCAAACCCCCGTATCTCCGTGAAATATGGGGATCCACTTATTTCATTCAATTTTCAATTTTTAGCAAATATCTCTCTGGAAAGTTTTTGTTCTTTATTAGGACAATAACGTTACATAAAGATATTTGCTAAAAATTGAAAATCGAATGAGAAAAGTGGTTCCTTGTATTTGTCGGTGACAGGTCGCTTTAGCATCACCTTAACATCAACAACGGCCGAAATCGTATAGTCGTGGCCTGCGTTGGTGTTAGTAAATCATAGTTTCTACTTCATTTTCTTAAATGCTTAAATAAAATATTTATAATTTTACTTTTCATGTATACTCAGTTACGTACGATGAATTATGTAGGTGCTTATTCAGCGCAGAAAGCAAAAAATTAGGCGGGCCATATAACAAAATAGATTTTAAGACGTTACTACTACTAATGCACGATTCGTGTTACAGGGTTAAGGCGTCCTAATGATCTTCAATTTTAAAAAAAGTATTTTTTTCTGCTATATTTTAATAAAATACATACAAATGCATCTAAAAACGGGTAATATATGATGAATGATTCATTTTTTGCACAAACAACTAGAATATTTTTATGACTCATAAAAAAGAATATTTTAGCGTGACATTAAGAAACTTCTAGAACGAATCGTGAAAAGTGTGCGGTATATTCTCAGTATTGCTACCTATATATAAGGAATCTCTGATACGGAAAAATTCATATTCTAATTTGTAGTTGGAATTAGTCTTTCTAAACATGGAATTCTTAGCTATTTTGAGACTTATGCTTGTATTCATACTCTTCGTCGGTGCAGCTTTTGGGGTAAGTCATTGAGTAAATTATTATAATGAATGTAAATCTTTCGAGGACGTATTACTCTTTAAATATACGTTTCTTAAGCAATAATTTAAACGATTATTTTTGCAACAGTTTATAAACTTATTGTATCTAGTGGTGTGCATATGTATTTTACCTCATTTTAAACCAATATATACCTTTCAAATAGAACGAATATACAAGTATTTAACAAAATTTAAAGAAAGCGTTCAAAAAGTTGATTTTTCATAAATATTGTGTATCCATACCTGAATTTAAATTTAAATTTAAAACGTATCTTTGTTTAAAGTAAAATTCCGATATACATAAATTGAATTAAAACGATGTATCTTTTAAGATAATACATTTTTTAAATATCTATAGTACGAAGAACTACAAATAATCTACGACATAAAGTGTCTGAAAAGGTATTTAATTTGCTAAAATAATCACTATTGAAAAATACGTATTAAAAGTTAAAATCTTTTTTCTTCTGTTAAACTTATGCCACTTAAGCCACATCTGATTTACCAGCTACATTTGAGCCTAAAATACCAATACCTTCGCAAGGTGCGGTCACCGTAAAATTATCCACATATATACGTACAATCTGCACCCAAACGCACACACATGCGTGCGGACGCACATGCAGACATTTAAAAAAGAACTATATACCTATTCTGATTCAACAAACTCAAAACGAGTTTTCAAAAAGTGTTAGCTTGTACTAATATTATTTAGTGGCGCATTGTATACATCACATCCTCTTTCTCTATATAAGTTTTTGTGTGAGTGTATTTAATTGTATATGCATGCAAAGCACATAGGTCTTATTTAAAAAAAGAAGTTTTTAGAAGTTCGTTTTTACCTATGATATTACTCATAATCAATACACTGATACGCTTTTCTATAACTTTCATATCTCAACATTATTTGTTCAGCAAATTTAACAATAAGTAAATTCGTCATTGTAAAATGAAATTTTCTGTTTGTTATCTATTTTGCAATAAAATCCCGTAAAAAATTAAATATTAGTTCAAATAAAGCTAAGAAAGTATATATGCTAATCCCCAGATATAATAGTATACAATACTGCAATAAAAATCACGAAAATTGCTGTGAAATGTAAGGTTAAAGAGTATTACGCCCTTCAGTTTGAGTATATAATAATATTATAAACTTTTAATAGGCTCCACAAAGTCTGAGGAGTAAGAATATACCATACCCAAGCGGTCTAATACGGGAGACAACAACAGAAAGTGATAATTCATAACTTTATAAACTTTACGTTATTTCGTACACATTTGTGTATATCGTCTTTATTTAGAAGATCTGCAGTGTAAATGGAAATAATGAATCAATAAATTTGATTAGAAAGTAACCTATGTATTTGAAAAAGTCTCTTTTATATTAAAGTAACAAGATCTGTCAAAAAATCAACCTGACTTAAATCATAAGTTCAAGTCATTAATATTTATGCCGAAAATAACCACTTGAAATCGTTTATTAAGATTTATACAGTTGAATAATGAGAATTTATTTCGCCGAATTGATCATAATATTATTTTATAAACATTTTGTATTTTAATAAATAAGAGTATTTAAATAAATTATAATAATCAGTAATATAAATTGTTACATTACCGGAAAACAACTTAACCCATTTCTTCCCAAGCTTCCATTTTATAGTCGATGGTTTTTTGCCTAAAAAATTGTCGAAAAAAAAAATAATAACCAATAGCACTTTTCTGAAGTAAAATTGTCCGCTCTTTCCGATTCTGAAGTCAGAATTTTGAAATTTCCGTTGAAAAATTTCAAAATGGCGGCTTTAGGCATAAAATCAATCGACTATAAAATGGCCGCTTGGGAAGAAATGGGTTAAGGTGGCGATAATCCCCCCTATAACTGGCGAATATGGGGAAACACTTTTTTCAGTTAATTCTCAATTATGAGAAAATATCTCTCTGGAAGATTATAGTTGTTGATTAGGATAATAACTATTCAGAAAGATATTTACTAAAAATTGCAAGTTAAATGAAAAAGTGGTTTCTCGTATAGGTCGGTGACAGGTGGCTTTAGAATCAGCTTAAGTCAATTTTACTCTACTACAGACTGAAAGCAAATTTACTAAAACAAAAAAAATACAGTTGATTTAAGAAAATTATTTTCCTCTAACTTAATTATTTAATTAAGTATTGTATTTTATTAAGCTAGAAATAAATGAAATATTTTTAATAATATAACTAATTAAGCGTAAATAGTAACAAATAAAACTTTATATGAAATTTAAATTTATATGTTATACAAACATACGCAAATTTCACACAAAATCTCTTTTTATCTACTTTTAACTCCAAAAGTATATCTCTACACACGAATTTCGCAATATCTGCGTATAAATTCCAAAATGGATACCGAACAACATGATTCAATCCATAATTTCGTTCGCATCCCTTGTCCGAGATAATACCAAGGATACTGCAAGTACTCTCGCTCGTGGTCGAGCGGCAAGCTGGACATAAATAAATATCGCGATTCGATTCAATTTTTTATCGTCTTTTCATCCCTCTCGCTCGAGCAAAGCCGCTTGTATCTCTTCTGTATACATAGACGGTAAAATACATGCATAGGGATTACCTGCCGGCTGCTGCTCCGCTTGCTGCTGAAGCTCTTGCGGCTTTCGAGCGTCCTGCTTTCACATGCGGGATACTGTTCCCGCTCGCTGATGCGAGCGCATATACGGAGCGCGAGATTGCTGGTAGACATGGTTTCCGTCAAAAGCGCGATTGCCCACTCTGCAGGTGCAAATGGAAGCATAATTTATACGCGCGATACTTTTAACGGGAGAAGGTATTCCGTTAGTAGGGTGAATTCTTACTTTTATTCTTGATGTACTTATGTCTGCGTAATTTCAATGGTACACAATTATTTAATTCTTTAATTATAAATGTATTAGGAATATCTTTTAGGCACTTTTCGTATTCTTCATTATTACTAATCGCAATATTATCTTTGACCTTATCATACTTTGTGATTTCGAATGAGGATTGTCTGAAAAAATAATCTGACTAAAAGAGTTAACTGTTCCCAATCTTGTCTAGCATTCCTAACGGATGCCCTTGGGGAAAAATGATATGAAGAAAAGATTTAACTGTTCCCAACCATGTCTAGCATTCTGTATGATGAGGGGTCCTCGAGGTCACACTCCTTTCCTTTCCAGTCTATGCCGTTTCTCTTCAACTATTTACTCGACCGGTCTTACACGTAATAATTATCAAGCTTTTTCGAGTTAACCCTTTAATATATGTCATAAAGGTACATTAATCTATACGTGAAAAAAGTGGACACGGTATTGATGCGTTCTTGAGATTGGTTCGTATAATATTTAGATACACGTAATGCAATCCAACTCCAAAAATGAAACTTTTAGACATTAAAAGGGCTAATTTAATGAGGAATCGTGCAGATGTTCCTTATTCGATTCTTATGCGAGATAAACGTTATTTGAAAACGAGTAAAATATTTTTTTCAGTTTAAAATATGTTCTCTTCAAGGAGTGGATAAATCCCTTGTGAAATCTCTAGGAAATTAAAGTACTCCGAATAAAGTACTTTAAGTAACTGTACACGAGTACAAACATATCTTTTAAAAAACTTAACAAAAAATTGTACAAATTACTTGTGAAATATACTTGACGTAGCTTGAAGTACTTTATTATATGACGTTTGTACTTAAAGTACAAAAGTATTTAAAGTATATCTGTACAAGAACTTTTGCGCTTAATGTAGTTATGATTAAATATATTATAGGTCAAAATTAACATTAGTAAATAAGAAATATTTTCCTAGTTCCTGTATAATATGTTAGAATACTACGCGGGCTAACTTTCGTCTACGTTGCATCCCAGCAGCATAAGAGACAGCTTGCCAATGCGGCGCGACGAGTTTGCTCTTCTTAATAGGCTCGCGATTCGGATTTGCATTGTGCGTGTAATTGAAATTCTGTTGGATGGCGCTGGATCTCAGTTAAATTCTATATGCTGAAAGCTGCCGCCCCGGGATGCGCAGTTTGCGGAGAGGATTAGTTGGCAGAGCGAAATGTGCTGCAGATTTGGAAAGATTAGGGCGTAAAATGTATAATTAACTTTGGAGATTGCGTTTCTTCTTTAACACTCCCATTCAAAGTATTAAATAAAATATTCACATGATTCGAAATACGTTTCTACCTGTAACAAAGAAGCACGTGCATTGTGTGCCAACGTTGCTAAATTTTTCAAAATCCTCAAAAGGCTTCTTACCGTAAGTATACTACGTTACATTTCTCAGAACGCTGCGGGAATACATTCCCACGCACAAGTCGTGAATTTTTAACCACACCAGACAGACAGTAAACTTTTTCCTTCCCCTGCATCAGGATGCTGTAATTTATAACGCAGCTGAGCAAGAGAATACGCGAGCAATTTACTTAGACTAATATCTCGGCCATTTTTTCTTATTAAAAGTCCTGGAATTTTTGTTCGATTTAGCAGCGCTACGCAGCTGTCTAAGCGATTTATTCGACGATCAGAAGGGGAGGGGGGACAGAAGGATCGAGATGAATCGGTTTTCCATCGGCTGCTTGGTCGTATATATCCCCCAGCCGAGCGTAGTAACTCCGCAACACCGGGGGTATAGGCAGTGTCGGGCTGATTCGATTCTCAATACCTACTGGGCGATAGGGAGTGTGCGAAATGTTTTACGTCAATTTTCTCTTGCTTGATTCATGATAAATATAAATAGGAAATACTGTATGGCATAATTATAAGATAAGAAATAATGGTTTTTGTCATTTACTTATTTTTAACATAAAATGTAGAAAGATATGGAGACGTTAGCAGCTATGTTACGTTATGTTTAAAAGTTTGAAACCATTGTACTTTCTCTAATATTGTTACGTATTGAATCCGTTAGCAAATGCAAACGGCTTTCAAAATGTTGTTACATGTATAAACGCGATAACGTTCTCGGATGTCTTCGCTACGTCGACTGTTCGCGGCTCGAGGCCGGCCCGTTCGAGCTCAGAATGAATTACACATACGGCAGATTGATTCCGGCCTTTGTGCGGATTGTTTGCTACGAAGTGTTTTATAATATACGGCGAATAAATAGTGAATTTCATTGTATATTGTTATTATTTATTTATATCCAATTCCTTATATTTATATATAAACCCGAGACTCATTGACGGGTTTATTTGTAATAAAGGGACAAGCGCAAAAAGATTTTGGACATGAAGTGTTTAGTAACATAAGTAAATTAAAAATATATATTTGTGCTGTCGAATAAAGGAAGAGAATTGGAGAGAGGAAGATTAACGAGATGAGAACAACGAGGCTGCATGTACGTGGGTACAAGATCGATGTCGCTGCCTAGAGAAGAAAGACAAAGGCGCGTAGCGGAGTGTCGATAGCCGCGACGATATAGCGGTCGCCGCTTGGTTTCGACGATGGCCAACCACACCGAGAATCTTGCAGGAAGATGGAAGCAACTCCGATGAGGATCATGGTTATTAGTATTTGCAGTGGAGCTGGGTGAAGCACAAATAAGGGCATGCTATATGTCTATATAAGATAAGTAAATTTGTATCTATAAGCATAGAGTGACTGTATGCTTTTTGTCTATTAACTGTTCGGTGCTGCACGGAAAATACAATTTTTATTCAATTTTTCGCTGTTTTAGTAAGTAAGATGAGTATAATTATTCAGTCTAATTTGTTTACGTTGATTTTACGTGAGAATAAAAAATGTGATAAAATAGAATTGGTTTTAAGATTTCGGCAACATTTTGAGTTATTAAACGTGAAATATTTGTACAACTTAAACGGTAAATATATCTATTATAATTCGTGATATAGATAAAAATCTAAAGAGGGACTACAATTTAAAGTAGTAAAATCCAATAATCGTTATAAAAATGAGGGTGTTGTCTAGGTAATATAATGTAAGGGCGTACAAGAGAACAGTCAAAGTCTTTTATAGTGATTATTTGTAATATACAAGAAAAGAACCTTTCATAAATGAAATTTGTAACATAACTACGATATCGAATAGCATGCAAGTAAAACTTACGTTTGTGATTTTAAAATGTAAAATCTGTAACGTAAAGCTACATTGAGTGACAGGAGTGATATTCCCCTTATTTCAATTGTCTTTTATGTACATGACGTATCTGATTTCAAATTTGAGAAATCAGTAATGTATATTGCATTTAATTAAGTAAAGTTGTTTAATTAGTTGCATATTACTATTAAGGGAAAATGTTTTCTAATTTTCAAAATTAGAGGAAGAAAACGTTAAATAATATTAATGCTGAGTGCAAAATTTATTGTGAAAACAATCGATTATACCCTTAGCTACCTTAGGTAACCGTTGCAAATATTTAAAAAACATCTTCGAAAAGTAATTAAGCGGGCTTGTAAATGGGAAATTTCTGACAAATGTTAATGAATCATCGATTATATCATAGAGCCAAATACTAGATATGTATAAACGAACCTGGACCTTTTCGAAAGCGAAAATCTGTTATATATAGTGTTATGTGCTGTTAAAAGTTTGTGATGTTAATATGAAAACAGAAAAAGATAATTATAATTTACTGATTGATAAAGTTAGTGATTTGCGTACGGTTAAAAGAAAAGAAACTTGATTAAGGTTATAAAACAGTAAGATGAAATCTATAGCTGATTAACGTAGTCGAAAGTCTAGCTCCTTAATTGGCAAAACTAAGTTTTTATTTATTACCAAATTCATATTTATTTTAATGTGATTAAATATTTTTAAGAATTGTATTTAACAATTATTAATAATAATGGCTTTGACTTTGCTAGCAGTCGCTAGTTGTCTAGGGCCCAGGTAAACCGGTTTGACTGCGTGTAAAGTCAGGTAGCCTTTGCAGAAATAATTAGTTGCGATTTTGAATTTTATGATGTATAAAACGGTTAAGGATTGTATTGGTGACGACTAATACAAATCGTTGGTTAGTAGGTTAAAATAGAATCTAATGCTTTCAAATTCAAATTACACGATTCGTGTCTTATACCAACATAACTTTTTGTTCGTAGAATATACTATTCATAAAATTTTTTATGGTATTTACAATTTTATAAACATTTTGAGCAAGTTTTAGATAGGTTTGCTCAATAGATTTTAACCTTCACAAGGCATGCCGAAAGAGTTACCAAAGTCTAAATGTTATTGGACAAAACGGTAAAATTTCTTTAAACATCGATTATACATATCCACCTTTCAACATTTCTATAAATAATCCATTATATCGTCTCTCAAAACATTCAAAACAATTATAAATTCTCAAAATTATTTTCCACAAAACACATTTAACCTTTCGATTGAATTTCCCGAGGTTAACAATCTCTTTGACGTTATATACATCAACTTGTAGCAAAGCGGCGGCGACGGACATTCTTACCTTATTATATTGCTTTATCTTCTTTATGGCTCATCGTGGGCTTCGCCGAGCAGCCGCTAAACCATCTCTCATTCATCGTCACTGTATTTTACGGCCACAAGCCGCGCGTACGAATTAAGTACGCAACAACGAACGCCTATTTACGGCGCTGTCTTTCTCTCTTTTATCGCATTTTGCTCGCGCGCGTACGCCGTATTTCGTGTTTGCTGCAGAGGATATGGGCTGCCGAAAAAAGCTACGGGTAATTCTTTTGCACGCGACGCTAAGGTGTCAATTACACAGAACCACAATATTAAATCGGGGTGGAGCATTTCTGATCTCAATTGATCTTTATGTTTTTGGGGTCGCTGATCATGATGCCGGTGCCCATATGACCTCAGCACGTCTGGTTCAAGGTCAAATGAAGGTCAAACCCCTTAAATCGATCGATATGATTTTGTCGACCCCGGATTCTGAAAGAACGAAAACTTTTACGTCCAGATACGCTTTGACCTTTTCGTAAAGATGACGCTTAGAGGTCATTTGCAGGACATTTGTAGGTCAAATCCTTGTTTCGAACTTCTAGGCTGACATTAAGGCAATAAATAGATGTCGGAACAGTTGATCTTTATGTTTTTGGGGTCGCTGATCACGATGCCGGTGTCCATATAACCCCTGCACGTCTGGTTCCAGGTCAAATGAAGGTCAAACCCCTTAAATCGATCGATAATGATCACTATTACTGAAGATTTGTCTTTGGATTATATCGATAGTCTTTTTCCAGGTCAATCAGAGGTTAAGATTCATAACTTATATAATATGTTATAATACGGGACGACGAAAACCGTCATTTTCTTGTGCCTGTCCCCAGGGAACCTCCACGTGTTGACGGCGGGCAACGGGTCACCAGCAAAGTTCCTGGGTGAAGGCGTTCAAGCGGTCATGGCAGGCACAAAGAAATATCTTACGATGCAGGGACTAGGAACCCCATTATCGGCGATTAGTCAGGGTGAGCAAGCGAGCCCGCAATCGTCGTCATCATGCGACCGCAGCTCTAAATCGGTGGAAGACTTTGCCTTTTTAGAGTTTAATGCTACAAGTTTAACGATAACCCCATGTCATCAGCGATTAGATAACTTTTACATCGTTTGTGCGAAATATGTTATCAAGGATCAGGGGAGGAACTTGAATAAAGAATTCATGATACGTTACGAAAAATGTTTCAATATAGATACAAGAGATGAACAATTCTTGGACTCCAACGAAAGTATGCGTCACTTGCTCAATTCGAATCGCAGGAAAGAAAAAACAAATATATGCATCGCCTACGATCTGGCGAAAACCAGTCGATAATGACACTGATTGTTATTTCTGCTTGACCAATATATCTGCGTACAATAAACAGAATAATTTTGGAATATCCTATGCATCTGTTCAATCTATAACTCATGCTGATTTACTTAGTATTGGACAGGATGAAAGTCAACATCCGATGTCTATAGACGAAGTTTCTGAAATAGAAAATTATGATACAGATACAAGAATGTCATTTCAAGAATTTGAAGATCAGCAATGCGTCGAATTGAATGAATCGCAAGAATTTGAAGGTGGTCTGCGCGAGAATGCACACGGTTTTAATCAAGATGAGCTAAGTGACTTGGTTCTGGACACAGGTCTTTCGAAAGAGATTTCAGAACTCTTAGCTTCAGGATTAAAAGAAAATAATTATTTAGTTCCAGGTACTAAAGTGAGTTTTTATCGTGATCGAGATCGTCCATTTCTAATAAGACAGCAGTTTAGAATAGTTTCAAAGAAATTCAAAAAAATTTTTTGGGAAATAACAAAAATCCTGATTATAAGAATATTCTTGACAATATATTGGAAAACTACTGAAAGATAGGATGTTTAATGAATTTAAAGATCGATTTTTTGCATTCAGACATTGATTACTGCCCAGAAAATGTGGGGGATTTCAGTGAGGAGCAGGGTGAGAGATTTCACCAAGATTTGAAAGAGTTTGAGAAAAGATATCAATGTGTTTGTGATGTGAACATGATGTCAGACTATTGTTGGTCCTTAAAAAGAGATACATCAATTGTGCATAAAAGAAAATCTCATCATTAGCACTAACCCACAGCAGGTGGCGGTTATCTACTCCTCTCCCTGCAAAACCTCGAGGTCGCTGCACAACTTATAGCGATACAGATACAGCTGGGGCACGTGTCTCCTGCAGCAGCAGCAGCAGCAGCAGCAGCAGCAGCAGCAGCAGCAGTAGTAAGCAGATCGCACTAAGTTGATAACGAGATAACGTCTCATCGGTTTAGCATAAATTTGCATGAAGATATACGTCGTCGTTCTTCGCGAATGACGGAGTTTCTCTGCTGATCTTCTAGTTCCGTGTAACCGCTGCTGCACGTCGATGAAAATTATATGTGGCGTCTCGCGCACGCGTGCTCGAGAGACGTCTTAATCGCGTCGATTATGAATAAGGTAGTGGACCCGGTTCTCGATAGGTACCCAGTTGTCGATAACTCGAAGGAATAATACGATTTTAGATATATTTTGAGCAATTTTTCGGTACGAGAAAATTATTTCTATATTAAGAATATATCACTGAATAAATATTTTGAATTATAAAAACTCAGTTAGCGCTACTTGTTAAATAGAAATTCACACTTCTTGTCACTCTCAGATTTGATGCGTTTCTCGACGTTTCCTTAATCACGACCGTAACAAACAGTAAACTTTAAAGTGACATTTTTGTAATAAATAGAACGTTTTAAAAAACTGTAAAGCCAAGATTAGCTTTAAATTCAACAAAATAAGCGTAATCAAAAAGTTAAATTTTGATTTATTTACTTATAACTATTTTAATTCATATATCGACAACTCCGTCTTAATTATGCGTACGTACCCAGTTGTCGATAGTCAGATAATATATACAAAATACAAATAAATTTTTCTTTAAATGATATTTTAATGCTTAAAAGTACTTAAGCACTACTTTTAATTAATAATTATGTAATTATAATAATCAAAATGTGTATGTTATTCAATCAAGTTTTGACATAACCTAGAACCTAACCTGAAGAATGGGCTTGTTGGTATATCGAGAACTGGGTCTTTTGCATTTATCGAGAATTGCTCCGACTCGTAAAATGGTTATCGACAACTGCTCCCTCGGATTATTTTTTAGTTTATTGAATTTAGAAGTAAACATTACGTTCAAATTTCGTATTTTTCGAGTTATTTGCTAAATAAGTATATTAATTAATAGTTGAAAACAAAAAATTTCAATTTTTTTAAAATTAAAGCATTTTGTATAGCGAAATAAGTTGAGTCTGTTACTAAGCTATCGAGAACAGGGTCAACTACCTTATTGAACGATCGTTTGGATTATACGCATCGATGTAGTCTCGGGGTTTTAGTTGAGGTGATTTTAATGGACTAGATGTAATTGTTGGATTTGCGGGGTAATGATGATGAATTAAACGACCTTTGTTCATTTTTCATTTTTATTGGCTGGAGAAATGTGTCACGAGTGAGTTTATTCTTGCGAACTTTGGATTGCTTTACAAATCAAGAGGTTTCTTTTCAGGGATTGAATTACTAAGCGGTTTATTTTAATTTGCGATAATGATTTATATCTATGATTGCTTGCATGTATAAAAATGTATCTATTAAAAGATTGTTTATAAATCTTGTACGTTGTTGCGTACTGTTTCTACTAAAAGCAGAAAATGATGACAGGAGAGAATAAAGAAAACGATATTTTTACTTTTAATTAATAGTCACTTTATTAATAAACGAATAGGAACCTACACGATATGTTTATGTGACGTATTTATTCTTCGAAAATTTAAACGATAGTGATTCGCAATTTTCATCAATAAGCAAAGCTTCTTTGTTTGTATCTATTTTTACCGACTTCAAAAAGAAGGAGGTTATGAAATCGACCCGTATGTTCTACTTTGTGTCTGTTCCCACATAACTCCTCAATGGATGCATCGATTTCGATGATTTTTTTTATTCGATAGAGTATATTCTGTACTAGTGGTCACATTAAAATTTTAAGTCGATACTTGGCCAAATACTGCCAATAATGGCCAATTAAAGAATTGCTGACACCAATGTGTCAGTCATTGTTTCGTGTATTATGTTGTCCTTCTTTCCAAATGTACCAATTTCGATGATTCTTTTTTTTATCTGTTAGAGATGTTCCACTGGTGGTCTTATATACATTTTGAGTCAGTATTTGGCCAATACTGGTAGTATATAGGCTAAATAAAACTGTAATATTTTTTAAAAAATTGACTGGATCTACGAAAAAGATAATAAAAAAAAATTAAACGAAAAAGTAATCCGCTAATTTTGTAATACATGTTAAAAGGAGTCAAATGACGGTCAAAAAGAAACTTTTAATTTATCACGTCACCTAGATTGGTGTGAGGAACGAAGTTCCTTTAATAAATATGGTATTTGAAATAGTGATTTATTGTAATGTGTAGGATCAAGATTTTGAGGTTCTTTTACAACGGTAAAATTTAAGATATTATTAAGTATTGATAGCATAAAAATTTTCAGAATAATTGCTTTTAAACATATAAAGTCTTCTGAACTCATACATTTATTCAAATTGCAACTTCTTGGAGTAGGCACTTAAAATTATTATTAAATACAGTAATTAATTTTATGAAAATATGCAACATTCCTATTCGCATCACTTCAGTAAATGAACTCATGAATAAAGAAAATGTTTATGAACTTGAATCTTGCCGCCTAGTTCTCGGAACGCATCGGCAGGTATTTTACCAAGGACACGAGAAAGTACATACAATGCAGATGCAGCAGCTAAGCGAAATGAATTCATCAGTTCGAAATTTTTGTTACGATCCACGCGCAATTCGCGTACTATATATATATTTGGCCCGGAGAATCATATCAAAGCAACTAACGCTGAACTTTACAAGCTTTCGTATACGTATATATTTGTCCGTGCGCTGTCTTTGCTCGTTCCGCATTTCGTATTTCTTCGTTCCCAGTACGGTCTTCTTTTGTGGTGCGCTATAGCGGCAATTTTATTCCTTGTTTCGATTTACGGCGTTCTCTTTCGAGTGAGGTATTATTTTTAAATTGGTAACTGTACTTCATTAAGGTCTGATGGTAGAATCTGGAAATAAATGCGATTGTTTATATATGAGAAAAAGGATTGGGTATAGCATCAATACTTTTATATTGATATGATAACTATACCGCTATTATTTGAGTAACCGCACATATCGTTGTATTAGCTATATTATGGGTGTTGGTGGCATCTT